>OX578150.1:74428987-74726487 GCA_951213105.1 Amaurobius ferox
GCGTGCAAATCTAGCGAGCAAACCACGGGGATACCGCACCCGAGATGGCCAACAGAACGCGGCGTTCCGAGGTGGTCACCCACCAAGTACTATCCGCGCCCGATGCTGCTTGAAGCCTCTTAAAACAGCGTATTTCTTTTTTCACTCCTTTTCCGTGTGTGTGTATTTTAGAATTAACGCCACTTCCGATACGTCATTTCCTGTGCGTCACTTCCGGTGCGCCATTTACAACGACGTTACTTCCGGTATGTCATTCCCTGCGTGTCACTTCCTTAATGAAATACTTTTTATAACGCCAGGTTGCAAAATTCACAACAAAGGCACTGTTGGGAAAAGGACAAATCGCAGTGCAGGTGGGTGGACCCAAACCCACAGCCTCTGAAGTTGGTATCACATAACATGACCATTGAGCCAGCCAGCTCACATATCGACAGTCCTAATTAATCTATTTAAACTTAACGAAGATAGAGAATGGTTAGAAAAAGCACAGATACCAAAACGACTCAATTCGCTGTACTCAATGCCAATGAACCCCCAGCCTCTGGAATTGGAATCAGACAACATAACCACTGAGGCAGCCAGTTCATATACTGAAATGCTTAGTTAATCAATTTAAACTTAACGAAGCAGTTGATCAGAAAAAACGATTCAACTCTCGATACTCAATGTCAGTGGATGGACTTGAACTCATAGCTTCTGGAATTGGAAACAGACAAGATAAGCACTGGGTCAGCAAGCTCACATACTGATGATCCAAATTAATCAATTTAAACTTAACGAAGCGATTGATCAGAAAAAACGATTCAACTCTCGATACCAGTGGATGGATTTGAACTCATAGACTCTGAAATTGGAAGCAGACAACATCACTACTGAGCCAGCCAGTTCACGAATTGGAGATCTTATTAAACCTATTTAAACTTGCCGGAGAGACTGATTAGGAAAGAACAGATACCAACTTGTTACATTCAATGCGAGTGAACGGATTCGAACCTACAGCCTCTGCGAACAGACAACATGACCACTGAGCTAGTCAGTTTACAGACTGAATATCCTAGCTAATCTATTTAAACTTATACTCGTTATATGAGGCAAAATGAGTCAAATCGTCCAACGCGAGTGGATGAACCCGAATGCACAGCCTCTGGAATTGAGAATAGACAGCATGACCACTAAGCCAGCTAGTTCACATGTTGAATGCTTCCAGTTAATCTACTTAAACGCAACAGAGAGACTGATCAGAAAAATCACAGATAACTAAACGACTAGACTTGCTATACTCAATACGAGTGAATGGACTCAAACCCACCGCCTCTGGAATTGTAAACAGACAGCACGACACTGAGCCAGCGAGTTCACGTTTCGTAGATCCTAGTTAATCTATTTAAACTTATACTCGTTACATGAGGCAAAACGATTTAACTCACACACTATCACTAGTTCTATCTTTGTGGATATTGTAGTTTTTAAATTGACTTGAAATATGCTAAATACTAATAAGAGGTTATCAAACTGAAATATACTCTTTATTGAATATCTTACACCAGCGTTTTTCAAGGTGTGTTCTGCGGGACTCTTGGGGTTCCGCAACAGTATTCCGGTCTAGTCACATCGTTCAAATTTTATTCGTCCAACCCTTAATTATTCGTCCACCGTTTAACTAGTCACATCGTCCAAATTTACTAATAAGAGGTTATCAAACTGAAATATACTCTTTTTTGAATATCTTACACCAGCGTTTTTCAAAGTGTGTTCTGCGGAACCCTTAGGGTTCAGCAACAGTATTCCGGTCTAGTCACATCGTTCAAATTTTATTCGTCCAACCGTTAATTATTCGTCCACCGTTTAACTAGTCACATCGTCCAAATTTTATTCGTCCAACCGTTTAACTAGTCACATCGTCCAAATTTACTGAGGTTAATTTCTCGACTTCAGCAATATTTAATCTTCTGAAGTTAGCAATATCAGAATTTTCCCGATATGCATTCCTCCTGGTATATTTTCTTATTAAAGTATTCTTCTGACATAACCGAAGTCTCTCCACCGGCTTCAAAATGGCTTCGATCTCCAACTTAAGTGTTGTTGCTCTCCAGACTTCTTCAGGGCCAGAATCCGAGCTCTGGAGAGGAACATCTTCCCATAGAAGGCGAGATCCCTCTTTCGACCCAAGCGACGTTCTGTTACAAGCTTCACTGAAGTGCTACAAACTCTAACACGATCAACCATCATTAAGAGAATAACTTAAATAAACTTCAGTAAAGTTTCCCTCCCGACAAGAAAGTTTTCTATCCCGACTTCACTAAAAATAGTTCAGACTTATGTTACGTTTGTTTAGCAACATTTACTACTTTAGCTAAGTCCCAGTCTTAACCTCAAGTCCGTCTCTCGACATGATAGAAGTTTGTCTTCTACTCAAGCAAAGTTTTTGACATAAGCCTAGAACTTTGATATATAAGGTGTATAACTGAATCGATAAAAAATTAACCAGAAATTATTTATTACGAATGTAATTAAATCAATGATTATACACAGAGAATACCTTTTATTTTACAAAAAAATTACAAATTGTGATATGAGAGATTTTGTATACCATACAAATTGTGCCATTGATATAAAAGTCAATATTTGGTTAATAAGCAGAAGACAATATAAAATATCCTATGGCAAAATATTAATCGTGGAAAATGGGCAATCACAAAAGCATCTGTAAGTACTGGACTTACATCAGTAGAAATCTGCAAAAATAAACATACATTATAGTACATTAATGTCTAAACAGAAAAGTTCTTTAAAGAATTTCAGAAGACTTCAATTGATGAGTTTCAGTGATGCAGTTTCTATTTCAGACAGTTTATTATGAGTTAAAATGGAAGGTTTGCCTATTCTCGCTTTGTCTGCAAAAGACCCAGTTTCTTGAAAACGCTTTACAGGCCTCGTAATTATTGAATTTCATGGGTTTCAGAGCATGGAAATCACTTCTAAAACTCTTCATTGACAATCTGATAAGAATGGCCAGAGAAATATTGCTCTAAAATAAAGATTATTTCTCTCTGGGAAAACGCCATGTTCTTCGACTTATTTAAAAAAGTCTGAAATTATCGTTTGAAGGCTGGAAAACAACAGGCGATATTTCTGATATATTTTTAAGGGTATATATTAGCATCTCTTAACAGAAAAATAATTCTACTACTTCAATTTTTCGTAACATTATAAGATTTTAAGCATGGAGTTAAAAGGAGATAAAACTTCTATGAATGAGATGCTTGAAAATGCCACAATGCTTTGAGAATTATATCTAGGTGAGGCTAGTGTTAGTAAAGTATCTGCTATTGTTAGTTGACACAACAAAAAGGCGTAGTATTAAGCCCACAGGGTGTAGAAGACCCAGACCGTCCGGCTCGTCGACAAGGACTTGAGCAACAATTTGGACGGCCGGGAAGAGAGAAAGCGGAAGCAAACTCACAAGGCCCCCGTCCAACGGTCCACCCAACACCAAACAGGGCCCCACGAGCGGCCCGGATCGGGCGCCGAAACAGGGCAAAGTTTATTTAAATTTCTAGTTATTTACAAAAGGTATTTACAATGTACCACCACTTACTACATTGAATTTTCAGGTGGAGATGACTATATAGTTGGAAAGTGCAAAAAACAAATTTTTAAAGAGAATCCAACAATTATATAAAACTGGTGCTTACATTTCCACCACTTGTGGTAAATAATCTTCAGGTGGCGTGTGCACAATGGAGAGGAAAATTATATATTGAAGGGTGGAAAGCCCTTTAACACTGTTATACAATGTATACTACAAACAAAACAAGACAACATTAACAAGAACAAGACATACAAAAAGCGACACAAACATTACGAAACAGGGGCGACACCTCAAAGAACAACAAAAAGGGCGGGAGAATACCGACCAGAGGAAGAAAATTGAGAGCAGAAGGCTAGCAGGCCAATCATGTAATTTCATTGGAAATTTTTCTCGCTATGAGAACACAGTTTTTAATCTTGTTTACCGAATTTAAATTGGAGCGAACACTCGAGAACCAGGCCGCCGAATTAATGAGGGAAGGTTTCGAAAGATGAAAAGATTTAGTGCGAGGACAATCAAAAACGTAATGGTCGGCATCGCCAAAGGATCCACAGGGGCAGCAAGAGGTTGATTTTTGTTTAAAATAGTGTAAATAATCTAGGAAAGGGCCATGGCCCGTTAAAAAATTGATTAAAAATTTATTAGTAATGTGGGAGTTAACGTTTACTTTTGGGAGGAAATTAAAAATTCTGGCAGGGTCATGGGTTCTAGGGGAAATGTAATTTTCAAGATAAGATTGCCAGGCGTTTATGATGTCGAGTTTACAATGTTTTTTGAGGAGGGAAAAGGGGAAGGGAATTTTAGAGGGGGTACCAGAGATTGTGGCTTGTTTAGCAAAATTGTCGGCAACCTCGTTACCCGAGATGTCCGAATGGGCTTTGACCCAGCAAAGATTAATTAAATTTTTGTAAGAGTTAGCATTAGTTTTAATTTTGGAAAGGAAATCTGATTTATTTCTTATCGAATTTAAGGCCGAAATTGAAGATTGGCTATCCGAAAAAATATTACATTTAGAATTATTGGAAGAAGCCCATTTAATAGCAAAATCGATGGCTGCGATTTCTGCCTGAAACACCGTGTTCCCATAGTCGAGTTTAAAAGTGAAAGTGTTTTCGAGAGTGTCTTGGTTGAAAATACAAATCGCGTAGCCAGTTTTTCCGTCGATGGAAGAACCATCAGTATATATATTTGTATCTGAAAAATTTGAAGGGTTATGTGAAGTTAAATTTGCGATGCGTTTAGAAGGAGGTATAGAGGAGGACGGGCAATTGAAATCAAATTCGGAAGGGGGGGGAAGGGCAGGATTAGAAAAAAGATTAACTCGGAGTTTCCAAAAAGCATATTTTTTGCATTGAGCGTTTATTACAAAATGAATGGGGGGGATTCCAGTGAGAGAGTACAGAGAAATGTTGGAAGTAGTCCGAAAACCAGAAGAGATTTTAAGAAGGAAAATCCTTTGAAGAGATAAAAGTTTTTTGACCTGGGCCCCAGTCAAAGCTTGTCCCCAAACTCCCGCACCGAAAGTGATAATCTTTTCAATAACTGAAAGATACCAAGTTTTAAGGAAGGATTTATCCAAGCCCCAATTACTACCAGACACTCTCCCAAAAGTGCTGGCAAACTTGAAACATTTCTCTCGAAGATTAAAAATATGGGAACTCCATTTAAGGTTATCATCAAAGGTTATTCCTAAGAATGTAAGTTGTCTCAGGGTCTGTATTTTAAAATTTTGGATCTTAAAAGAGGGACGTTGTCTGATTTTAGCGCGGTTTTTATTAAAAATTATAGAACGACATTTTTCAGGGGCAATTGAAAGTTTAAGTTCCGAAAGAGAGGAAGAGATGAGATTAAGGATATTATTGGTGAGTGACTGTAGAGATTTGAGTTGTGTAGAGTAAGTGACCACCGCTAGATCATCTGCGAAGGCTTGAAGATGGTATAGGTTATTGTTTAATTTTAAAATTTTATTAAAATATATGCTCCACAGGGAGGGCGAAATTACCGATCCCTGGGGAGCACCCCTTGAAATATCTTTTAGGATGTAATTAGTTCCGTTTGCAAGTGATATTTGTCTGTTGGAAAGATATGAGTATAAGAACGCTTGAAAGGTTTGTGGAAGGTCGATATCAGCAAAAGTTGATGGCAGCACATTCCAGTTCAGGCTGTCGAAAGCCCCGCAGATGTCAACGGTGGTCAAAGAAACAAAATGTAACGATTTGTGTGAAGATATAGTATTGATTAGCCTGGTAGCGGCGTCCTCACAACAAGTTAGTTCCCTAAAGCCGAACTGAAGGGGGTGAAGAGCAGGGTGAGAGCCCACAGGGTGTATAAAAACTGTTTTGACAAAATAATAGGGGTGATAGTACCCATCAAGATGAACAATATTTACTATGGAACCTAGGGTCGCATTTCACTCTGAGTGACAGAAAAGAGTAACTTCAAAACACGTCCAACAAGCATAAGTCGCCACGTCGGACGACAAAGCTGTCGTGCCGGAGAAGTATCACATCTCCAGAACATCGCGGTCACTTCCAGTCATCCGACACTTTGAGCATCTACTTTGAGTCTTCCTCTGGTGTACATAAATGGGATTGTGCAACTTATGATTATGTTAATTCTCCTTATTTTCACTGTTGAAAGTTCGACTTTAACTTTACTGACACTTAGAGTGGAATGCGACCCTAGGTTTCATTGTAAATATTGTTCGTCTTGATGGGTACTATCACTCCTTATTTTGTCAAAACAGTTTATACACACTCTGTATGTAGTAGGTCGGACGGTCTGGGTCTCAACACTCTGTATGTAGTTTTGATTATTCTTAAATTAAGGGTTCCCTAATTATGAGTATAATTATCTTTTTCAGAGTTGTAGAATAGAGTACAGAATACAGGGAGATAAAAATAAATTGAAAGGTAAAATAATTTTGAATACACAGGCATATTTTTTATTGTTTCAGTTCCAATTTGCATTGAGCTACTAATTTATTTTTACAAAATTGACAGTTTAAATAAATATTTCATGCCTTTAGCCATAAAAAGGAACACAATATACGACTACTTATCTTAACTCAACACCACCTGAATCATCTCAAACGATATTTTTGCGTTTTCTTAATATGAAGTTATAACTCCTTACTTTTATCTCCATGATTTTAAAATTTGATGTGCATGACTTTTCAATCATCTTGTACAAAGCGGTTAAAAGAATGACTTTCAAACTACTTTGATCGATTCTATTCCATACAAGGTACTGCAAGCTTACCCAGTGTATCGATACAGCGTATCGATAAATATCGTTCGGTGATGCATTGATATTGTATCGATACTGCATCGTATCGACGTCAATAAGACGATCTATATAAGAAATGATACGATAGTTAACACAAGTTTCCCAGGAAAGTTATTAGGCACCCATTTGTATGAAAGGTCAGGAATGTACATGTTAGATTTATCTGTAGTAAATTGACCATGTCTGATGGAATAAAAGATATTTAAGTGCCCCCTAGCGGAGAATTTATAAAGCTAGAGTAGCGAACTCCCCAATAATGGGAGATATACGAGAAACGTCAATTAAAAAGTTGTAGATAGAGCATTATGTAGTTGGTAGAAATCATCACCAGAAACGAACAAAACATGAATATTGAAGGCAATAAATATCCATCAAAAAGTCGTATTATCAGGATCAGTAACACGCGATGCTTCTTAATCATAGAGTTTCGTCCAGAACAGAGCACCAGGCGCGAAGCGCCTTTAATCTCCAATCTCTAGGTGTGGTTCTTATCTTCATACTGTGACATTATTTCATTGGTCCATAGTTGGAGGTTCGAGGTTTTTGATTTACTGTTTTTATTATTTGTCCTAGCTCCTAGTGTGGCAGTTTGTTGCACATTAAGAGTTTAAGCAGTTTGGGGGGGTTGATGCAGATCTGAGGGTAACCTAGCATTTTAGCAGTTTAGGATTTTAAACATTTTGTAGAAAACCAAAGATCGCGAGTTTTCTTTAATATCAACTGATTAAGGTGGGACGTTCCTAGTACCGAATATCAAAGTTAAGTACCGAGCGGGGTCTCTTACGAGATTTAGCCTTGCGATGATCATAGTCATGCAGATTAAATAATAGTTCATTTGGGACAGATGGCAGATTTTTGTAGAATTTAAGCGCTAGCTTTTTGATTTGGGCTCTAACAGTTTTTATTTTGAAGTCTTTCCTAATTACCGAGTTTCTTAAGTATCTAGGGGCTTTCCTTATAATCCTTAGGGTTTTGTTTTGTCTTGTCTCTAATAAGTCTATGGTAGTTTTACAGGCATATCCCCATACGGGTGCTGCATACAGCATTCCCGGGCAGATGACCGATTTATAAATTAGGAGTTCATTTTGATAACTTAGATTTCCGTTTCCTATCATTGGGTATAAGGCTCCTATGGTTATATATGCTTTTTTGATTATGTTCGTTACGTGCAGTTTCCAAGTTAGGTGGGAGTCTATCGTTACACCTAGGTATTTAGTAGATTTTTCCGCTTTTAGGGCATGGTTGTTTATGTACAGAGGAGGCGGAGGTTTACGTTTTCTTGAGAAATAAATCCAATGACATTTATTGGGATTTAATTTTATTCGCCATTTTTCCAGCCATGTTTGGAGTATGTCTAAGTGTTGTAGCTGTCTGTGCATTACTGAGACGTAAGGGTGTTTTGCAAGTATCGCGCTGTCGTCTGCATAGAGTGCCAGCTCCGTGTCTGGGGTCCTGGGAATGTCATTTAGATATATGTTAAAGAGTGTCGGGCCCAGGATGGATCCTTGCGGTACACTACTTTTAATGAGCTTGGGTGTAGATAAGTTATTTTTTACTCTGACTTGAAAGTGTCTGTTATTTAAGTATGAAATTAAAAGTTTGACAAGTGCGTCAGGGACTTTTAGAGTGATCAATTTGTAAGCTAATCCACAGTGCCACACTTTATCAAAGGCTTTTTGGATGTCAAGAAAAATCGCAGCTGTGGGTGTCTTATTATTAAAACCAGAAGAAATGTACTCTACCACTCTCAGCAATTGATGAGTGGTGGAGTGTTTTGGCCGAAATCCAAACTGCTCCGGAATGATAATGTCATTCTCACTAAGGTGCGTGTTCAGTCTCTTAAGAATTATTTTCTCAGTAATTTTACTAAGTGTCGGCAACAAACTGATTGGTCTGTAGTTGGCAGGAATTGAGGCATCCTCACCAGGTTTATGGATCGCTATAATTATCGCTTCCTTCCATTCTTTGGGGAAATAATTTAGTTCTAGTATTTTATTTATTAAGATGGTCAAGTAAAATATTATATTTAAGGGTAGGTTTTTTACCGCGATATTCCTGATTTTGTCGTGCCCTGGGCTTTTACGGTTTTTAAGGTTTTTGATAATCTCTACTATTTCTTGCGGGTGGCTGGGTTAATCTCAGCTGTGACCGGGGAGTTCCTGAAATTGTTTAGAGTTTGCCTAACCATTCTTAGGGTGTCCTGACACATTAGATCGTGGTTTGGTTCAAATTGCTTTTCGTAATGCCTAGCAAGCGCCTCTGCCTTTTCTTCGTCTGAGTACGCAATATTAGCGCCATCTATTAGTGGCGGGAGTTTAATTTGAGGTTTTCTGAGTCTTTTAGCGAATTGCCAGAGCGATACGTCTTCCTGGCTAAGGGATTCGATTAATTCTTTATACTGTTGCTGCTTTTCTGCGACAATTTTTTCACTGACTTTACACGTGAGTCTATTAAGCTCCCTTTTAAGGGTAGGGTCTCTGTTAGCCTGCCATGTCTTACGCATTCTATTTCTCTGTTTAACTAACTGTTTGACATGGTGGGAAAGTGTTGGCATTTTTGATGACTCACGATGTGTTGTGGCAGATGCAATAGCTCTCCTGATTTCTGTTGTGAGCGTGTGCGTGGCAGAGTCAATATCCGCCGTGCTCATAATGTTGGGTACTGCTAAGTGCGGCTCGAAAAGTGCTCTTTTGAAAACGTTCCAGTTCACCCTCTCTTGTCCCAGAGAGGCTGGAAGGGGAGTGTTCAAATCGAATGTCACCAGTACCGGTAGATGATCCGAGTCGAATTCATCCAGGGTATCAATTGTATGAGCGTATTCTATGTTTCTCGTTAGGACAAAGTCTATGAATGAGCCATTGGCACCTGAGAAGCAGGTTGGTCTCGACGGTGCAATGATGTCAGTGTTTGTTGTGTTTAGCAATCTATGTATCTGTGTACCGCGTGTGTTGGCTCTCCTGCTGCCCCACGCTCGGTGGTGTGCATTGAAGTCGCCCGCGAGTATTGTGTTTGGATATCGCGAGAAAAGCAGTTCCAGCTGCGCAGCTACATTTATACCACTCATGTTTTTGACATATATTGAAGTTAGGATAAATGGGTTTACATTATTTATTTTAATTTTTATACTAGTATTTTCTATACCTTGAAGATTTATGTTGTTTATTTCCTCGTGGGGAATATTACTTTTAATATATATTGCTGTTCCTCCATGGGGATTTCTAGCAGTTATATTTGAGCTAAGGGTATGATAGCTATTATAGTTTGCTATATTTAGTTTTTTGTTTTCTCTAACTTTAGTTTCCTGGATTAGCAGGGCATCTACATCATTTTCATTTACGTAGCTCCTAAGTTCATTTATTCTTGGAGATATGCCGTTCGCATTCCAAAATATTATTTTAAAACTTTCTTTTTGGGACCTATTCATGGCGGGTTTGTTTCTCACTGTTTTTATTAAATTCCGCGATTAATTTAAAAGCCTCAAAGACCATTTGCATTGGATCGCTCTTTTTTTGAATTAACTCAGCGAGCTGCATCAACAGATGTTTTATATCGTCTAGGTTGAACATACTGATAAATCCTCTGACGAGGTTGAGGATTTCATCCATCTTTTCATCATTGGATTTATCAGCAAGTTCAGTCTCAGCTTCCATTTCCTGAGTCTCAGCTACAATTTCCTCAGCCCCAACCGCGGTTTGATCTGTTTTGTGAGTATCCTTTTGGATCTCGGTAGTCTTTTGTTTTTTTTCAGCCGATTTGTCTAACTGCTGTGTTTGCGCGAGCTCTTCTCGGGCGCGTTTAGTTTTCTGCCATTCCTGCACCTTTTTTTCTAATCTTTGTTTTGCTTCTCTTGCCTCTTTGGCGGCTTTATCAATTGCTATCCTCTGATTTATGTCTTCATGAGCTATTCTCACTTCCTCCACAGTCATTTCTCTGGAGGTCGACGGTTTAGGGGCCTGCTCTTGCACCGATCTGGTAGGTGCTGAAGTTTGAGTTCTTTTAACCTGTGGCACAGAGTGCGAGGAGTCCTGATGGGGTGTCTGAGGGTTTAGACCGAGGGCCTTTTGCCTCCAAGGGGGTATCTGATTTTTTGGGGGAGGGGGGGCATACCCCGGTGCCTTTCCTCTGTTCCAGGGGTTCTTCGGGCATTGCCTGAAGTTCGCCGGGTGATCTCCATTGCAGTTAGCACACGTTGCCTTCTCTGTCCTTGGTCTTTGGCAGTCACGTGTGAAGTGTTCTTCAGCACACTTAAGGCACTTTGGTGGCATGCTGCAATTCTCAGAGGAATGATTGAATTGCTGGCACCGGTAGCAGATTTTGAAGCCCCGTGCTCTGAAGGCCTCTACCTTCACAGCCAAGTATCCTAATCTTGTCAGTCGGTATACCCTCTGCCAGTCTTCCGTAGACCTAATGCTGACTAAGAAGATCGGCAGGGACAATCTCGTTTTTGTGTTTCTCAGTTGAGAAACCCGGACTACATCTATTCCTTCGGATGTTAGAGTGATTTTTATTTCCTCAATGTTATAGTTTGTTGGTAGCCCCTTCAAAACTACCTTTTTGGGCCTTTCCGTTTTTAAGTTTAAACTGTGGAAGGGGATTTTCTCACTAGATAAATGGCGTTGTACAACCCTATAGGCGTCAGCGTCATTTGGAATCAATTTTAGCATGTCTCCTGTGAGCTTGCCAGATACTTTATTACCTGAGATTTCATTTAATTTTTTAAGGAGAGCCTGGTAATTGTCATTAAACTTGATGAAAAAACATTCCGCTTTTGGATCTTTTTTCTCAACCACTACACTATTTTGCCTGTCACTATTTTGAACCGTTTTTGGTTTTGGTGCACTTTTGAACACTATAGGTTGCGCGACAATTTCAGCATAACTCTTAGTTTTAACATTATCATTTACATCTTTATCAATTTTTTCACTACAATCCATGTTATCCTTGTCATTAGATTTTAAGTTTAATTCTCCATTTTGGTTTTTAGTAGGAGCATCCATAGTAGATTGCCCCTCTATCCTCCTCTTTTTATTTGGATTTTCAACAGGTTTAAGTTTATCTTCATCTTTAATTTCTTTAATTAAGCCTAGTTCTATCATTTTACATTTAATTACATCACTAGAATTACTTCCTTCACAGTTATAAATCTCATTTAAATTACTAGCATAAAACCTATCCAAATTCTGGACCAACAAAAAGGAATTTACAGAAAGAAACGAACCCAGAATCTTGGAGACTTGGTCCTCGTCCCGTCCGAGTAGTCCATTCGTCAGTAGCTCCCTGATGTGTAGCGTCAGAGTGTAGATTGCCAGTGCACAAAAGTTCACAGCGTTTTTCACTTCTTCCTTCCAAGCGGGCATCAATCCATCCTTGGGCAGAGTATCACAATATTCAATCATGGCATCCCTGAGAGGCCGCAGTCCATCTTCGTCTAGCTCACCAGCAAGTCCGCGAGTAGCTTCCGTATCGAATGCATCCAAATCCATGTCGTCAGCGTAGAAACGATCAAAGCAATAGCACTATCACGTGGGAAAAACACACGTGGCACTCCAAAGTTGAAAAAGCACGAATCCAAAATGGCGAGAAATCCGTACACAACAAAGCTGTAATTGCTTAGCCCGACGTGTTCTATCGTAACTAGATATAACACGCCAAACTTAAGCAAAGAAAGTCACCACAATCAAAAAGCAGCAGCTTCACAAAATCACAACCTCGTAGCTCGGAGTCTGAGCTCCGAATCCTGCCTGCTTCTTAATGTAAGCGATAATATTCTTTCTCGAATTCAAATGTACATTGTTGGTGACGAAGAGCATTTCGAACAGGTTGCACATTGATTCCTGTGCATGTAAGTGTTCATTTATTGTATCATTTCTAAATCACATCAAATCGCCTATAACCTTATTGTATAAAAAAATACTTTTTGTAACATAGTCTTGAGTGGTACTTATTAGACGATGTTTTACAACTTTGTAATTGGCCTTTTTTGTATCTTCTGTTTTTGTAGCCAAGATCGTTAACCAATGTTTTCATTCTCCGCTAGGGGCACTGTAATCACTTTTATTCGACCGGGATGGCAGGTGAGTTTTGTGAGTAAAGCGTTACAGGATTAAAAACCAGAGAGTTTAGATATACTTACAGTTTTTATACTCGAATCTGTATCCATTCGTGTACTCAAAATTCGACGATGGATTAATTTCATTGCTCTGAAATAAAATGGATATTATATAGTTTTCATTATAAATACAATGGTAGCCATACAATTAAATAGAAAAAAAACTGAGAGAGTTCAACATTTTCTTCTGTTATTGAAATCGGCGATTATCTGATTGGAAGCACTATAACGATCCAGCACTGTAACTGATACCGGCGATTAACTGATATCATTAATTAACTGATAAAGATACAGTGCTCGAAAAAAGTATAAGGCCAACATATAATTGAATGAAAATGTACTTTATTTTCATTTTATCAAAATGAATTTTTGATATTTCTGACCTCTAATATGAAATTATACAATAACATTTACAACACATAAAAGACTAAATATGACCCTTACAAAAGTTCACCTTATAAAGATTATCATTAAAGAAAATATAGAAAAATATAAGGATATGTTCTAAATTACTTAACATTTCTCTTAATAATCAAGAAAACAACCCATTTTACTTTCCCTGCAATACATGGTAATGTATAGGGAAAGTATTGGAATCATGTCGAAAATCGCAACTCGAGTTTTCGACGGATCTACACGTTTCGAGACCTCTAGAATACGAAAAAACTATTTTTAGCGTGACGTCTGTGTGTCTGCCTGTCTGTGTGTCTGTCTGTCTGTGCAGATTTTGTATCCACTCTAACTAAAAAACTAATTGACCGAATTTCATAAAATTTGGTAAGTAGGTCACTTGTGCACGAATCTGGTGCTGATTAGTTTTGGGTATGACTCGGGTTAAAAGAACCCGCCTTTTTTTGCGAAATGGCCCCGCAAAAGCTTGTATCCACTCTAACTGAAAAACTAATGAACCGAATTTCACAAAATTTGGCAGATAAGTAAGTCGCTTGTAGGTCACCCTGTTGTTGATTAGATTTTGGTAAAATTCGAAAAAAAAATAACCTGCCTTTTTTGCAAAATGGTCCGCAAAAATCACCAAAATCTAAACTTAAGAACTACGTATGCTCAAATATAGCCATTAAATGCTTGTTTAATACGCAATTTTTAGCGAAGAAAAGATTTAAGACCAACCCCATTACACTAGGACTAGCCGTTCTCGAGATATTTTAGTTTTTCGTATTTTTCCTACACCATTTTTGAAAATAAGTCCAGTTTCCAAATGAGAACGAAAATTGAATTAAAAATTAATTAAATTAAATTTAAATAAATAGAACGTGAATATAAGTCTGCAGGGAAAGTCATGTGCTGCCCACATGAGATTTTTTCAATTACTTGAATAAGCCGAGAGGTCATCGATGCTGAAAGTCCTTTTAAAGTGTCTAGGGAAATGTTATTCCAAGCATGTTTGATGGCTAACGCAAGATCCTGTTTACACTGATATTGTGTGCCATTTTTATAAACTCCTCGGGCTAGAAGGCTCCATAAATTTTCTATTGAAATCGGGTCTCCACGTCGACCAATCAAGTAAATTTACTGAATTAGCTTCAAACCAGAGCTTTGCACTCTTAGAAACGTGTATGGAAGCTGTGAGGCCAGAATATGTCCTCACATGAGACATTTTTATTTCAATATTTATGGTGCCTAGAACGGCTAACAAAGCTCGAGTCTGGCTGGCGCCGGTGTTTACAACAACGTGAACTTTTAGGTCAAATACTATAAATTTGGGTGTCCCAGGCCAAAGGGGCTGAGAAGGGCATTGATATATATGTGAAGTGATGCCATTGGGTTCAGAGGAACCAATGAGCGCCAAGGGGAAGAAGGGCGGAGCTACCCCTCTCCTCCCCGCCGAAGGAACCGCAAGTCTAAAACAGTGTTACGAAAGGAGCGAAGTGAACATGACCTAGCAGACATGACTTGAGTTGCAGTTAGAGTACAAGTATTTACACTATCATGACTTAAGAGTAAGAGATGTTCCAAATTAATGGAGGTAGATCAAATGGCGAGTGCATTAGTAATACGAGGAGGAGCCACACACCACAGATTTATGGCAGTACAAGACTGATGCAAGCCTCAGAACGATGAACCCAAGACTAAACTGGAAGGTATGTGCTCCGATGTTACCGGTCCTAGACACTATTGCAAATCTAATAATTCGGGTCACATATCTCCCCTTGCTAAAATATTAAATGAAAATTGATAATAATTGAAAGTTGATATTGATGAAAATTAGTGCTTTTGATAAATTGATGTTGTTAATAAATGATATTGTTCAAGTTTTAAATAGTCTAATCTTTTAATATTAATTAATAATTCTTTTCAGAACATACACAAAAGGTAAAATTAATTGGAGGGTTATTGCGGCACAACAACGAGCAGTGTACGTTTAAATGTTAATTCCACTATATATGAATTTACGGAATGTTAATGTGATTTAAAATAATGAATTTAATAATTAAAGGTGTAACTTTAAGTATCTTTATTTCGTATTGCCACAGAAGCATTATCCTGTTGGAAAATATAGTCTTCTGAAGTAATTAGTGGGGCCTCAGGTAACAAATGTTCGCCTAACATATCAACATATTTGGCAGAGTTCATTTTGCAGTTGATAAAGACTATAGGAGTGGTTCCGTTTGCTGCAAAAGCGCCCCAAATCATTATTGTGTCCCAGTTGTATTGACGTTTGGTAAAAACTTCTTTGGTTTTACGTCGATTATATCAAAAATAGCGAGAACCATCTGGCCCATCAAGATTGAACATCTTTTCGTCCGAAAAGATTACATGAATCCATTTTGGATCGAGAGAAATGTATTATTTTTAAAACTCTTGTCTTCTTTCTTTATGCTACTTTTTAAGAGGCGGACGTGACATTAACATTCCATACCAAATATCCGGATGTTTATTCAAAACAATTTGAACTGTTCATGTGGAACATGGTAAGTCGTCCAAATTTCTTCTAACTTTATTTGCAGTTTCCTTTTTCTCGCAATTTCTTCTTAAAACCATTCTTTTCTGTCTATGAGTTAGAATTTCTGGTCTTCCAGTTCGTTTTTTCATTCCATACATTCCAGGTTCTTTTAAAAAATTATAAACTACAGTTTTAGATCTTTTAGTTTTTCTTCGAAATTTCATGCCCACTCAATCCACATTCTTTAAAAGCAAGAATTTCCCCTTTTTCAGTCAGACAGATGAGTTCCTTTTGGCATCGTATAAAAATCGTGAAGAAAGGAGGCAAGTGTGAATTTTGTTTAGAAACCCAGTCTTTATATTTGAAATTATCATTTTCTGCTTCCAAATATGCACATTTTACTATAATTTTAAATGGAAAAACAGTTGTTCTTATATTTTTCTCCAAGATCATATGGGTTTATAATTTATAAAGTAAATTTATACATATTTATTTTTGGAAAATTCAGCTAATTTACATGAAAAAGAACATAATTTTCTCAATATTTTTACTTAAGAAATTTGCATACATTTCCGTCTAGAAGATTTCTAGATTTGGCGAGTTTTCGCTTGCCCTTATACTTTTTTCGCGCACTGTATAAACAGAGGTTTCGGCGACAAAAACTTCCTACTTCAGGATGAAATGACAAAGAAACCACCCCGTTCAAAGAATAAGGGTGTTCTTTCCATGGGAGAGAGCAAGAGGGGACGTTTGCACTCTTCTGGATGTTCAAGGTCATAAAGGCGGACATTAAGCTAGTCCGTGTTGCACGTCTTATTATGTATTGTCCTCCCTGGAAAGTTCTGTGAGTGCTGATGTTTCTATCGTTTTCAAACTTGTTCCAGATAGTATGGCGTTGCTATCTCGAAGAAAAAACAAGGAGTTTCATTACTAAATCAGGTAATATCAAGGAGCAGGACAGTCGAGTGGTTAGAGAACGGAGATTGCACTCCGAGGATTCGAGTTCGATTCCCTCTCTGGTCAGACTGTTCGCGTGTTCACGCGGAATACGGGCACATTAAATATGTGGGTCTGAAAGCTCTTTCGAGAGTTTGGTGGTGGCGTAAGTAGGGTATGGTCATTTTTATCCCACCATGTGGATGTGGCTCTCACTTGTGGTCCTTGTGGATGTGGTCCCCACTGGGTTTCGGTCTAAGATCGGTGGCACTGCCCGGGTTGTTCAACCAGATATCTTATATCTTCAGGTAGGTCGGATGGTTTGGGTCTAAAGAAATAAATCAAGTAATCTCAGTATCCGAAAAATGTTAGAGATGCTGAGATCATTTTCTCACCCAATTCCTTTGTCAAAATGGACTTTTTTGTATTTTTATTTATTTTTTTCTCTTTTAAAATACCTTGTAAAGGTTTAATCTCCCTTTATCACCTAAGCGTGAAAGTCTGTTTCATTACTTTCCTTATATACAATAATGTATAAGAAAAGTATTGTGACGCGGTCCAAAATTCGAATTTGAGTTTTCGGCGGGAGATCACGTTTCAAGCATCCCTGATCAAGAATCGAACATTTTTGAAGTGATGTCTGTGTGTGTGCCTGTGTGTCAGTGAGAATGTGGAGACGATAACTCTGACGAACGAATGAATCGATTCGAACGAAATTTGGTACAAAAATTACAATCCGTAAACACTGGAAGCCTATTGTTTTTATATGCAATCGAATGTTCAGAACCCCCCTAAATTTTCGAATGAAATTTTGAAAAAATTGTCAAAAAATCAATCAAAATCTCTAATAAAGTTACGCAAACAGACATGTCTTATGTAATTTTTCATTAGAAAACGATTGACATAAATTTTAGAACTCTAACATGAACTGTTTTGCACATATTTCAAAAAATTATCAAAAAGTCATATAAAATAAAAAAATATTTCCTATTGAGAAATATGTTCACTTTTCATATGTAATACCATGCGATAAATTGGGTGACATCATTCTCGTGGATCTAGCTCGTTCCATTCATGAAAAAGATACTTTGAGTAATACTTTTGAATTTGAACGCCAATAGTCATTTATCTGCTGTAAGAATAACTTATTTCTCCTTCCATAACGCTTGGCGAGATTTTGGCGTCGAATGTGATGGAATGTCGCCAACTTGGCGATTTTTTAAATGTTGCGAAAATAACGAAAAACTCGCAAATGGATAAAAATGACGCTAAATCAATGAAAGTGACGACTGATTGACGAAAATTCAATATCTTGGAAAGAATATAAATATCTACTATAAAATAATCTATTCTTTTTACTGTAAAAGCAGTAAATTTATTGCATTATATAAGGAAAGTCATGTGCTGCCCACATCAGATTTTTTTACTTATACCCGTTAAAAAATAAAGGTCTTATAATAAGCATGTGCCCTGGACTATGTGATATTTTGAATAATTAAATTTTCCATTGGGTTTCATCTGACTGTTCAACTACATACCAAATTGTATGTCTCCATCTCATATTAGAGTGGGTATTTCTAATATACTAACCCAATTGAACAGCCCTGAAATACCAAATATTCGAACATTGTAATGTTCTTCCTTTTTCTTTCATTCATAAATCCAGTTGAGGCTATGCCAAACATGGAATTTTTAGATACACCTGTTCTTGAGCTATTCCGCACAATAGGGTGGATTCTTAAAGCGTGGCCAAGACTGGTTATCCCGATAGGTTCAAGATCGAAAGAATTAAAATATATCCCAAAAGAAATGGATATATTAAATTTAGATTTCCAATTTGCTCTGATTTTCGAGTTATTCTCGAAAAACATGTAGAGTCCAATGGTGGTCCCAGGACGGGCTACCCCGATGAGCTTCAAAATCAAAATAACAAAAATATACCACAAGAAGTAACGTCAAACCGAATTTCATTTTACTGTGATAATTGAACCTGATTATTTTGGACTTCATAGGTGTGAACGAATACTAGGTCAAGTTAAATAAAATTTAACAATACAAATATATTCTTAGCTTATACTGACTGAAAATCAAATACCTTTTTGTTTATATAACTTGCAATAATCACACCAAATTTCAGACAATTTCTTCAGATATTTCCAAAGATATCGTCATTTCAATTTGCATTAAATTCCCATTAGTTTAAATTCTGACGCCATGGCTTCTGATCTCTTATTATTTGAGACCAGCGCTATCTGGCAATAGCGGCTTTTGGGCAATCCGTTTTCCCCCCGGTCGGCACACTATCATTTATAGGCACTGTAACCAGTTAAACGATAGGTTAATTTTAAAAATTGCATTTGCGCACAGCAAAGAAGCTGTGGTGCCAGGTGTGGCAAGCAGGCCGGTCAGGGACAATCGTTATCATTGGGTTGTCAATGGATGCGTCATTTGCATGGTTTTACGTTGCATTGCATTTTCTGGTGTGTTTGAATTGTTGGCGATAAAGATAACTGTTTGTTGTTTAATCTATATCGCTCTACCTAGTAAACATCTGTTGTCTCTCTGCTTATTAAAATCGGTTAGTAATAATGATAACAAATTTTATAATTCGCTTATTTGTCATATGAGTATTTTGTATTCGTAGGTGTATTTGCTACAGTTAATTATAACACCTTGGAAAATGTAAAAAAATTCTATAATCTAAAAAGTAGGGCCAAGTAGGAAACTCTGCTATGTCTAGAAAGCAGGGAATGAAGGACAGGATGAAGTACGACAGTTTCAGGACAACTGGACCGAAAAATGTTGTTTTGTGCAGTCGTTTAATAATATCATGTGCTTGATTTGCAAAAGTGCTGTAGCCGTTCCATATATTCGATTTGGCGATATTTTGATAAATTTGGTGACAATTAAAACTAACCAAAATGTTCTTCAAGTAGAACAGTTGGACTGACAGACAAACATTGCTGAAACGTAATTACGATGCTACCCTATTTCAGAACACAACTAATTGGCGACATTTGTATCTATTTGGCGACATTTTCAGCAATTTAGCGACAATTTCAAATGCCTGGTGACATTTAAACACTCAGTAAATGGAACGATTGGACTGACAGATAATTGTTTCGGAAACATCATTAGAATACTCTCCCGTTTCAAAACATAAATAATTTCATTGATTTGGCGTCATATTTATCAATTTGGCCACATTTTTACCGATTTGGCGATATTTTGATAAACTTGATGACAATTAAATATCGACAAAATATTTGCCAAGTCGAAAAGTTGAACTGAGAGGCAAACGCTGCCGAAACATAATTACAATACAACCCCATTTCAAAACACAATTAATTTATTGATTTGACGTCATTTTTATAAAGTTGACGAAGTTTTTATCGATTTGGAGACATTTAAACCGATTTGGTGACATTTTCATCAATTTGCAGATATTTTCATCAATTTGGCGACATTTAAACTCTCGGCAACTGAGACGGTTGGACTGACAGGTAAATGATTCCGAAACATTATTACAAGACTATCCCGTTTCAAAATATAAATAATCTCATTGATTTGGCGTCATATTTATCAATTTGGCCACATTTTCCCGATTTCTAAAATTTTCGTCAATTTGGCGATATTTAAAAAAAATTGACGACATTTTAAAATGTCACTAATTTTGTCGCCAAGTGGGAATGCTGGACTTGATAGGCAAAATGCTATCGAAACATCAATATAATACTATTCCCTTTCAAAACGCAATTAATTTCATTAATTTGGGGTCATTTTTATTAGCTGTCCTTTTTACTGAATTGGCGACACTTTCGTTAATTTCGCAAGATTTAAAAATAGACGCCAAGTTGGCGATATGTCAAAAAATTTCTTCGCTAAATTTTTCGTCACACGTTACCCAGAGATAGATAGATAAACAAACAGCTAAATCAAAGACTTTATATTATTAATATGTTATATAGATTTTTTGAAAAAGAAGTTACACTTTCCACAATCCAAGAGTCATTTCCATTCCATCAGCCACAAGAATCCTTACATCTTCATTACTTACCATTACTTACCATTTACTTACCATTTCTCTCCCCCGGTTCAAAGTCTGATGCATGAATCGCTCTTGAATTGCTTCCGTTGCAACCCGGGAGCTTTAGCGGGCGAATATCCACATACAAGCGTTCGGATCCGACGTCTTGATGGTAAAACCTCCTCCAACCCTCTACGAGCCCACTCCCGAAAGATTAATACACGGTCTTGATTTATAAAACATTACATTAGTATTTAAAAAATTTTCTGGTAGAAACGGATTTTATTTTATTTAAAGCATTACATCATTCCCTATAATAACAACAACAACAACAAAAAAAAAAACTGCATTGCTGCACAATGCAATAAAAACCTAGACATCAAAACGGGAATATGCCAGAATGAAACTCCATGCATTTCTCGTCTAACATTCATGTAAATTCTATGTATATTAAGAATCTTAATATTAATTTTTAATTATCAATTATTGTTAAATTGGTTTAATGTCAGTCATTATGTTTTCTTTTGTGATAATGCTATTTTACGTCTATTGGCAACACGTACTATTAATGAAATTATGATATTACAAGTCACAGCCCTAGGTGTATCGAAGCTATCATGCAGTGAGTTATTGTCGTAATACTCATGAACTGGATATTACACAATTAATCGTAGGATCTTTAGAAAAATCGATATTCGCCCTTTTTCAGACCACATTTTCAGAGCACTGGTGATATCACACAGAGTTAAGCTATCATGGTGATATTGTAGAACTTAAGTTCCAAATGATTTTCTAACCACTGACCTTCAAACTAGCCAGAGGGCGCTCAATCCTTTGAACTGTTGCCACGACATTTTTATCTGTAAGGGCGGAAGTAGATTAACTTATACAAGGTGATTCGAAACGCTCCGTATAAACTTTAATAGTAGATAAGGAACACTAAAAGAAATCTTTTCCGTTAGTTAATATACTTCCGTACACTTTAGTGCCAGGAGTCACTTTTAGGCGACGAGGCGATTGGTTATTGTTTGCCACCATCCTTTCTAACTCAGATTTCGTTTGTGTAATATAGATAATTCGAGACTTTTAAGATGGCCAATATGCATCTAGCGTATGGGACTATTCATTAAACAATGCTCTGCGACTTCCTAATTGGCATTTTTCGTCTATCTCGCTTTGTTGCGCAATTCTTTCTCCTCTGTCTTTAATTCATCCGCTAGGGGCGCTGTACTTTCTCTTATTCGATCGGGTATGGTTACTTTACTATATATAGACCTAAAGTATAAGCATCATGAACACTTTCTTATTAAGATATTATATGTCTATTCCTTCATACATATATTTGTTCTAGTATGAGTAAAATCCGGAAGTTGAGGCAAAAATGCCTTAAAAGAATTTCTATTTTCATATATTTATATTTTTCTCTCAATTACCATCAGCTCCACTTAATTGCGTAACGGATATTCGCATACCTTGCTTAGAAGAAAGCTATTTGACGCGATTTTGCAAACAACTGTGGGAACTGACGATTTCAGTCCTTCCAAGCAGTCGGCATAAAATTCCTATACAATTTTGCTCATGCTATGTGAATCTGCAACGGCAACTTTCAAAGTTGTAAGAACTCACTAGGAAAGTCTTCCTCATTTTCTACATATATTAATTGAAAAGTTTGTTAGATCCAAAATAATTTTTCATGTATAATGCTTGATTTCCTCTTTGCAGAGTCTTGATTTTTATTGAAATAAAATACTCCTTCTGATGAAAAGATTAACAAAGCCAAAGTACTCAGCATTTCCGTATAATGTTGTGAATATTTACAGGAAAGGATACATGTTTTGGCTACTTTAAAAAAAAAAGAGTTATGCTAGTCAGTCGAATATTCAAACGAAAGAACAAATGTTTTAGATTGCATCTAAGTTCAAAATAAATATTCTGGCTCACTTTAAAAAAACTAACGATTTAAATACATATGTGCTGTTCATCTGTGCTGTTCATCTGTACTGTGCATCATATGAACAATTTTCTTTTCTCACTTTTCTTTCAATGCATGGTAATATACATAAGAAACATATTACAATGGTGTTAAAATTTGGAAATCAAATAATCCACAGATCTACACACTCTAGAATATGAGTGTACGATTTAGCTTGACGACTGTTTGTATGGGAGTCTGTGCAATATTTGTGTTCACTCTGGCTTAAAAATTATGCAATGAAATTTCTCCAAAATCTGTTAGGTAGGTCACATGCAGGTTTCTCTGGTGCATTATTCTCCTGTTCATTTTTTTTGTCAGGTTTGTCTGTGAAACGTGCATGCGAGGGCGTAAGCTGAATTATTAAATATTACTCTCGCATTATTTTTAAACACTTTCCAACATAGTTGTAAAGTGTTTATAACTTTGTGTATTCTGTCTAGCTGTCTGTCTGTCGTTTCACAGGATAACTGCCGTGAAAATGACTTTTAGTATATTTTTGAGATGGCCTGTGGGACATATGGGAATGAAGAAAAATATTATCACCCAATTAGTTTTGAATTTTGCACGGCTTAAAGAAATGAAATAAATTGGACCCTATGGGACCTAATTTTTCAAGCATTTTCTAGACGGAATTAAAAATCGCACATTGCTTCAAAATATATTCTAATTATCACGTAAAATGCCCAAAAAAATTTCATCGAAATATGTAGGCAGTATTTTAAATAAAAATTGAAATAATAATTACACCCCTATTATATGAAGCGATCACGTGACTTATTTCAAAATAAAGTAAGACGTTCATTTTTAACACTTTACAACAAAGTTCAAAAGTGTTTATGACTTTGTTCATTCTGTCTGTCTGTCTGTCTGTCTGTCCGTTAGCACGATAACAGCCGTAAAAATGACGTAATCAAAATGAAATTTTAGTATGTTGTTCAGACGGTCTGTAGAACCTATGGAAATATAAATGAATAATATCACCCAATTAGTTTTGGATTGAACCTGGGTCGAAAAAATGAAATACATTGAGCCCTATGGGACCTAATTTTTCAAACATTTTTTAAGCGGATTTAAAATTCACAAATTGCTTCGAAAATTTTAGGTAATATTCAAATTGTTCCATAAAATATATAAAAAAAAATTCAGCGAAATATATTTAGTAGTTTTTTAAATAAAAATTAAAATAATAATGACACCTCTTATATGAAACGATCACGTGACCATGATATGAAACGATCACATGACCCACTTCAAAATGATATATGGCATCCATCTTGTTTCAAAATCGTGATTTTTTAAAGTTCTTTTTAATTTATATTGAGCGTTGTATCCGTCCTAAAACTACTTTATTTTTGCTCAAATTCTGTGCATCTACATACTGAAACAACGCAATGACAATATATTTGAGTTTAAATGCTCATCTAAATTTGATTATTTCTACAACTAAGCCTATTTTTCACCTATGTTAAATGTAAACAGCAAAATATATAGAATGAGTTGTATTAGAATTCCTGTATTTTTTTAACACAAAATAACTTAGTCCATGGAGTCTGCATGGCTGATATGAATGAAATATTGATTGATTTCATAAAGAGAAGGACGATTTTTTTCGATGAATTTTCAAGTATAGAGTTTAATTTTTTGTAGCTCCATGGTCTTAAACAAAATGTTTAAATAAAAAAAATTATTATAGTATTGTGATGAATGAAATGAATGGGAGAAAGTTATGAATGAAATCCTGTTTTTATAGAGAAATCCAGGCGTGTTATTTTTTCTATGACGTCATTTGAATTAATTTCAGTTGTTTTCGATGAAGTTTTCAAATATAATAAATTATCGTAGTATTATGATAATTCTAAAACTATTACCGAGGAATGTATAACATTTTAGAGATGCTTAAACCAGGCAATTTATATTTCAATGCCGTCATTTGAATGAAGTTCATTTTTTTCGAGGAAGGTTTAAGTTTTCAAATATAATAAATTAATGCAGTATTGTGATAAGTTTCAAAATATTACCGAGGAATGTATTGCACATTTTAGACTTGTTTAAATAAAATTGCATTGAAGTTGGAAAGTGTTTCATAATCAATGCTTTAAGCATGATTGATCCTTCTTGTTTTTTGTTCGCTTAGGGAAAATAGTGATTTTTAAGGAGCGCTTATATGTACAGTTACCGCTGCATCCGTCCTACACCCTCTTCATTTTTGCATATTATCTGAGTACACAAATTCTGTGCCTACGCAATTACAATTTTTTTGATTTTAAATGATCATTAACGAATAAACTTTGATTACGTCTACGATGAAACTTAATTTTAACATGTTCAGAATATAAACAAATCAACTTTAAGCTGAGTTGTATAAGAATTCATGTAATTTTAACGCAAAATTATTTAACTCTGAAGTCTGGAATAAGAGTATATGAATGAAATACATACTGCTTTTACATAAGAGAGCTATACGATTTATATGTCAATGACGTCATTTGAATAAATTACATTTGTTTAACTGAAGTTTTAAGTTTTCAAGTAAAAAATAAATTACAGAGTAATAATATATTACGGAGTAAAATATATTATGGAGGACCCAAGACTGGTTAACTCAATAAGATTTACAAATCAAATGACATGGAGTGTGGTTCAACGCGACATTATTATTCCAGAATCCATTTTTAGTAACTTTCTATTCATTCAAATTTTACAAGAGAAATTTTGAAAAATCGTTAACTTGAGCCGAACTAATTATAATTGCAGGATCTTATCCGCGCTTGAAAGTGCTTAAAAAATCTCTCGATTGGTACCATAAATGATAATGTAACCTTCGGGAGGGGACGGGTAACTTACCCCTTGAAGGAGCTAATGACTTCACGAAGAAGAAATTGTGTCGTGGCTATTTTTAAGAACAGTAATTGAAATTATAAAGACCCGTGATAATTGAGATATAAAAAACCCTTTTATGTATGATTATGCCACGTTCTGCCTGCCCTCGGCTGCCATGTTAACAAAATACAAAATTTCCAATATATTTCGAAGTTTTTGCTTGGATTTGAAACCATTCTATTTAGTTCCAAATTATTTTATAAAAAAGCAGGATGTAAAGTTTCGTGAACATCCATAATTATTTGTGTCCGTTAACGTGAACACAGGAAATCAATCACAGACATATTAACAGAAACACGGACAGACTAATGTGCATCAGTCCAAAAATAGTCAAAACGCGATCAGGCAGTTTTAAATCATATATTGACATTAAGATCTCGAAATCTAAAATAAGCGTGGAAACAATACATGATCAATATTAGGTGTGAGAAAGTAAAAATAAAAATATACCACAAAAGGCAGTTCCGTACTGTATTTAGGCTTTGCAAATGATTATTTATTTATTTATTTATTTTTTAGATATTCTCTAAAATCGAACGCATTCCAATGACGGGACCAGGACGGTCTTGCCGAATGAGGTTTAAAGTAAGAAAAATTATAATGTCACGAAGGAAAACGACATATAAAATTTCATTTTACCGTGAATAATGGAATCTGATTAAGACCACACAAATTTGAATAACGCTGAGTAAACCAACATCACATTAAGTTACATAAAGGTTGTAAAAGATTGACGTGTATATTTATTCTAGTAAACATTCCCAGATATTTCTTTATGATTCGAATTTCATGTGGAATAATATATTGTTTTTCAGAAAATGATCGCTTTCGATAATTTAACGATGAAGCACATTTTACGATCTACTGAACATATCTTAACATGTTTTAAAGGGTATGCGGATATGGACACGGTAGCTCATTAGCCAATCTCAGTATCGATGCAAAATTTTACGCGTAGATACATCGTATAGCATATTTGAATTAGACAGAACTCACCGAGTACCAGTTAAAATATAACTGTCTCATAATAAGCATATGCCCTGGACAATGTGATATTTGGAAAATTCAATTTTCCATTGGGTTTTATCTGAATGTTCAACTATATATCAAATTGTATGTCTCCATCTCACAGTAGAGTGACTATTTCTCATACATTAACCCACCTGAACTCCCCTGAAATACTAAATATTCGAATACAGTAATTTTTTTTCCCTTTTATTCATTCACAAATCCAGTTACAAAAATCAAGGATATATATCACTAAGTATTATTTCCTTACTCCTAAACCAGGGATGCACAGACAGTCCCCCGCCTCAGAATGCATTATTTTAACCAGTCTACAGTGTCTAGAAGCAATTCTCTAAAAAGTTATTCTCCAAAACTTGGTACATTTCTTTTGTTGGGCGCAGGACGGGCTGTCCCGATAATGTCTTAAATCAATGTTTTAAAGAGTTAAAATGTAAGGCAAATGATGAGGCTATGCTAAACATGGAATTTTTAGATACAGCTGTGCTTGAGCTATTCCGCACAAAAGGGTGAATTCTTAAGGCGTGACCAAGACGGTTTACCCCGATAGGTTCAAGATCGAAAGAATTAAAATATATCCCAAAAGAAATGGATATATTAAATTTAGATTTCCTATTTGCTCTGATTTTCTAGTTTTTCTCTAAAAACGTGTAGAGTCCTATGGTGGTACCAGGACGGGCTACCCTGATGAGCTTCAAAATCGAAATAACAAAAATACACTAAAAGAGGTAAAGTCATATCGAATTTCACATTACTGTGATATTTGAACCTGATTATTTTGGACCTCATAGGTGTGAACGAACACTATATCAAGTTAAATATAATTTTAAAAATACAAACATATATTTAGCCCATACTGTCTGAAAATCAAATGTCTTTTTGTTTATATAATTTGCAATAATCACATCAAATTTCGGACAATTTCTTCAGATATTTCCTAAGATATCAGTGATTTCAATTAGCATTAAATTCCCATTAGTTTAAATATTGACGCCATAGCTTCTGATCTCTTATTCGAGACCAGCGCTATCTGGCGATGGTGGGCTTTAGGAATCCCGTTTTCGCCTCGGTCGGCACACTATCATTTATAAGCATTGTATGCTTATAAATGATAGACTGTATAAATGATGACTGTATAAATATCGACAAAATATTTGCCAAGTAGAACAGTTGAACTGAGAGGCCAACGCTGCCGAAACATAATTACAATACAACCTCATTTCAAAACACAATTAACTTATTGATTTGGCGTCATTTTTAACACTTTACAACAAAGTTGAAAAGTGTTTATGACTTTGTTAACACTTTACAACAAAGTTGAAAAGTGTTTATGACTTTGTTCATTCTGTCTGTCTGTCTGTCTGTCCGTTAGCACGATAACTGCCGTAAAAATGACTTAATCAAAATGAAATTTTAGTATGTTGTTCAGACGGTCTGTAGGACCTATGGGAATATAAATGAATAATATCACACAATTAGTTTTGGATTGAACCCGGGTTGAAAAAATGAAATACATTGAGCCCTATGGGATCTAATTTTTCTAACATTTTTTAAGCGGATTTAAATTTCACAAATTGCTTCGAAAATTTTAGGTAATAGTCAAATTGTTTCATAAAATATATAAAAAAAAATTCAGCTAAATATATTCAGTAGTTTTTTAAATAAAAATTAAAATAATAATTACACCTCTTATATGAAACGATCACGTGACCATGATATGAAACGATCACATGACCCACTTCAAAATGAGATATGGCATCCATCTTGTTTCAAATTCGTGATTTTTTAAAGTTCTTTTTAATTCATATTGAGTGTTGTATCCATCCTTAAACTACTTTATTTCTGCTTAAATTCTGTGCATCTACATACTAAAACAACACAATGACAATATATTTGAGTTTAAATTCTCATTCAAATTTGATTATTTCTACAATTAAGCCTATTTTTCACCTATGTAAAATGTAAACAGCAAAATATGTAGAATGAGTTGTATTAGAATTACTGTATTTCTTTAACACAAAATAATTCAGTCCATGGAGTCTGCATGGCTGATATGAATGAAATATTAATTGATTTTATAAACAGAAGGACGATATTTTTCGATGAAGTTTTAAGCATAAAGTTTATGAATTGTACCTCCATGGTCTTAATTTTTAATTAAAATAAATTATTATAGTATTGTGATGAATGAAATGGAGAAAGTTATGAATGAAATCCTGCTTTTATAGAGAGATCCAGGCGTGTTATTTTTTCTATGACGTCATTTGAATTAATTTCAGTTGTTTTCGATGAAGTTTTCAAATATAATAAATTATCGTAGTATTATGATAGATTTAAAAATATTACCGTGGAATGTATTGCATTTTAGAGATATTTAAACCACGCAATTTATATTTCAATGCCGTCTTTTGAATGAAGTTCATTTTTTTCAATGAAGGTTTAAGTTTTCAAATATAATAAATCAATGTAGTATCGTGATAAGTTTTAAAATATTACCGAGGAATGTATTGCATTTTCGACTTTTTTAAATAAAATTGCATTGAAGTTGGAAAGTGTTTCATAATCAATGCTTTAAGCATGATTGATCTTTCTTGTTATAAAGTTGACGAAGTTTTTATCGATTTGGAGACATTTAAACCGATTTGGTGACATTTTCATCCATTTGGCGATATTTTCATCAATTTGGCGATATTTTCATCAATTTGGCGACATTTAAACTCTCGGCAACTGGGACGGTTGGACTGACAGATAAATGTTTCCGAAATATCATTACAATACTATCCCGTTTCAAAACATAAATAATTTCATTGATTTGGCGTCAAATTTATCAATTTGGCCACATTTTTACCGATTTGGCGATATTTTGATAAATTTGGCGACAATTAAAACTCGATAAAATGTTTGGCAAGTAGAAGAGTTGGACTGAGACACAAATGCTGCCGAAACATAATTACAATACCATCCCATTTCAAAATACAATTAATTTGATTTAGCGTCCTTTTTATGAAGTTGGCGAAGTTTTAATCGAATTGACGACATTTGTATCGATTTGACGACATTTTAATAAGCTTGTCGAGATTTAAACACTCGGCAAATGGGACGGTTGGACTGACAGATAAATGTTTCCGAAACATTATTACAATACTATCTCGTTCCAAAATATAAATAATTTCATTGATTTGGCGTCATATTTATCAATTTGGCCACATTTTTACCGATTTGGCGAAATTTTCATCCATTTGGCTATATTTTGAAAAAATTTGACGACATTTTAAAAAGTCTCTAATTTTGTCGCTAACTGGGATGGTTGGACTTGACAGACAGGCAAACGTTATCGAAACATCAATACAATACTATCCCCTTTGAAAACGCGACGAATTTCATTGATTTAGGGTCATTTTTATTAGCTGCCCTTTTTATTGAATTGGCGACATTTTCTTTAATTTCGCAACATTTAAAAATAGTTGCCAAGTTGGCGATATCTTGAAAAATTTCTTAGAAAAATTTTTCGCCAAACGTTACCCTGAGATAGATGGATAAACAGACAGATAAATCAAAGATTTTATATTATTAATATGTTATATAGATTGTTTGAAAAAGAAATTTGCACTTTCCGCAATCCAAGAGTCATTTCATTCCATCAGCCACAAGAACCTTACATCTTTACTTACCATTTCTCCCCACAGCAAAGCAGCTGTGGGGACAATCGTTTTCATTGAGTTGTCAATGGGTGCACCATCCGCCTGGTTTTACGTTGCATTGCATTTTCTGATGTGTTTGAATTGTTGGCGATAAAGATAACTGTTTGTTATTTTATGTACATCGGTCTACCTTGTAAGCATCTGTTGCCTCTTTGCTCATTATAATCGGTTAGTAATAATGATAACAAATTTTACAATTCTTTTACTTGTTATATGAGTATTTTGTTTTCGTAGAAGTGGTTGCTACAATTAATTATAACACCTTGGAAAAGGTAAACAATAAATTCTATAATCTATAAAGCAGGGCCAAGTAGGAAACCCTGCGATGTCTATAAAGCAGAGCAAAGTACAGGACAGTTCAGGACAACTTGACCGAAAAATATTGTTTTGTGCAGTCGTTTAATAATATCATGTGCTTGATTTGCAAAAGTGCTGTATCCGGTCCATAGATTTGATTTGGCGATATTTTGATAAATTTGGCGACAATTAAAACTAACCAAAATGTTCCTTAAGTAGAACAGTTGGACTGACAGACAAACGTTGCCGAAATATAATTACGATACTATCCCATTTCAGAACACAAATAATTTATCGATTTGGCGACATTTGTATAGATTTGGAGACATTTTCATTAATTTAGCAACAATTTAATAAGCTTGGTGACATTTAAACACTCGGTAAATGGAACGGTTGAACTGACAGATAAATGTTTCCGAAACAGTATTACAATACTATCCCGTTTCCAAACATAAATAATTTCATTGATTTGGCATCATATTTATCAATTTAGCCACATTTTTACCGATTTGGCGATATTTTGATAAATTAAAACTCGACAATTAAACCTTAAATTAAAACTACGACAATTAAAACTCGACAAAGGGTTTGCCAATTAGAACAGTTGGACTGCGAGACAAACGCTGTCGAAATATAATTACAATACAATTCCATTTCAAAACACAATTATTTTAGAGATTTGGCGTCATTTTTATAAAGTTGGCGAAGTTTTTTTGTCGATTTGGCGACATTTTAACCGATTTGGCGCCATTTTAATAAGCTCGTCGACATTTAAACTCTCGGCAAATGGGACGGTTGGATTGACAGATAAATGTTTCCGAAACTTTATTGCAATTACTATCCCGTTTCAAAACATAAATAATTGCATTGATTTGGCGTCATATTTATCAATTTGGCCACATTCTTACCGACTTGGCGAAATTTTCGTCAATTTGGCGATATTTTGAAAAATTTGACGACAGTTTAGAAAGTCGCTAATTTTGTCGCCAAGTGGGATGGCTGGACTTAACAGGCAAAATGCTACCGAAACATCAATACAATACTATCCCCCTTTCAAAACGCAATTAATTTTTTTGATTTGGGGTCATTTTTATTAGCTGTCCCTTTTACTGTATTGGCGACATTTTCGTTAATTTCGCAAGATTCTACGCTAAACTTTTCGCCACACGTTACTCAGAGATAGATATCCAGAGATAAACGTTACCAAGAGATAAACAAACAGATAAATCAAAGACTATATTATTAATATGTTATATAGATGTTTGAAAAAGAAGTTACACTTTCCACAATCCAAGAGTCATTTCATTCCATCAGCCACAGGAATGCTTACATCTCCATCACTTACCATTACTTACCATTTACTTACCATTTCTCTCCCCCTGTTCAAAGTCTGATGCATGAATCGCTCTTGAACTGCTTCCGTTGCAACCCGGGAGCTTTATGGGCGAATATCCACATACAAGCGTTCGGATCCGACGTCTTGATGGTAAAGCCTCCTCCAACCCTCTACGAGCCCACTCCCGAAAGATTAATACACGGTCTTGATTTATAAAACATTATATTAGTATTTAAATAATTTTCTGGTAGAAACGGATTTTATTTTATTTAAAACAAAACATCATTCCCTTTAAAAAAAGAAAAACTGCATTCCTACACAATGCAATAAAATCCTAGACATCAAAACTATGCCAGAATGAAACTCCATGCATTTCTCGTCTAACATTCATGTAAATTCTATGTATATTAAGAATCTTAATTTATAATTATCAATTATTGTTAAATTGGTTTAATGTCAGTCTTTATGTTTTCCTTTGTGATAATACTATTTTACGTCTATTGGAAACACGTACTATTAATAAAATTCTGATATTTCAAGCACAGCCCTAGGTGTATCGAAGCTATCATGCTGTGCGTTATTGTCGTAATACTCATAAACTGGATATTGCACAATTAATCGTAGGATCTTTAGAAAAATCGATATTCGCCCCTTTTTTTCAGACCACATTTTTAGAGCACTGGAGATAGCATACAGAGTTAAGCTGTCATGGCGACATTGTAGAACCTAAGTTCCAAATGATTTTCCAACCACTGACTTTCAAACTAGCCAGAGGATGCTCAATCCTTTGAGCTGTTGGCACGACATTTTTATCTTTAAAGGTAGAAGTAAATTAACGTATACAAGATGATTCGATACGCTCCATATAAATTTTAATAATAGATAAGGAACACTAAATAAAACCTTTTCCGTTAGTTAATATATTTCCGTAGACTTTGGTGTCAGGAACCACTTTTAGCGATGAGGCGATTGGTTATTTTTTGCCACCATCCTTCCTAACTCAGATTTCGTTCGTGTAATATAGATAATTCGAGACTGGCAAGATGGCCAATATGCATCTAGCGTATGGGGCTATTCATTAAACAATGCTCTACGACTTCCTTATTGGCATTTTTCGTCTATCTCGCTTTGTTGCGCAATTATTTCTCCTAAGTCTTTAATTCATCCGCTAGGGGCGCTGTACTTTCTCTTATTCGATCGGGTATGGTTACTTTACTATATATATAGACCTAAAGTATAAGCATCATGAACACTTTCTTATTAAGATATTATATGTCTTTTCCTTCATACACATATTTTTTCTAGTATGAGTGAAATCCGGAAGTTGATTCAAAAATGCTTTAAAGGAATTTCTATTTTCATTTATTTATATTTTTTGTCTCAAATACCACCAGCTCCACTTAATCGGGTAACGGATATTCGCATACCTTCCGTACAAGAAAGCTATCTGACGCGATTTTGCAAACTTCTATGGGAACTGACAATTTCAGTTCTTCCAAGCAGTCGGCATAAAATTCCTATACAATTTTGCTCATGCTATGCGAATCTGTAAAGGCAACTTTCAAAGTTGTAAAAACTCTCTAGAAAGTCTTTCTCAATTTCTACATATGTTAATTCAAAAGTTAGTTAGATCCAATATCATCCTCTAGGTATAATGCTTGATTTCCTCTTTGCTGAGTCTTGATATTTATTGAAATAAAATACTGCTTCTGATGAAAAAATTAACAAAACCAAAGGACTCTACATTTCCGCATAATGTTGTGGATATTTACAGGAAAGGATACATGATTTGGCTTTTTTAAAAAAACAGTTATGCTAGTCAGGCGGATATTCAAACAAAAGAACAAATGTTTTAGATTGCATCTAACAAGGGAAGGCTTTGCAATAGTTCTCTAGGATTGCAATCTGTCATGTCCTATCTTGTAAAGGACCATGAATAATGATAAAACGCCATGGCTTTCATCTGCTATGTGATAGGGGGCGCCACAATAACAATCTGAATTTGTCTTGCAAACGTGATCTACTGACGTGTATTATTTACATTTTAGTGTGAAAATATTATTCTTTTCAGTTATTATTATTATTATTAAATAATACCTGAAAAAACAAACAAAATATGCACAGCCGTTAGACTGTTACTTCTTCAATCCTTATAAGGCATTTGTAAAACGTATCGAAGACTACATAAAAATTCGAGCTGCGTGCATTGAAGGGGTCCATATTAAAGACATCGATGAATTTTGAACCAACATCGATGAAGAGGCCAACAGAAAGTTAAATGACAGATTATTTATTTTAAAAATGCATTCATTTGTGTACAATTAACTTGGCGCTGATATATTTCAAGATATGGTAATATATTCTTGGAAGAAGCTGGATATTCTGTTGAAAAACACATTACAAAATTTAACAAAGTAATGGCAACTGTATTTAATATTGCTTCAGCAACTTGTTTCATTGTAAATTGCAATGATTATGCATTTGTTAAATGTGCACATTGTAACGTTTTCATTTGTATTGATCATACATTTAATTATGCCCATTCATAATTTCAAACTTACAAAGAATTTAAACCATTCATTATTTTACAAATTTCATTTGCTTTGACTTTCATTGTAATACAGTTAATAGTTTTGTTGATTAGTTCAGTTTTGGTTTCCAAAAATTTCAGCCTTTGTTTTTGTTGCGTTTGATCAACCTTTACGACCATGTCTTGGCAGTTGTTTAGCTAGTTCATAAGATATAAATTATATTAGTAATAAATTTATCGTTTACTACTTACCATTATTGTCCATTTTATTTCAAAATAGTAATAATAATTGAAAAGGATAATATTTTCACACTAAAATGTTAATAATACACGTCAGTAGAGAACATTTGCATGACAACTTCAGACTGCTATTGTGGCGCCCCCTATCACTTAGCAGATGAAAGCCGTGGCGTTTTATCATTATTCATGGTCCTTTACAAGATAGGACATGAAAGATTGCAATTCGAGAGAACTATTGCAAAGCCTTCCCTTGTAAGTTCAAAAGAGATATGCTTGCTCACTTTAAAAAAACTAACGATTTAAAGATATATGTGCTGTTCATCTGTGCTATGCATCATGTGAACAATTTTCTCTTCTTACTTTTCTTTCAATGCATGGTAATATACATAAGAAAAATATTACAATGGGATTAAAATTTGCAAATGAAATAATCGACAGATCTGCACACTCTAGAACATGATTGTACGATTTAAGCTTGACGTTTGTTTGTCTGGGAGTCTGTGCAATGTTTGTATTCACTCTGGCTTAAAAAATATGCAATGAAATTTCTCCAAAATCTGTTAGGTAGGTCACATGCAGGTTTCTCTGATGCATTATTCTCCTGTTAATTTATTTTGTCAATTTATTACCCTCGCATTATTTGTAAACCTTTTCCAATAAAGTTGTAAAGTGTTTATAACTTTGTTTATTCTGTCTGTCCGTACACAGGATACCTGCAGTGAAAATGACTTTCTCAAAAGAGAGTTTTAGCATATTTTTGGGACAGCCTGTGGGACGTATGGGAATGTTGAAGAATAATATCACCCAATTAGTTTTGAATTTTACACGTGTTAAAGAAATGAAGTAAATTGCAACCTATGGGATCTAATATTTCAAACATTTTCTAGACGGAATTAAAATTCGCAAATTGCTTCAAAAAATATTCTAATTATTACGTAAAATGCCCTAAAAATTTCATCGAAATATGTTAAGCAGTATTTTAAATTAAAATTGAAATAATAATAACATTCCTAATATATGAAGAGATCACGTGACTTATTTCAAAATAAAGTAAGACGTTCATTTTTTTTGTTCGCTTAGGGAAAATAGTGATTTTTAAGGGGAGCTTATATTTACATTTAACGCTGCATCCGTCTTACACCCTCTTCATTTTTGCATATTATCTGTGTATACACATTTTGTGCCTACGCAATTACAATATTTTTGATTTTAAATGATCACTAAGGAATAAACTTTGATTACGTCTACAATAAAGCTTAATTTTAACATGTGCAGAATATAAACAAATCAACGATTTTAAGATGAGTTGTATAAGAATTGATGAATTTTTAACGCAAAATTATTTAACTCTGAAGACTGGAATAAGAGTATATGAAGGAAATACATACTGCTTTTACATAAGAGAGCTATACGATTTATATTTCAATGACCTCATTTGAATAAATTTCATTTGTTTCATTGAAGTTCTAAGTTTTCAAGTTAAAAATAAATTACGGAGTATAATATATTACGGAGTAAAATATATTATGGAGGTCCCAAGACTGATTAACTCGATAAGATTTACAAATCAAATTACATGGAGTGTGGTTCAACGCGACATTATTATTCCAGTATCCTTTTTTAGTAACTTTCTTTTCATTCAAATTTTGCAAGAGAAATTATGAAAAATCGTTATCTTGAACCGAAATGATTATAATTGCAGGATCTTATCCGTCGCTTTAAAGTGCTTAAAAATCTCTCTATTGGTACCATAAATGATAATGTACCCTCCGGGAGGGGGAGAGTAACTTACCCCTGAAAAGGGCTAATGACTTCAAAGATAATATTGTGTCGCGGCTATTTTTAAGAACAGTAATTGAAACTATAAAGACTCGTGATATTTCAGCTATAAAAGATCCCTTTTATGTATGATTATATCACGTTTTGCCCTCAGTTGCCATGTTAACTATACATAGAATTTCAAATAAATTTCGAAATTTTTGTTCGAATTTAAAACAATTCTATCTAGTATCAAATTATTTTATAACAAAGCAGGATATAAAATTTCGTGAACATTCATTATTATTTATGGCCGCTTTTGTGTACACAAGAAATCAACCATAGACGTAACAGAAATACAGACAGACGGAGATACGGAAACAGAAATACAGACAGACGGACAGGCATCTCTCCAAAAATAGTCAAAACGTGTTCAGGCAGTCTTAAAACGTAATTTGGCATTGAGATCTCGAAATCTTAAATATTCGTGGAAACAATACCTTATCAATATTACGTGTGAGAAACTAAAAATAGAAATATACCACAAAAGGCAGTTGCGGCTTAAGCTTTGTAGCTGCTCAGTTTTTTTTTTGAGTTATTCTCAAAATACGAACACATTCCTATATGGGCTCATGACGGGCTTATAACGCGAGTTTTCGACGAATAACTTCAAGTTTTGGGACTTCTAAAATTGGAAAAACTATTATATCGTAACGTATATGCATCCACCTTAACTCAAAAACTAATTGACCAAGTTTCACAAAATTGGCAGATATGTCACTTGTGGGTTAACCTGGTGCTGGTTAGATTTTGGTATGATTCGGGTAAAAATGAACCTGACTTTTTTTGCGAAATGGCCAGCAACAATCGTCAAAATCTAAAAAGATTCATAAGCTCAAATGTATCAATTAAATGCTTGATTTATATGTAACTTTTGACGATGAAAAGATTAAGACCAACTCCATTATTCTAGGACTAATCGTTCTCGAGATATTTTAGTTTTTTTCCCACTTTTGCTACACAGACTTTTAAAATACATTCAGTTGTTAAATGAAAATAAAAATTGAATTAAAACTGAAAATTCAGTGTAATTTCAAATAATTATGCGTTTTATTTTGTGCAATTAAACTCAATTTTAAGAATTAGAGAAATAATGAGAAAATGAATTTGAATTTGTAGTAAAAGTCAAACCACATCAGATTTTTACTTTCCTTATATACGAGTACAACAGTGTATAAGGAAAGTATTGTGACGGGGTGGAAAATTCGAATTTGAGTTTTCGACGGGAGAGCACGTTTTAAGCATTCCTGATCACGAATCGAACATTTTTGAAGGGATGTCTATGTGTGTGTGTGAGAAAGTATGTGTGTGTGTGTGTGTGTCAGTGAGTCTGTGGAGACGATAACTGAGGAACGAATGGACCGATTCGAATGAAATTTGGTAAAAAAAATTACAATCCGTAAACACTGGAAGACTATTGTTTTTATATGCATTCGAATGTTCAGAACACCCCCTAAATATTCGAGTGAAATTTTGAAAAAATCGTCAAAAAAATCAAAACCACTAATAAAGTTACGCAAGTAGACATTTCTTAAGTAACTTTTCATTAGAAAACGATTGACATAAATTTTAGAACGCTAACGTGAACCGTTCTCGAGATATTGCACATTTAAAAAAAATTATCAAAAAGTCATATAAAATTAAAAAAAAATATTTTCTATTGGTCACTTTACATATGTAATACCATGCGATAAATTTGGTGACATCATTCTCATGGATATAGCTCGGTCCATTCATGAAAAAAGATACTTTGAGCAATACTTTTGTATTTGAACGCAAATTGTCATTTATCTGCTATAAGATTAACTTAGGCGAGATTTTGGCGACGAATTTGGTGGAATGTCGCCAACTGGGCGCCTTTCTGAAATGCTGCTAAATTAACGAAAAACTCGCCAAATGGATAAAAATGACGCCAAATCAATGAAAATGACGACTCATTGACGAAAATTCAATATATTGGAAAGAATATAAATATCTTCCATAAAAATAATCTATTTTTTTTACTGTAAAAGTAGTAAATTCATTGCATTATATAAGGAAAGTCATGTGTTGCCCACCATCAGATTTTTTAAATACTGGTTGGCATCCTTTTCAATGAAATTCTCTGTGAGACCCAGAGATTTTCAACGAAGTCGTGAATTCTCTCATTTTCAATTTTGAACTACGATGTAATATCCAAATAATAATAATAACATTTTTTGTTGAAATAATCGAATTTTTTCTATAACTTTTCACAAATGTTATCACTTTTTATCTTTTATTAAATCCATGGCCAGATTATGATGTATTAAAATATCTTCCGCAGATCTTGCGATGGATTCTATATACCTTCTTCTCTGATGAAGTAAAATATTGAATTCGATTGCGTCAGATTATCGTCTGCGTATCAGTTGCGCAAATCCGGCTTGCGACCGTTAACTCCGGAAATTAAAGATTCTGGAATCCAAAAGGCGATATCATATGTTATAAACCTCGTGGTAGATCTAACTTCCTTTAAAAAATGGGACTAGAATATATTAAGCTGCATATAATCCTTAGAATATCAATATTACATAGAAATACTTTTAGTTAAAATTCTGGATGTTATTTTGCTGACGCGAAATCATTTGATGATTGGAACTTGGAACGAGATATCAAAAAATCTGATGTGAGCAACACATGACTTTCCTTATATAATGCAATGAATTTACTACTTTTACAGTTAAAAAAATGTTATTCTAATAGTAGATACTTATATTCTTAGCAAGATATTGAATTTTCTTCAATTAGTCGTTATTTTCATTTATTTAGCGTCATTTTTATCCATTTGGCAAGATTTTAGTTAATTTGGCAACATTTAAAAATGTCTCAAAGTTGGCGACATTCCGCTAAATTCGTGGCAAAAATGTCGCCAAGCGTTATGGACGGAGAAATGAGTTATTCTTACAGCAGATAAATGACTATTGGCGTTCAAATACAAAAGTATTACTCATAGTATCTCTCCCACTGGGTTCCGGTCTAAATTGGGTGGCACTTCCCGACCGTTCTGGGTTCCGGTCTAAATTGGGTGGCACTTCCCGACCGTCCAAACAGTTACCTTACACCTTTCTGGTAGGTCGGACGGTCTGGGTTTCAATCAATCAATCAATCAATCATAGTATCTCTTCTCGTGAATGGAACGAGTTAGATCCATGAGAATGATGTCAAATTTATCGCATGATATTACATATGAAAAGTAAACATGTTTCTCAACAGTTAATATTTTTTTTAATTTATGGGATTTTTTTGATACATTTATTTAAAAAATGTGCAATATCTCGAGAATGGGGGCGCTGTAGCCCAGTGGTTAGCACGCTGGAGTTGCACTCGGTAGGCCCGGGTTCGATTCCAGCCACTGTTAAAACTGACGCCGTGTTTACGCGGAGGACGATCACGTTAAACATGTGGGTCCGTAAGTCCTTCCGAGCGGTTGGTGGTAGGTGAAGTAGGGTACGGTCCGTGTGGATGCCTCCCCCACTGGGTTCCGGTTTGAATTGGGTGGCATTTCCTGACCGTCCAAACAGTTACCTTACACCTTTCTGGTAGGGTGGACACGGTCTGGGTCTCAACAACTACAACAATATCTCGAGAACGGTTCATTCTAAAGTTTATGTCAATCGTTTTCTAAGGAAAAATTACATAAGAAATGTCTATTTGCGTAACTTTATTAAAGGTTTTGATGTTTGGATGATTTTTCAAAATTTTACTCGAAAATTTAGGGGGGGGGGGGGGTTCTGAACATTCGATTGTGTTTTAAAAGAATAGGCTTCCAGTATTCATGGAGTGTGATTTGTGTACCTAATTTCATTCGAATCACTCCATTCGTTTGTGAGATATCGCCTCCACAGGCTCACTGACACACACACACACACACACACACACACACAGAGACATCACCTCAAAAATTTTCGATTCCTGATCAGGGATGCCTGAAACGTGCTCTCTTGTCGAAAACTCGAATTCGAATTTTCGACCCCGTCATAATACTTTCCTTATACATTATGTATATAAGGAAAGTATACGAAATCTATACAAGAAATATATAAGAAATGTATGCAATTAAAGTCAGAAAACCCACGATTACATGTTTGAATATCCTTCTTATTCAGAAGCCAATAATTGGGCCAAAAATTCGCGGTTTTTCTAAAATGTAGCATTCGATTCGAGGAGTTGCAGGAAACTTTCGAAAATTCGAAAATTTCCACAGATTTTTAAATATATTCGTACCATCTAAAATTTCTTAAATACGTATTGTACAATTTTCTCTTGAGCATTTCTATAGCTTTACTTCCTAAAATGCAGAGTTTCTCAGTATTTTAAATTTGTCCCTGTAGAGATCTCGTCGCTATGATTGTGATTTATTGCTACAGTCTTTCAACAATATAAGTAACACATTATGTGGCATCAAATAAAGTCACGAAGTATGTAAATATTCAATTGAAATTATGCTTGCTTTTATTACAAATAAGCAATTATTTTGCAAAATATAATTAGCTCACCAGTGGCTCCAATGGTATTAGGAGGATTAAATGACACGACTGTTTGTTCTTAAAACATTTTGCATTGTTTTTTTAATAAACGTTCCCTTTAATGCAGTGTACTTTATTTGCAACACATTTAGGTACCCACAATTGATTAAATGTTTCTTCCAAATCAATTTTACAACGTGTTCCCCATCTCCTACTAAAGTACTCTTGTAATGAGGAGGAAACTCTCCCATCGTCAAAGAGTTAAGGGTGATCAAAATTACCCCGATTTGTAACGGGCAGTTTCAGTTGATATAGTTCGATGGCCATTGCCGTTTACAGTAAGGGTCGTTATCGTGATATTTGGACATCCGGGGAATTCGAAAAACATTAACTTTGATGTGTTTCTGGTGAATTTCTGGTGAGATGCAACAGTTGCACAATCATTGTGTTTCCAGAAACGCAGCGAAAACGTTCGTGGTCAAGAAAAGTTCTAACGTAGTGGTTTTCAAACTTTAAAACTCAAGGACCCCTTATAAATCCTAAAAAAAAGTCTGATGTGGGCAGCACATGACATTCACTACAGACATTCATTTTCTATTTCTCTCTTTCACAATTCTTTGTGTTTAATTGCATAAAATAACAAGGCTAATTATTTGAAATTATACTAAATTTGCACTTTTAATTCAATTTTCTTTTTCATTTGGCGACATATTTTCACACGCAACATGGCAAAAATGCGATAAATTAAAATATCTTAAAAACTGTTACTTCTAGAATTATGGGGTTGGTATTATTATTTTTGTTGTCAAAAATTGCGTTTACAACAAGCATATTATACGTTTACAACAAGCATATATATTTGGGCATACGTAATCTCTTATTTTAGATTTTGACAAATTTTACGGCCGTTTCGCATAAAAGCAGATTCTTTATTTTCGAATCATACCAACTCTAATCAGCATTAGAGTATCCCACATGTTGAGACCCAGACCGTCCGACCTACCAGAAAGGTGTAAGGTAACTGTATGGACGGCCGGAGTATCCCACATGTGACTTATCTACAAAATTTTGTAACATTTGGACAATTACATTTTCAACTGGGGTGGATACATACGATTATACAATTGCTGGTATAATAATTTAAATAATTCTCCAGATATTGTCCATTTGGGAGAATTTTGCGTATTGACGTGATTTATAAATATAACAAATTGCTTAATCGATAATGTAAATTATATAACACTTCTAAAGTGATATAATCTTAAAAATATGAGAAATAACTTCTAAATTGTTTTCACAATAATGAAAATATCTATATATTTCCAGTTACATAAAAGTTGAGAAACATGTGGGTTTACAAAAAAAGTCATGTGCTGCCCTGTAAGACATTTACAAGATAACAAATAAGGGAAGTACTTACGTGGAATAGCATATTTAAATACTTGACATATTTTTCGAAAACAGCATATCGAAAATGTCGGGATCCAAAGCCCAGAAGTAGAACTATAAAAACACCCTAAAAATGTACAGATGTATTAGAATACAGTAGAAAATAAAAGTGTTAAAGCAATTATAACATACTTGAAAATGAACCAGAAGTTTGTCCGTGAGTTACAGTAGGGGTAATTGAATTCATTTATTCTAGTTTTCAAAAGGAAAACTGGCCAAGGAAATAAATTTAGTTTTTGAAACGTATAATAGTCAATAGATGGCGCCACTAGTTTAATCGACTGAATTTCGACGATTTCTGTAGATATCTGACACTTGCGAGTCTTAACTTACTTGCATCGTTTGAATGAAGAAATCAAAATTGATTTTGTTTATTAATAAAATGCCGATTTTGTTTATTAATGAAATGCCGATTTTGTTTATCAAATCAATAAAATACTTTGAAAAATTTATAAACATATCAGTTCACAGTAGAGATTCAAAGTGTTAAAACAATTATAATATTATAATAGAAAATATACCCTGCATTTTTTGGGAGGAAAAGAAAGGACACAATTGAATTTATTTGTACAAAACACACACAAGGTTTATTTGTATAGTTGTTTCGAACCTGGACCTGATTAAAGCACGGACCTTTGGTGCCGCGGCCCCGGGACCCAAAATTTTAGATGCTCCTAAATTTTATATATATGATAAATTTTAAGCAGAATCAATTTTTACTTTTTAAGAAAAATAATATTCATGAAATAAAATGAAAATTCCTAAAATGAAAATATTAAACTGAAAATACGAAAATAATTCATTAAAATTTTTTTTTAACACTTTACAACATAGCTGAAGAGTGTTTATGACTTTGTCCATTCTGTCTGTCTGTTGTCCTATCACGATAACTGTTGTAAAGATGACTTTATCAAAATGAAATTTTAGTATGTTGTTCATACGGTCTGTTGGACCTATGGGAATATAAATGTATAATATCACCCAATTAGTTTCGGGTTGAACCCGGGTTGAAAAAAAAAAGACTATGGGACCAAATTTTTCAAGCATTTTTAAAGCGAATTTAAAATGCACAAATTGCTTCGAAAGGTTTAGGAAATATTCAAATTATCCCATAAAATATATATAAAAAAATTTCAGGAAAATATATTCAGTAGATTTTTAAATAAAAATTAAAATATTAATTACATCCATTATATGAAGACATCACGTGACCCACTTCAAAATAAAATATAGCATCCATCTTGTGTCAAAATCGTGATTTTTAAAAATAATTTTTAATTTGTATTTAATTTTGTATCCGTCCTAAAACCGCTTTATATTTCTTTAATTTCTGTGCATCTATATTCTAAAACAGCGCAATTATAATATATTTGAGTTTAAATGATCAATGCTATCCATCTTGTGTCCAAATCGTGATTTTTAAAGTTCTTTTTAATTCATATTTAGTGTTGTGTTCGTCCTAAAACCGCTTTATTTTAGTTTAATTTCTGTGCAGCAATATTGTAAAACAAAGCAATTATATTAGAGTTTAGATGATCATCAAACTTAGATTATTTTTACAACGCAGTCTTATTTTCACTTATGGAGATTGAAAACACATTAAGCTGTAAGATGAGTTGTATAAGACTTGCTGAATTTCTTTGACCCAAAATTATTTAACTCTGGAGTCTGCTATATAGTTGATATGAAGGAAACAGTAATTGGTTTTACATAGAAAACAGACGATTTTATAGCATACTTTTCGATGAAGATTTAAGCAAAGAGTTAAATTACTTTTACCTCCATGGTTTGAAGTTTTTAAGTTTAAATAAATTATTACAGTATTGCGATGAATGAAAGGAGTAGAATAAAAGTTTATGAATGAAATATTTACTGCTTTTTCATTGAGAGCCAAGCGATTTATATTTCAATGACGTCATTTGAATAATGTTCATTTTTTTCGATGAAGTTTTCAATTATAATAAATTATTGTAGTATTGTGATAATTTAAAAAATATTACCGCTGAATGTATCGCATTTTAGAGATGTTTAAATAAAATTGCATTGCAGTTGGAAAGTGTTTCATAATCAAAGCTTTATGCATGATTGACCTTTCTTGATTTCTAATATTTCAGAATGTAAGCATTTTGCCTGCCTACAAATATGTCAAAACTTTTAAGTATTATACATTTTTTCAATTCTTTGAAGTAAAAATAATTTTGCTTTGCAGTAAAATGTACGGTTTTGAAGTAAAGTCTATATGTACGAAAGGACTTTCGACGATGCGGTCCCGGGTTCCCAAATTGTGTTTTATGTGCCACGAGTGGAGGGGGCCCCGAAATACCACCAGGCCTTGGGTCCCTCTTTGATTTAATCGGGTCCTGTTTCGAACAATATATAATCTAAGTAAAAGTTACTTGGTCGTAAATTATTTGGATAGATACTATTGTCTACCTTGTCCACCCTAACTCTTCGCCACTGTTTGCCAGCACTTACATGAATAGGCATGTTGGGAGTGAATACTACACTTACCATGAAGGAGTTAAAAACTTGGAAGAGTTTCCGCCACCCTCTTCGGTTGGCGGGATCAAGCTCTAGCCAGGTCACCATGCCCGGGATCCAAATGCCAGTAAAGGCCATCGACAGAAAGAAGAGCATCTTTGTGCCTCCGCTGCAAGGATTGAAAACAAAAGTTACGAATATACAAATTTGATCAAACTATTGTTTAAAATTAAAATTCTTCGTTCATTAGAGTTGCTACAATATAGCAACTGAATAAACCGTTCATCAAAAGTATCAACTGGAATCGAAGGCAATAAACAACCCCCCTCCTTCAGGAAAAGAATTCCAGACAGGCAAAAAGACCTCGCCATCTTATGTTTCGTGATGCAGTGTTCTGCATTTTCATTTTAATCGCCTAATTAATAACAATTTGTTACTCGTAACTTCAGGAATGGGGAAAGCAGATTCAGCAGCGGGATTCCCCTCTCCTCCTCAACAACGAACATTATCAAAACACATTGCTAATGGCGCAAGTGTTGTGAAATATTATACAAAAATAGCCAAACGAGCCTGAAAAATTCGCCAAATAATAATAACAACCCATTCAACCGATATCTTTAAGTGAAGCAGCGCCCAGCCTGAGTCACCCGCTTCACATCACGAGCCGTCACTGATTAACAACAAGAAGGAGAGAATCTATCATTTGGTATTGTTACGAACACCTAACAGGCAACCGTTGTTATAATTTGAAGGGCCAGATCCCCTGATTTTGGCGACAAATTCCGTACCTTTAAAGACCAATATGGCAAAATATTGTAAGATTGGTGACTTTTGTCGATTTCACAAAATATAAGTCAGTGTCTTGAGCGTAGAATCTTCTGTCTTGTGAATTTGTTGAGCATTTGCTGGTTATTACACCCGACAATTGTAGCTAGAGAGCTATCAGCTGTATATTGCTCATGTTCGTGATTATCGGAGCTTTAAATTAAAGTTAGTTATCCAGAAATTTGGACTCATTCTTGTATACTAAGAACATACCCATGATGCCTGAGTAGCAAGAGTATGCTTATCTCAATCGTTAACAATAAAAAGTCTATTGCACAACAGCCAAAATGTTTTTGAAATAAAAGCTGCTGTTTTTCACTAATTTGGACATAATTCCGCACATGAACTTAAAAATTGTGGATTGGTCTTAGTTTCAAGATAAATAAGGGGTGGGGAGTTCAGTGGGAATGGGTGATTAGCATCGTTTGAAGCGAAGGAACAGCCAGTATACTTCTTAATATTGACTACTATCTGCGATTTGCTGTTGTCTGTTTGCATGCTTTGCTAGACGCCAACTGTCCTAAAACTGAACTGATTTTTTTTTTTGGAATACGTGGTAATATATGTGGTTAATATTTTGTAGACCGAGTTTGCTGATGAACGTGGTCGAATAATTATTGCGCGTGCTGCACCCCTTTTATTGAAGTGCGCATTATATGATTACATCTTCTCTAAAACTTAAAGGATTTCTTTAAAATTTGAGTATGTAGTTCAGATAAATATTTTACAGGTAGAGGTTATTACACCCGACAATTGTAGCTAGAGAGCTATCAGCTGTATATTGTTCATGTTTATGATTATCGGAGCTTTGAATTAAAGTAAGTTATCCAGAAATTTGGACTCATTCTTGTATACTAAGAACATACCCATGATGCCTGATTTTTTCTGCAAGGTTTCTGATGATGGTTCCAAGATGCCTGATTTTTTCTGTTAACTTTTCTGCAAGGGGTGCGGCACGTCATGGGTTAAGAAGAGGTGGGGCACATCACTCATAATTTCTGTCCAATCATGCTTCACGAGTTATGTATTTTTTACGAAATTGTTAAAGAGAACTAAATTAGTAGTTGTTGTCTTATTTCTACAATAAATCTATAAATTCCGAATTAATGTGAGGGAAAATTTGGAATTGCAGAATACTTTTCTTTCAATTCCATAAAAAAAATATTTTCTTAAAGTGAATTGAAATATCTTTAGCTTCATTTTGAGTCAGATGATCTAGTAGAAATCCTCTTGCATCGAGGATCCAACTTATCTTTAAAACTGCTGTTCTGTTTAATTAATGTGTGTTTAATTACATTGTTCGTGTGTTTCCGTGTACTGAATTGTCGTCAACTTGATATTTTTCTAAAGTCGCCGAGTTGACGATACTGTGACAAATTTGTCGCTAATGTCACCAGATTTGCTGCCAAGCATGGCAGACAGACATAGATACTTATGTATATGGATAAGACTAATTTTCTAGGATCGGGTTTTCATGGTCTCTGTTATTTATTTTGGATTGTTGAATAAATACTACTACTACTACTACTACTACTACTACTAATAATAATAATGTTTATTATTATTTCCTGTAGGTAATGTTTTATGAATTTTATCATTTTAGATTATGATTGCGACGCTGCTCATTCAAACACTGGTATTTAAAATTACTGGTTGAAGATTTGATAAATAGCTCAAACAATCTGTGATGAGCTATGAGTACTAGATTTTATTCATTTTTTTATTAAACTTATTACGTGGAGTTTTATTTTCTTACTCTTAAGCGGCGAAATGCTAATAATTTCTGACAAAAGCTGGAAATGAAAAGCATATTTTTGGTAAAATAACAAATACGAGGAACAAATGCGATACTCACTTAAGCTCTTGAACAACTTCTATCCTCTTGATCTGCGGAGAAGTCAGATTGCAACAGATGACTAAGCTCCAAACAAAAGAACACTACGAAAAAATAGGAAAAACAAAATATGAAGAAGTCTTCATATGGTGGCAAATGATGTGCACTTTATTTTTGACTATTAAGCATTTTAATCCCCTTGTGCATGCATATTTCGTACAGTCATATGAATTTTCGGAAAAAATCGGAAAGTGATATTTTAAACACCGGAAAAGGAAATTTTTTGTGAACAGCCTACAAAGTTGGGCTGGGCATGCTTTTAGGCTCTGGCGATTTTAAGATAGCGGCCCTAGTTAAGTGATGGTGTGGGAGAGGATAAGGGAGATCAACATATTAATAATAATAATAATAATAATAATAATAATAATAATAATAATAAAAAGAATAAAAAAACCCGCGATAGGTCCTGCTTTTCTAGAGAAGTTACAAATGAATATATCTTAGTTTCTAATAAAATTATCTGTTTGTGTGTTCTTTACGCCTAATTTAATAGCTGGTGTTTCTAACTTCCGATTAAAATAACTTAAAATGAATATTTCCAACTAAAGCGGCCCGGTCCCGCTGTGGTCGCAGCCCATGTTCGGCCTGAGGGTCAGACCAGTCCGAAAATTGATCTACGCGGCCATTAAAAATCTTGAGTGTTAGATGGCAAGCTCAAGTCCATACTGTTTAACAATGTGTCAGCCGTAAAAATTTTTAATATTCGACGGTCCGGACCGCCTCGTTATTGTATGATAAGGTGCCGGTCCCTATTCATTCCATAGACTGGACTAGCCATGGATTTTTCCGGCACTTTATTGTGATTGATTGATTATGTTCATTGGAATGTTATTTATATTGATTGGAAATCCCCCCTGACCCCCTCCAGAATTCGATGCTGAATTAATATCAATCATCATCAAATCTCTGAAGAGGCAGGCTGAATTCCTGTCAGATTTGAACCAAGCCAAGAGTGTGGTAGCTCGATGTTCTAACGATTAGACCAAACGCTATCTTCGGATCCGAGCTTATAACTGGGAGTGTACTTCTTAGTCGGTAATGACGCAAGAGCAAGGTAGAGAATGACGCAAGAGCAAGGTAGAGAATCACGTAAGGGACGGCACCCACAGTGCTATCTCTAATCAGTCTCAAGAAATGAATGCTTCAAGATTTTTTTTTTATCGGAAGTGGAAATACTTAAGGAATTTCCTATCTCCTCCAGAATTTTCTGCTGAATCCATATCAGCTATAATTTAAGCAATATCTATTATAGATTCCGAGAAATAGATGTTTCAAAGAAAATGTCAATTTTTGAATCCGAAGTAACATCTCCAGAATCGGAAGTGTGAATTTCTAACGAGTCACTTTACCCACTCCAGAATTTGATGGTGAATTCATATCATTCATTATTTAAGCTTTAAACAATTTTGAGAAATATGTCTCAAGGAAAGAACTGGAAGTGAAAATCCTTAGTGAACCTTCTAGGACTGTGATGCTGAATGCAAATCAGTAATTATTTGAGCTTTATCTACATCAGATCCTGAGAAATAGATGTTTCAAAGAAGAATTTTTCTTAAAAATTGTTTCTATATAATATAAATCTCTGTCAGTGTTTCTATGGTATATATCTATATAGGTATATATCTATTATTCTACGTATATCTTGGATTTACTTTACGAATAATTTGCCTAAGAAGTCGATTTGGGTGATGGGAAAATATACAGACCAGCTGTGTAGCATGTTTTATTTGATTCTTTGAAATAAAATGTATAAACCTTTGTGAGCAGAAGAAAGGCCCTGTTTATTCAATAGAAGTCTCTAAAATTCAACACCTGTCACGCTGTTATATTAAGCCGTTTTTATAGATCCATCCGGGCACAAATTTTGGTTCATTATTAGAGGAACTTATTGGCTTGCTATTTTAATCTGTAAGAATCAAATGGTTACTTAGATTGTCTGGAATTACTATTAGATATTTTTAAAGACATACGCCGGTGTTATTTTCAAATCCGGGTTTAAATTTTTCTATTTGTTATACTCGTTTTTTTTAACACATTACAACATAGTTGAAAAGTGTTTATGACTTTGTTCATTCTGTCTGTCTGTCTCTCCGTTAGTACGATAACTGCCGTAAAGATGAGTTTATCAAAATGAAATTTTAGTATGTTGTTTAGACGGTCTGTGGAACCTATGGGACTATAAATGAATAATATCACCCAATTAGTTTTGTATTGAACCCGGGTTGAAAAAATGAAATACATTGAACCCTATGGGACCTAATCTTTCAAACATTTTTTAAGCGGATTTAAAATTCACAAATTGCTTCGAAAGTTTTAGGAAATATTCAAATTATCCCATAAAATATATAAAAAAAAATTCAGCAAAATATATTCGGTAGTTTTTTAAATAAAAATTAAAGTAATAATTACACATTTTATATGAAGAGATAACGTGACCCACTTCAAAATAAAATATGTCATCCATCTTGTCTCAAAATCGTGATTTTTAAAGTTCTTTTTAATTCATATTTAGTTTTGTATCCGTCCTAAAACCGCTTTTATTTTGCTTAAATTCTCTGCATCTACATGCTGAAAAAACGCAATTACAATATATTTGAGTTTAAATGATTATCAAACTTTGATTATTTCTACAACGAAGCCTAATTTTTACTTATGGAAAATCTAAACATCAAAAGATGTAGAATGAGCTGCAAAAGAATTGCTGCATTTCTTTAACGCAAATTTATTTAGCTCATAGAGTCTGCAATATAGCTGATATGAATGAAACATTCTTTGATTTTACACAGGGACCAGACGATTAAATTACTTGTACCTCCAAGGTTTTAAATTTTTAAATGAAATAAATTATTATAGTATTGTGATGAATGAAAGGATTGGAAAAATGTTTATGAATGAAATGCTGCTTTTAATATAGAGATGATTTATATTTTGATGACGTCATTTGAATAAAGTTCATTTGCTTTCGATGAAGTTTTCAAATATATTAAATTATTGTAGTATTATGATTATTTTAAAAATATTACCGAGAAATTTATAGCATTTTAGAGATGTTTAAACCAGGAAATTTATATTTCAATGCCGTCATTTGAATGAAGTTCAATTTTTTCGATGAAGTTTTAAGTTTTCTAATATATTAAATTAATGTAGTATTGTTATAATTTAAAAAAATATTACAGATGAATGTATCGAATTTTAGAGATGTTAAAATTGTATTGAAGTTGGAAAGTGTTTCATAATCAATGCTTTATGCATGATTGATCTTTCTTGTGAACACTTTACAATATTGTTGAAAAGTGCTTATGACTTCTTTAGTTCCATCTGTCTGTCTGTCCGTTCGCACGATAACTGCCGTAATAATGACTTTATCAAAATGAAATTTTAGTATGTTATTGAGACTGAGTGTGAGACATATGGGAATGTAAATGAATAATATCACTCAATTAGTTTTGGATTGAACCCAGGTTGAAAAAATGAAATACACATTGAACCCTACGGGACATAATTTTTCAAACATTTTTTAAGCGAATTTAGAATTCACAAATTGCTTCGAAAATTTTAGAAAATATTCAAATTATCCCATAAAATATTTAAAAAAAGAAACTCAGCAAAATATGTTCGGTAGTTTTTTAAATAAAAATTAAAATATTATTTCATATTGAGCTCCATATTATATGAAGAGATCACGTGACCCACTTCAAAATAAAATATGGCATCCATCTTTTTTCCACGAGTCAAAATCGTGATTTTTAAAGTTCCTTATAATTTATATTTAGTGTTGCATCCGTCCTAAAACCGTTTTAATTTTTCGTAATTTCTGTGCATCTATATACTGCACCAACACAATTACAATATTTTTGAGTTTAAATGATTATCAAATTTTGATTATCTTTTCAACGAAGCCTAATTTTAACGAATGCAGAATGTAAACACACACATTGAGCACAACATGAACTTCAGCCCATTGGTTAGCGCGCTGAAGTTGCACTCGGTAGGCCCGGGTTCGATTCCAGCCACTGCCAAAACTGCCGCCGTGTTCACGCGGAGTACGATCACGTTAAACATGTGGGTCCGTAAGTCCTTCCGAGAGGTTGGTGGTAGGGGAAGGAGGGTACGGTACCTGTGGATGCCTCCCCCACTGGGTTCCGGTCCAAATTGGGTGGCACTTCCCGGCTGCCCAAACAGTTACCTTACACCTTTCTGGTAGGTCGGGCGGTCTGGGTCTCAACAACAACAACACATCAAGATGAATTGTATGAGAATTGCTGAATTTTTTTAACGCAAAATTATTTAGCTCTGGATTCTGGAATATAGCTGATATTAATGAAGCATTCATTGATTATACATAGAGAAGCAGACGATTTTATAGTATTGCCTTTTTCGATGAAGTTCTAAGCATGGAATTAGAAAGTACTTTTACCTCCATGGTTTTAATTTCTTAAGTGAAATAAATTATTATAGTATTGTGATAATTTTAAAAATATCACCGCTGAATGAATGGAATGGAATAAAAGTTTATTGAATGAACTATTCACTGTTAAATTGCAAAAATGTTGAAAGTAAGGAAGAAAATAAGACTATGTTAATGAAACAGTCCTCCCATTAATTTTCAAAAAGTTACACATTTTAAATTTTTATACGACGTCTTTAGACAAATTTAGTCAATCAGAAATTTTTTATTTTTAATGCCACATTTTTGAAATCTACATTGCCCACTTATCTCCAACAGGTAAAGAATTTAAGCGCGTTTTAATCTTTTTGGGACATCCTGTAGAGAGCCAGGCGATTTATATTTCGATGACGTCACTTGAATATAGTTTATTTGTTTTCGATGAAGTTTTAAGTTTTCAAATATAATAAATTATTGTAGTATTGTGATAGTTTTTAAAATATCATCGCTGAATTTATCGCATTTTAGAGATGATTAAATAAAATTGCATTGCAGTTGGAAAGTGTTTCAAAACCAAGCCTTTATACATGATTGATCTTCCTTGTTATTTGTTTCACTCGAAGTTTCAGGATTTGTAAATATGGCGTTAAACCGTGTTTATCGGTGCCAGGTTATCAGGGAGTTTTATATTTCGGGTTAACCGAATTTGAAGAAATCAATGAATATTTAATTGCTAACTAATGTGATTTTAAAGAAAAATAAAGTCTGTTGGTGGCGAAAGCCTCACCGTTCTTGTAGTGGTGGGAAATGCTTGCTTAGTTTCGGTGCGGGCGGTTCCCTGGCTTGCTGGGTTGGGGCTTTGGGCGTCTTCGCCGGCGTTCTTTGCGGGGGCTCGTGGTGTTTGCCTGCGCTTGACTTGGTGTGTGTCTATTGTTTTTTGGGGCTCCTGGAGGTGCGTATGTTGCATGTCGTGGTGGGTAACTGCCTCCGTTCGGTGGGGCGGGATGGCCAGCTGTTCTTTCTAGGTGCTGGGGAGTCTTTCTTTCTCAGCCTCACAATAAGTTGCTCTAAGCCTTTTGACGGGCCGTGCGGTCTGGGTGATACATGCAATTGCTTACCATTGAGGGGTAGGACAGCTCAGTGGTTAGCGTGCGGGGATTTCACTTGGAGGACTCGAGTTTAAATCTCGCCACTATCCAAACTGTCCCCGTGTTCACGCGGAGTACGGATACGTTAAATATGTGGATCCGTAAGTTCTTCCGGGAGGTTGGTGGTCTAGGAAGGAGGAGGGCACGGTCGCTGTGGTTGCTGCCCCACTGGGTTCCGGTCTAAATTGGATGGCACTTTATGGCCGTTAAAATAGATACCTTACAATTTTGGGTTGGTAAGACGATCTGGGTCAAAGAAGAATCCGTAATAATTGTTGGATGACTAATTACTGGTTTAATTTTTCTTTTGCCTCCTTTATTCAAAAGCGCTCTTCAATTTCGATTTGGATTTTTTCGAAGCTTTTCATATCAATGAAAATTCCTGTAATTTTGTTAGTGATTTGTCAATGACACACTATTTTTCCGAGGTATGGAGGATTTTTTTCGAGGCTGCCTTTTACGTTGGGTTCTTGTTTATTAGTAACCGTAATTTGTTTTTTCCGCTGTCATCAGTCGGATCTGTTACACTGATACTTAAATAAACAAGCATTCGGTGCACCATAATTCGAAAAACGCAGAATTCTATAGAAACATTTTTAATTGGAAAGTTAATCGGTAATTTAGTTAGAAGGCTAATCGGTACCTGGTTAAGTCGGTTTTAGGTTAACCGAATTTTAAAGTATTTTTAGCCAGCTATGAGAAGCAGCTAGTTAAAATAGAAAATGACTGCAAAAAAATATCATCAAAGAACTTTTGCAAACGAAATGTTATAAATTAACAAAATACAAACCAATTGTGTGCGTGTTATAAAAATGTACATTTTCATACTTTTACGTATCGTTTGAGGAATTACTATTATGGACGAGTAGGTTGAAAAAATACTGAATACTGTACTGATCTCTGAAGTTTCTTTTTGATGAGAAACTTCTTAGGTCGTGGGGAAGAGAAAAATCTTGAAAAATATGTAACTAAAAAGAAACTTCAGAGAATTGTGAAATAGAAGTATGTAACGGATGTGACATCATATTGTTACGAATAGTAACATAAAACCATTCTTTACAGACCATAACATAGAACTCAATATGTACTGTATTTTCTGATGTCATATACCCTTTAGGCTGTATTATAGAGCAATATATGCAGAAAAGGGGTGAAAAAAATTAAATCATAGATTAAATATATCAAAACCTTTTTCTAGGTAGCCTAGCACCATTGTCACGCACAACACATCAATTTTTTCCATTCGAAATATGTGATTTTTCACATCAATCAGTAGTGAGTAACAGTGCTACTTCTTACTAATTCTTCTGCATACAATTTGTGTAATATGTATGTTTCCATTTTTAGGGTCCCACTATAGATATCCAGTTACATAAGAATGCAATTGTTCATCAGTTTGTTGCACTTACCATGCTGATGATTGCTAATGGGCAAGCTAATGAACACCGCATGGCCCTCGTAGGTCCAACCATGCACCTGGAAGAGGAACAATACATGCAAAAGAATTCAATAACAGTAAGTTACAGAACATGAACATGTAATCTTATTGGTAAATTTATGGGTTTAAACATTGTTCAAGTGTAATTCAAATTTGGTGCCTATTCGTCTGAAACTTTACTTCACTTATTTCACATCATGGTGTGTTACTTTAAAAAACGTTGCTTTTCTGGTCTCACACATTAATTGAAATATTTAAAAGGCAAGTAAAATATGTAAAAAAATAGTAGGATAGTAAAACGGAATATTCGGCTCCTTTTTTAAATTTCGTACAATAATGATTACGCACAACAACTTTATTCACATCCGATGCAGTAGTAAGACTCTTTCAAATATGAACTAGATTTGGGGAATAATGATGCCGTTGGGCCAGTTCGGGTCTGTCGCACAATCATCCAATCTTTCTTCGCATTTGTGCACCTTGGCCTTCTAGAGCCTTTATTCCGCTGATGAGTTCCTTGCAGCAACCATTGCTGCCAGCCCCTTTGCACAGTAGTTTCCGTACGGTGGAGGTGGAGGCCTATTGCTCGGTATGACCAATCAGTTTCACGCATCCTGACTATACGACCACGTTCGAACTTGTCTAATTGCTTATAAGGTCTTCGACAACATCGTAACGACATTATTGGTTGTATGCCCACGGAACTGCAACGCCGATAACGAGCAAAGATAAACCGTCCAAATTTTTAACCTGTTTTATAGGATGCTAGTTGCGGAGTAGTGTGGTTGTTTATGTATGACTTATGTGTCGGATCATAGCACTTGATGGGCAATTGACTACATACGGGTAGCCCAGATATGTTCTAGTTTCATAGCTCCACATATACATTAAAAAACTCTGGTCCTGATTCTGGAATCGCTCGTTGTTATACACTCTTTTGAAAAAAAAAAACCCCGAAGCATCATGAAGAAAGTGACTGTTTTTATTGAAATTAAATATGCGTACAGCTCATACACAGGTAATGAAATGATTACAAAATCAAGGTCGCAGGACCCAGCAATGGTTAGCATTGAATTTTCGAATCAGCAATTGGTGAACCCCCCCTTGGCGGCAATGCATGATTGTATACGTCTAGGTAAGGAGTGATAAAGTTCCCCATTGTCATCCTGCGATATATTTTGCCAGGCATTTCTCAATTGTTGCTCTCCAGATCTGATACATTTCGGGGTGCCTGAATCTGGCGGCTTACATGCCCCATACATGCTCGATTGACGAAGGGTCTGGTGACCTTGTTGGCAAAGGAACAATAACAACATCACGGAGACAGTCCACAGATATGCAAGCCGTATGTGGCGTGGCATTATCTTGTTGGAAAATAGCCTCATAATGACGTGCCATGAAGGGTGACGCAAACGGTCGCAGAATTTCGTCAACATATCGTTGAGCTGGTAAAGCTGTACGCAGGATAACTAGGGGCGACCTGCTGTCGTAAGAGTTAGCACCCCCACACCATCATACCAGGGGTAATGACTGTGAGTCTGTTTAAAACAAAGGCTGATTGGGACTTCAGGTCCTGGCGCCTCCACGCACGTACCCGATGGTCATCTGCTGAAAGACTGAAGTGTGATTCATCGCTGAACACTATGCGATGTCAATCTGCTGGCAGCCATGATGCTCGGCTACGACACCATTCCAAACGACTCTGTAGATGTTGTTGAGTTATGGTCAGACGTCTTAAAGGCAGCCGTGAGCGTAACCCCATCTCTGTGAAGCTCCGTGAAATGATGGAAGGGGTGGGAGGTACCACGGGTGGTATGGAAGAGGTTGTAGCACGTTGGACGGCGGATAATGATGCAGTTGGGCCAGTTCAGGCCTGTCGCATAATCATCCGATCTTTCCTCGTATTCTTGCACCTTGGCCTTCCAGAGCCTTCATTCCGCCGATGAGTTCCTTGCACCAACCATTGATGCCAGCACCTTTGCACAGCTGTGTCCGTTCGGTGCAAGTGGCGGCTTATTGCACGGTATGATCAGACAGTTTCACGCATCTCGACTATACGACCACGTTCGAACTCGTTTAATTGCTTATAAGGTCTTCAGCAACATCGTAACGGCATTATTGGTTGTATGTCCATGGAACTGCAACGCAGATAATGAGCAAAGATAAAGCTTCCACATTTTTAACCTGTTTTATAGGATGCTAGTTGCAGAGTAGAAAATGCGCGCTATGACCCAAGTTAACACTCATTGGTCTTGTAAATTTAATCATTTGCATACTTGGTATAAAGGTATAAAGGCAAGCGAATTTCGAGATGATCGGATTATTTTTTTAGGGGTGCTTCTTTTTTTTTTTCCCAAAAGAGTATATGTTTGTTCTTTACATGGTTTCCCAGTATTTGAACTAGTGCTCGCTAGCTAGAGTGATCACCAAGTGACATCCACAGGATCTAATCGTGTGCGATGTGATACAAATCACGTTCAGTGTTCCCGTGATAGGTTGCTTTGGCATATTCTTAGCAACGGTGCTAGAGGAAGGCGGAAAGGGCCTATTTTTACTTTCTCACACTATGGAATTTGGTAAAATATTTTTTTCCCGAAAATTTTCGAATTTGATGTCCATATACGTTTTAGGACCGCTTGAACACTTTTGACTATTTTTAGAGTGGTGTTCGTCTGAAGTCGATTTCTTGTGCAATTTCATGTACACAGCTGCCACAAAATTTCATCACTCGAACTTCTAAGAGTCAAACTTATCAAATTCGAAGAATTTTGATGTTTTCTTCAATTTTTCTGATTTTTCTTATATTTTTAACTCCGCAGGGATAAGATTTTAGAGTCGAATTTTTCTATAACTTGAAGTAAGATTGAATGTTCCATAATACATTTTCATTTGCACAACTCGAATTTTCTTAGATTGAAGTTAATGCAGTTGCGACTTACACATGACTATGATTTTTTTTAACAAGAACGGCCACTTAATTCAAAATATGTAACTCTTGAGAATAATGCTATTTTTGATGATTAACCCATAGTTACATTATGCCCTAGTAAGACAAATCTATTGAAACTATCTATATAAGATAAAGCTGCAAATAAACATAATGCTTCTGACTGATTTAGTCTTTCAAAAATTCATAAATAGTCTGATACGATTTATATAATCGCGAGGATTTGTGGATTACAGCACTTTCAAGTAGTTGCACATTTGTATATTTTCGCAGTGAAAGAAAATCAAACGCCAAATCTTCTGGCCAATATATCATTTATTTCACCAAATTCTAAATGTATATGTTTACTTTTAATAAAATTTGTATAGACATCTGTTTTAAATGAGTTTCAAATATTTTAGTTGTACCCATGAATTTATAAATGTCGTTAATTTCAAAATAATCTATATTTCAGATTAGATTAAAGATTTACTGACGATAATATAGTCCGTTATGAGAGAAATGAAGAGTTAGGGGAAATTTTACATTTACGAATATCTAGGCATGTTTGTTAAATAAATTGTTTTCCGCTCTCTTTTGGGATTCGAGATCTTCATACACAACAAAACTTTTCTTTATAAGGATTCTTTCTCCTTATGGAAATAATAAACGCGTTTTAATCTTAAATTATATTTATAATACGTATTATAAATATTATAATAAATATTATTAGGGATATGTAACACAAGATTCTAATCTACGTATTTATATTATGACGACTTTTCTACTCTGTATCTGATACTATGATGTATCTGCAAAACTATTAAATACATATTAACATAAATTGCATTCCATGTATAAATAATTTTAATTTATTTATTAATTTCCCTACAATACATAGTAGAGTTTGCATAGGGGAAGTACTGGAATTGTATCAAAAATCGCAACGAGTTTTCAAGGGATCTACACGTTTCAAGCACTATAGATCTCGTAAAAAGTATTTTTAACGTTTGTGTGTGTGTTTTTGCTTGTGTGCGTCTCTCTCTCTTTCTCTCTCTCTCTTTCTGTGTGTGTATAATGTATTTATATATCCACTCCAACTGAAAACTATTCGCCGAATTTAGTAAAATGTAGTAGATAAGTGCAAAATGTGGCAGATAGTCACTTCTGGGTTCTCTTGGTGCTGATTAGATTTTGGAACGATTTGGAAAATACGTCCGGTCCATTTAGGCAACATGATCAGAAAAAATCGTCCAAATCTGAAATCGACGACTAAATATTTATTAATGTATTAATTAAATTATTGTGTAAAACGTAATTTTTGACTACAAAACGAATAAGATCAATCCCATTATTATGAAATGAACCATTTTCGAGATTTGTTATTATGTGTTTTTCATTTCAAGAGCTAGTAAAACTATAAAATGCGTTAAGTTGCCAAATAAAGAGCAGGTTATTAAAAATATAAATTGAATATAATTTAAAATGTATATCCGTGTCATTTTTGGCAATTAAACTGAATTTAACGAATTATTAATGAAATAAAGAGAAAATGAATTTGAGTCAGTAGGGAAAGACATGTGTTGCCCACATAAGTTTTTTTTCTAATTAGCATTCTCTCAAGAATGTCCAGTTTTGAGATGTTTTCTATATTTTGTGTGAATTTAATAAAAAGATGACACGGTTTAATAAAATTTCAGGATTCAGCATTAAGATTGTAATCACGTAATGGGTGTTAAAGAAAGGACGAAAGGTTTTGAAATGAAGCGTTACCTGTCATCGTCACCATAGTTGGGTGAAGATGCAACTACGATGCCGACCCATATGAGGGGAACACCTGCAAACAAAAAACAAACCATATTATTTACAATATTAACTTTCTGGATTTAAACTGATTTTTACTTTCTCATGTATTGAGAAAGTTATTGTTTTCACGAACATTTTCTGTTTCGAGATTTTGATGCTAATATATGTTTTAAGACCTGCTAAATACGATTTGACTATTTTTGGAGTGATGCCTGTCGCTCTGATGTCTGTGGTTGATATCTTGTGTACAGGCTAGCAGCCACAAATATTAATGGTTTCTCACGAAGCTTTACATCCGGCTTTGTTATCAAAAAATCCAGAACTAGATAGAATTTTTTTCAATTCGAGAGTAAATTTCGAAATTTATTCGAAATTTTATATTTTTTAACATGTCACTATAGGACAAAATTTGACATAATCATGCATGAGTTTATTTATGGCTCAATGATCATGAGACTTAATAGTTCCAATCATTATTGTGAAAAATAATCGCGATACAATTTTTTTGTTAGTGACTAACCCAACTTAGGGGGCAATTTACCTCCTGGGGGGTGCATTTTCACATATGGTATCAATCGAAATATTATTTCATGCCCTTTAAAGTGATGGGCAATACGCTATAGTTGTAAGCATGTGGACTCACTGTACTGATTTTTTAAAAATTTTCTTGTGAAATTTGAAAGAAATGAATTTTGGTATGAAAAAGTTGAGTTGAACAACACTCTAGTTAATTTCAGGCCAAGCTGCAAGATCAAATGTTTTCATGATGAATCAATCTGTAGGATAAAATAAATGCATTCAATCTTAATACTATGAAAATGTAAAACTGTGCCACCTCCAAATCATATTATCAAAATATAATTAAATTAAGTTTTGAAAATTTGACTATGTGGATCAGTGATCCTCAATCAGGGAATACAGAGGTTCCGCGTGTAGAAGAGAAATCTTGCCGAAAAAAGAAATAATTTCAGCTTGCCACCTTTGTAATTGAGTATAAAAATTATGAATGGTTTAACGTGGCTTATTAATAGAACAATAAATAATCTGATTTCTAAATCGACAACTGAAAGTGAAAAGTAAAAACCTAGTAGTCAAAAACACAGCGTGAAACGAATTATAAATTAGTAGCAGCAATAACAGGCTTCAGATGCTAGAAGCGTCCTCTTTTAACCCTTTCGGAATTAGCCATCAGTATGCCACCAATGAATGGGCTATGGAGGTAAAAGTAAGGAGTTAAATCTTCATATTAAGAAAACGTCAATATCGTTTGAGACAATAATTCAGGTGGCGCTGGGATAAGATATGTAGTTCTATATTGTATGCATTTCTATGGCAAAAGACCTAAAATATTTATTTAAACTGTCAATTTTGTAAAATTTAATTATTAGTAAAACGCAACGAATAACTGAAGCAATAAAGAATATTCCTACGTATTCAAAATTATTTTACTTTCGAATTTATTTTTATCTCCACATATTCTGTACTCTATCCTACAACTATGAAAAAATACTGGTTAATTATATTCATAATTAAGGAATCCTTAATTTAAAAATTATTAAAAGTACATATACTAAATACTACGCCTTTCTATAGCATCAACTAACAATAGCAACTATTTTACAAACACTAGCGACACCCAGATATAATTCTCAAAGCATTATGGCATTTTCAAGCGTTTCATCCATAGGAGTTTTATCTCCTCCTTTCTAACTCCATGGAATGGGTCATTGTGGTGAAGCATTTAGTGACTGTCGGATGTAGTCGGCGCTAGCCAATACGCCACATTTAATGGATGCCGGATATAACCGGCGCTAGTCGTGAATGGGTTAATTTAAAAAGACAGGACAACTACACCTTGACTTATTACGGTCGACGAGTGAAGTTTGAGCTACATGCGGAGCTAGGTGCTTGGAGGTGTTAAGCGTCTCCTAAAGTTTCAATAGCACCACCAACAATTTTTCATATATACTATATTGGTGCTATACATTGCAACTGAAATTATAAGAGATGAAGGAGATTTAGAACTACCTAAAAGAGCTTCAGCACCTTCAAACAAAAATTCCCAGCTCGGTCTATGGTCTGAGTAGCGCAGTAGTGTCTTACACAAAGTTCATAGTTATATACTTGTTTGTATAATATATCTTAGAGACATGTGCACAGTTTGATACATTTTTAACTTATCTTTAATTAATTATCTAGTGCTGTATATTCTACCAGTACTGTCCAAGAGGAAACTTAAATTTGTGAATGATTTAAATAAAAAAAAATATTTGTGTTTTTATAATGAAATCGAAACTGGGAGTACAGTTTGTATTTTAAGAACAACTGAATCACGTGTTCCAAGATAGTTGCATTTATCACCTGTATCAGTTAAAGGGTTGAATCTAACTGTACAGTATAATTTCAAGAATATATCATATGACAACACGAAAAATTTCATGGCCACGTTGGGAGTACCCCTGTATTTTTGACGAATGCCTTATCTAGTGAAAATACGCGGGGGCCAAAATTAACTAATATCAGTGCTTGCGCAGTTTTTCTATCTTTTAGAAATCTTTTCTTTGTCGATGTAGAAAACAATAATCCATTCTAAAAATGTCTTCTTTTTACTTTCACAAATACGGTAACAATGGCGACTAAGTATTACTGGACTCAAATGAAAAAGGATATTGTTAGAGCATTAGCTTTATAGCTATAAAAAACAAACATTCTTCAAAGGCAATACAGAGGGTCCTTCACAAACTGTGTGACCAATCGCTTGATTGCCTTTCTTGTAGGTATCATGAATCAATTTTCAGACTATAATACTTTAATCTTATTTCAGGCTATAAAATTTTAGTTTTTTATTTCAGACGATAAAATTTTAACTTATTTCAGCCTATGAAATTTTTGTTTTTTGTTTCAGACTATACAATTTTAGTCTTTTATTTCAGACCAAAAAATTTTAGTCTTTTATTTCAGACTATAAAATTTTACTTTTTTATTTCAGACGATTAAATTTTAGTCTTATTTCAGATTATAAAATTTTAGTTTTTTATTTCAGACGATAAAATTTTAGTTCCCGATACTTACCCCATCCGATGAGTACGTAGAAAATGACCCTTCCGTCTACCACACCTTTGATGAATCCTCTGAAGAGAGCATGCGTAAGAAGCGCCATCCAGCACCCTACGGCCAGGTAAAAGTAGTGTAGAAAACCAGCAAGAATACGACACGCCTTCTACAATCAAAATTAAACACACATAAATTAGTCAACCTGTAAGAGAATGAGCATTGGAGATATTTACCACAACATTAATTTTACCCAAATAAAAAACAAAAATTATTAAAAGAAAAACCGAGAGTTTCTCAACAGGTGTTCAAATGGCTTCTGGATGGGGATAAGATGGTAATGGTACATCCAGATTCCGATGCCATACGCCTGGAGTTACCCAGGGGTGATATTGTGCTCTTTAACAATCATGACGATAGTAGTGTTGCGAACTTGTAAAATGTTTTGGAGTCTCTATTCCTCCTCCTTACCTTCGTTTCTTTCAACCACCAGACGGAGAAAAACCCGTACCGGCATCCTTTCCCATAACGTGAAAATATCAACAGGTTACCCTAAAATTGTATGGGACCCGTACTACTGGGATCCGTTATATTTGCGAATATTAGTAGATATACCCGTGCATAGTAGAAGATTACATGTACTAAAACATATGAGTTTCTGAAATCTTTTCCAAAATAAAACAAATGACGTAACAAATTGAAAATATCAATAATCCTTTAATCTTTAAACCTAAAGGCCGTAATTTATTCCAACATATGCCAAAATATATGTCAATATACCTGTACTACTTATCCCCTCGTAGATTAGAAGGCATACCCGTGCATACGTAGAAGATTACCCGTACTTCGTACAATATATTAGTTTCAACAATTTTTGCCAAAATAAAACAACGACGTAATCAATTGAAAATATCAATAATCTCCGAAAATATCAATAATAATAACGGTAAAACCTAATGACCGTAATTCATATAATCCAGTCAAAAATGCAACATCGGTGGAATTTATTTTATATACATATCTTTATTATTTAAATCGGAAAAGATTTAATAAAAATCGTCTGCCGCATAAACACATTGGATTTAAATCCGTTGCTAAGCGACATGATATAATTTTCTTCAAATAAATTGGCGGGAAAAATATCGTCTGCAAAATGCTATTTCTATTGAAAGTTTAATTGTTCGTTTATAATTAATATCTAGACAACCCCTGGTCTTAGAAACTCGAAACATGGACTAAATTTTATGCGGGTGAGTGATGATGAGTCAAACATACAGACAGGCAAACATATTTTCAATTTTATTTATATATAATTGCATCAATCAAACTTTGGTGGCTAGACCGGCCCTAAAAGACTTAAATTTAAAGACGGCTCTGATTAGGATGGACTCTATACTTTAAATATAAATGTCAGTGTGAAATAATATTGCTAATGAAATAGTCTAACATCTGGCTTAATTAATCGAAAGCTCACATTATGGAGATAAATACTGCTTGGATAATGGTCTAGTGGGGGTCTTTGCTTTGGATTAATAGTCATTTTCATTCTTTTACTCTGCGTGCTGGTAGGCATTAACAGTAGACCACGTGGCATTCACATTGATTTTTAGAAGCAATGCCTTAATAAACTACAACAATATTGAGCCAGTGCCATCGCCAAGTGTGTGTGTGTGTGTGGGGGGGGAGGTGCGGGTTGTGTGTCATAAACCCTCAGGAACCCATCGGAATCCAATGAAGTAAGTTCGGAGACAGGATATTTAAAGAAATGGGAAATAACATATTTGGCTATCACCCCTACCACCACACCCACCCAAATTTTTCTGGTGACGCTATTGTATCAAGTCAAGTCTAATATCGCGACTATTTACAAACGATCTGGTGACTGGGACTGTGTTTTTTTGCCTTCTGCATTTACAATATGACAGTTCAATCGAACACTTAAATCCACGGCAGCACCCACACATGTCTCTCACGTGACAAAATATTATCATTCCAACTTTTAGGCCAGCCATACACGTGCAGTATGGCCCCCAGTCAGTTGGAACCGACGGGCCAAACCGTGAGAGTTATACTTATATTTCCCACATCCCATACACACACAGATTGCATTGCTAGTTTATCATCTCCAGTCTGTCTTGGAATCTTGTTGTGAGTGATCTGACGATGTTGAACAATGTTTGAAAACATGTGTACTAACGATGTTGGGCAGTGCTTGCAAACCTGTGGATTGGAATTTAGGCCGGAAGGCTACTCCATACATGCCAATTCGTACACAGCATTAGCAGGGCCGAAAGGCAGAACTTCAGGTAATTCCCCTAATCCAAATGATTTGCCGGTAAACTGCCCCACGCACATCGTGTCTTTAAAGCTTGGTGCAATTTGAAGTACAACAGTCCATGTTTAGGCCGACTGGAAGATCAAATTGTATGTGTATATCGGGATTACACGTCTTTATTCCGGAAATTATGGTAACTTTTGTTTTGGCCGGCATGTTCCGTCGGCTATTCGTGATCGTCGAAAGAATTATGAAGTTGTCTAGAATAAAAGAAGTGATCTGGAAGAAGATTGATTTCGAGGAAAACTGACGATCGTTCGAAAGCAATAATTCTTGACTCCCGAAAGAGGAATTCCCAAATAAAATCGATTTGTTGAGGTTGTGACAAAATTGATTGGTAAAACGTTCCAAGGATGACCAGGAGAAGCGAAACTATAGCATGTGTGAGGGAAATGATGGAAATGGAACTTAAAAGGTGGGCAAAATTATCAAAAGTATAGATTAAAGAAAGGTTTAAAAGCTGCATCACCAATAGAATCTGATTTTTCTGAGGAAAGTAATTTAGAAAAAGATAAACGTACCATGTCGTGCCTCTTGTAGTCTATGGAGAAGAAGGCGAGCATTGTGCATACGGCTGCAACGGCAAGGTGCAAACGGATGATATGGAACTGGTCGTGAAGAGATCTGCAGAATTAACAATGAGAGACAATTATGGACATGTAACACTAAGAAAATATTAGACTAGTTAAAGATCTTATAGAATCTAATTTCACACTTACATAATTTATTGCAAATAAAATACATAATTCGGGTAAAGATAACTTGATGGTACTGTGAAAACTGACTGTCTATTTGCTTTGTTTAGTTTTCACACGCCCATTATAGTACATTGACTACTAAATGGTTACATTAGTAATAGAACAATATCGCTAATAGTTAGTCTTTTGAGAATTTCAATTTAGAATATGTTTTTTAAGTAGCGAAGCGTGATAAAGTAATTTGGGGAAACATAAAACAAGAATCTAAATATAGCAAAACGAATATTTCATATATTTTATTAAGGTTAAGAATATTAATTAGTTTTATATTTTATGCCCAAGAATTCACCAGTATTCTTTTATTTTATGGGTTAACTGAATGTCAATTGTATTTTGTATAAATAAATCATTCTATTTGGACTGATAAGTTATCAAAAGCGCACAATTCCAATTTACGGTATATTAATTAAATTCCAACAGCAGGGAGGTATGCTTTATTTATTTATTTATACGCACATCTGGTCACTTTACGAACGATAATTAGATCGTTGTCATGCTAACGACATTCGGATTTCTAAATTAAATAACGAAAAGTTAAATATAATATTGACATACGAATAATATTATTAGGAATATGTATATTCAATTTTAGGAAGCTATTGATAGGAACTCAAGCCATAGGTTTTATGTTATAAAATAGTTTTTAATTATTTAAATCGTGTAATATAGAGACTATTTTGCTTTGCTATTGCAAGTTTTATTTCTAATTGTCAAGTTAGATTTGCGTGAAATATATAACGTTATTGAGTATTTTGAAATAGTTTTACATGCTGTTATCAAGAAAAGTGTCCAATATTAATGTACAATTCAATGTTAAAAACCTTGTATACCATTATATTGCTGTGAATGAATATAAAGTCACTGTATTATGTAATGAAAGTTACGTACTTTCCACGCCAGATTTCCCCCTCTTGACCTTAAAATATTATAAAATATATGAGATACGTTGAAAGTGAAACTTGAATAAAGATATGTAATTGATAATATAATTTAATAAATTGTTTCAAAATTTTTCTTTTCATGGTTTAACATTGGTCGAATTTTATACTAAATTCACAGCTTTAAAATTTAGCAAATAGATTCTATGCTACTCTTACGATTTGTCTCCGTAAAGTTCCCTTGTTTTTGTTTTGACCATAATCTAAAGGCAGAATTGAAAAATTTAATATACAGGTTCATCGAAAAGTCGCTCACATTAAATGTTATAATCATATAATGTGCGGAGAAGTTGAAATAATAGAATTTAGGTTGCGATAACATACCCTGAAAATTATCAAATACATCGCTTGCTGTATGGAGGTAAAAGTACGAAAACTTTATATTAAAAAAACGCCAATATCGTTTGCGACAATAATTTAGATGGCGCTGGGAAAGGATAAGTAGCCTTGCATTGTATGCCTTGCTATGGCGAAAGGCCTAAACTATTTATTTAAAATGCCCATTTCGTAAAACTAATCTATTAGAGCAATGCAAAGTAGAATTGAAACAATAAAGGATATTTCTACGTATTCAAAATTATTTTTTCCTTTCAATTTATTGTTATCCCCTTATATTCTGTACTACATCCTACAAATACGAAAACATACTGGTTAATCATACTCATAATTAGGGAACCCTTAATTAAAAAATAATCAAAAATACATATACTAAATACTAAGCTTTTTTGTTGTGTCAAATAACAATAGCGTCCACTTTAATAACATTAGCGGCTACTTTACTAACAATAGCGGTTACTTTTATAACAATAGCGGCTACTTTACCAACATTAGCGACACCTAGATATAATTGAAGCATTATGACATTTTGAAGCGTTTTATCCATAGAAGTTTTATCTCCTTTTTTCTAATTCCATGGCTTACTGTTTTTAATACGTTAAGCAATTATTGCAGATGTATTTTTATCAATCGAAGAGCATGGCGTTTTCCAAGAGTGCTTGTTTAAGAGTAATATTTCTCTAATAATTCTTATGAGAATGTCATTGAAGAGTACTCATGCTCTAAAACCCGTAACTGTTCAATATTTACAGAGTTAGTAGTTTTCGTTTTCGAGAAACTGGATTTGTTAATGGTGGGCTTGCCTTTTCTTGCTTTGTCTGCAATAGATATAATTTCTCTAAATGAGACCAATTTATGGAAGGCTGGCCTGTTCTCGCTTTGTTTGCAACAGATCCAATTTCTTGAAAGCATTTTACTAATCCTGTTATTATTGAATTGTTAAGGATTTTAGAACATTTGTATTTCTTCTACAATTCTTCAAAGACACTTGCATAAGATTGACTAGAGGAATATGGCTCTAAAAAAATTTTTGATGACACTCGCATAAGATTGACTAGAGACATATTGCTCTAAAAATAAAATTCTTCGATGACATTTGCATAAGATTGACTAGAGTAATATGGCTCTAAAATAAAATTCTTCGAGAACATTTGCATAAGTTTGACTAGAGAAATTTGGTTCTAAAAAAAAAAAAGACCTTCGACGACATTTGCATAAGATTGACTAGAGTAATATGGCTCTAAAAATCCTTTGGTGCCACTCGCATATTATTAACTACAGAAATTTGGCTTTAAAACAAAAATTTTTTGATTACACTCTCACAAGAAGAAAAATTTGATGTGGGCAACACATGACTTTCCTTATATAATGTAATGAATTTACTACTTTTACAGTAAAAAACATAGGTTTTTCTTATAGTAGATACTAATATTCTTTCCAAGATATTGAATTTTCGACAATTAGTCGTCATTTTCATTGATTTAACGTCATTCTTATCCATTTGGCGAGATTTTTGTTAATTTGGCAATAATTAAAAATGTCGCCAAGTTGGCGACATTCCGCCAAATTCGTCGCCGAAATCTCGCTAAGCGTTATGAACTTAGAAATAAGTTATTCTTACAGTAGATAAATGACTATTGGCGTTGAAATACAAAAGTATTACTCAAAGTATCGTTTTTCATGAATGGAACGAGCTAGATCCACGAGAATGATGTCACCCAATTTATCGCATGGTATTACGTATGAAAAGTGAACATGTTTCTCAATAGGAAATATTTTTATTTTTTATTTTATATAACTTTTTGATAATTTTTTTGAAAAATGTGCAATATCTCGAGAATGGTTCATGTTAGCGTTCTAAAATGTATGCCAATCGTTTCCTAATTAAAAAACATAAGAAATGTCTATTTGCGTAACTGTATTAGTGGTTTTGATTTTTTGACGATTTTTTCAAAACTTCATTCGAAAATTTAGGGGGTTCTGATCATTCGATTGCGTACAAAAACAATAGGCTTCCAGTGTTTACGGATTGTGATTTTTGTACGAAATTTCGTTCGAATCGGTGCATTCGTTCGTCAGTTATCGTCTCCACAGACTCACTGACACACACACACACACACACACACACACACACAGACATCACTTCAAAAATGTTTGATTCGTGATCTGGGATGCTTGAAACGTGCTCTCCCGTCGAAAACACGAATTCGAATTTTCGACCCCGTCACAATACTTTCCTTATACATTATGTATATAAGGAAAGTAACTAGAGAAATATAGCTCTAAAGTAAAAATTCTTCAATGACACTCGCATAAGATTGATTCGAGACATATAGCTCTAAAAGAAAAATTATTCGATCACATTCGCATAAGATTGACTCGAGAAATATAGCTCTAAAAATTGCTCCTATCACATTCGCAGAAGATTAACTAGAGAAATATAGCTCTAAGATAAAAATTCTTTCTCTCTGTGTAGACGCCATGTTCTTCGATTAATAAAAAGAGGTCTGTAATGATAATCTGACGTACAAAAAGCAGCAGACGATATATTTGATATACTTTTGGTATATTAGTGTCACCTAACTGAAAAACCATCTACTATTCTAATTTCTCAGTATATTAAATGATCTTAAAAGTTTTCACCTTTTCCAGCACCTTTTAATATAAGATCTTTGTAATGTTATTTTATCTTAAAGGGTTGTATTAATATCAATCTTTAAGCCCACTTGATTGGTATAAGTGTAAATTGTCATTCAATGCAAGTATAAAAAATCTGATGTGGGCAACACATGACTTTCCTTAAATAATGCAATAAATTTACTACTTTTACAGTTAAAAAAAATGTTATTCTTATATTAGACACTTATATTCTTTCCAAGACATTGAATTTTCTTCAATTAGTCGTCATTTTTATCCATTTGGCGAGATTTTCGTTAATTTGACAACATTTAAAAATGACGCCAAGTTGGCGACATTCTGCTAAATTCGTTGCCAAAATCTCGCCAAGCGTTATGGACGGAGAAATAAGTTATTTCTACAGCAGATAAATGACTATTGGCGTTCAAATACAAAAGTATTACTCAAAGTATATTTTTTCCTGAATGGAACGAGCTAATTCCACGAGAATGATGTCACCAAATTTATCGCATGGCATTACATATGAAAAGCGAACATGTTTCTCAATAGAAAATATTTTTCTTTTATTTTATATGACTTTTTATAATTTTTTTTTTAAATGTGCAATATCTCGAAAACGGTTCATGTTAGCGTTCTAAAATTTATGTCAATCGTTTTCTAATGAAAAATTACATAAGAAATGTCTACTTGCGTAACTTTATTAGCGGTTTTGATTTTTTTTCGATTTTTTCAAAATTTCACTCGAAAATTTATGGGGGTTTGGAACATTCGATTGCGTATAAAAACAATAGGCTTCCAGTGTTTGCGATTGTGATTTTTGTACCAAATTTCGTTCGAATCGGTCCATTCGTTCGTCAGTTATAGTCTCCACAGACTCATTGACAAACACACAGACACACACACACACATACTTTCACACACACACATACACACACACACAGACATCACTTCAAAAATGTTTGATTCGTGATCAGGGATGCTTGAAATGTGCTCTCCCGTCGAAAACTTGAATTCGAATTTTCGACCCCGTCACAATACTTTCCTTATACATTATGTATATAAGGAAAGTAAAAATAGATTATTCTCAGAGTAGATATTTATATTCTTTCTAAGATATTGAATTTTCGTCAATTAGTCGTCATTTTCAGTTGTCATTTTTATCCATTTGGCGAGATTTTCGTTAATTTGGCAACATTTAAGTTGGCGACATTTCGCCTAGTTCGGCGCCAATATCTCGCTAAGCGTTATGGACGGAGAAATAAGTTATTCTTAGATAAATAACTATTGGCGTTCAAATACAAAAGATATTCTCAAGGTGTCTTTTCTCATGAATGGAACGAGATAGATTCACGAGAATGATGTCACTAAATTTATCGCATGATATTACATATGAAAAGTGAACATGTTTCTCAACAGTTAATATATTTTTTTAATTTATGGGATTTTTTGAAAAATTCATTTAAAAAATGTGCAATATCTCGAGAACGGTTCACGCTAGCGTTCTAAAGTTTATGTCAATCGTTTTCTAAGGAAAAATTACACAAATAATGTCTATTTGTGTAACTTTATTAAAGGTTTTGATTTTTTGATGATTTTTTTCAACATTTCACCCAAAAATTTAGGAGTTCTGAACATTCGATTACGTTTAAAAACAATAGGCTTTCAGTATTCACGGATTGTGATTTTTGTACCAAATTTCATTCAAATCGCTCTATTTGTTCGTGAGATATCGTCTCCACAGACTCACACACACACACACACACACACACAGGGAGAGACACAGACATCATCTCAAAAATATTTGATTCGTGATCGGGGATGCTTGAAACGTGCTTTCCCGCCGAAAACTCGAATTCGAATTTTCGACCCCACCACAATACTTTCCTTATACATTATGTATATAAGGAAAGCAAATATGGTATAATATCGTCTTGAATATAAGGAAATGAAAGGGTGATTTGGGAAAGTTTTCGAATAGGCAATTCCCAGGCATTAAAGGTTGAAAATATCAAATTACAGCAATGAAATGGGTATGTGGATAATTTTCACAAAGCAAGTGTTCTTACGGTCGCATGGCAATGGCACTGATGTAGCCTATCAGGAAGATGATGGAAAGGCTGTAGCCGAAGCCTCGCACCACGAACAACCAAGGTTCATCCGGAGGTTCGATGTATTTCTGAAAAAGAAAGACGACAATGCAATGAAAGCTAGAAAAGGAGTTTGATTTTGCAGAAATACGACTATTTAGGAGAATCCGAGGAGGAAGATAAATCCACGACTTCAAAGTTTTCTGAAAAGAGTATTTAAAATTAGCATTTCCACTATAGCTAGAATCTTGGTTTTGGTGTCATTGGATCTGTCTCAGATGCGAGACCAAAGGAAATGTCTAACATTTTAAAAATTCGAATTGGGGGTGACGATGCAAAGGGGTAATAAAGAAACTCAGAACTTCTTTGTTTACTTATCTAGTACTTCCACTTTAGGTAGAAAATTAGTTCTGGTCTTTTACGATCAGCCTCAGATGTCAGGTCAACGAAAAAATGAAATACTTTTAAAAATTCAAATTAGAGATGACGATGCAAAGAAATAATTAAAAAATTCCGAACCATTTTCTTAAATGATTCATATTTGTGACGCCATTCCCCCCCCCCATTGGGCGACAAGTTATCCCCCAGGGAGGTACATTGCCAAGTATGGTGTCAATCGAAAGATTCTTTAAAGCTTTTTGAAATGAAGGTTAACATGCTTTGTAATCACTTGGACACACGAAATCGATTTTTAGAATTTTTTCTTGTAAAATGTGAAAAAAAAAATGAATTTGGGTATGAGAAAAGGTACAGTTGTAGTGTAATCCCTTTTTCATTCTTGAGGATGTTAGGTGAGATTCTGACCATTCTTGCTATGATTTGGAGAACATTCCATTCTGGCAACCTTTTCCGCGTTCTTTTTCGACCTTATGTCGTCTTTTTTCGCCCCTTTTCTTGACAAGAAAAAAATCGCAATATTCCATTCTAACAACGTTTTCCGTGTCTTTTGTAACCCTTTTGTCACTCTTTTGTCGCTTTTCAAGCCCTTTTGTAGCCAACGTAAAAGTCGCCCTTTTATAGCCAAATTAAAAATCAGAAAATTTTCTGATTTTCATGTTGTGCTCCTCTATGTCAAGGTACTTTAAACATAAGGTAGGTCAGAGATTCTATTAGTGTGCTTTCCAAAATTATACTTTATATACGTGAAAATACTAATATATATACATCTATAATACACAAATTTACACTTAAACTTCACTTTTACGATAGAATTACAAATTATATTAAAACAACGACTGACACAGTCTATGTTTTCTCATAGAAATGAATGCTAGTCGGAGAAACTGGCACTTCTCCTTCTAACCCAGTGACGTCACGAACGGCGATAACGTCCGCCTTCTAGAATACTGTCAACGGCGGCATTCTGGTCTTTTGATCTCTGACCCTCCCTGCCTCTATGTGCCACAGAACACCTGTTGCACAAACAGCTATTGCTACGTGTGGCCTCCGACAGCCAGAGAGACGGAATTCTGTGATGTTTTTAGCGGGAGAAAACTCGTGTTTGAATTGCTACAAATCAACTGTTGCACAAAAGGCGACAAGAGAGCGGTTTTTACCTTGGTGACAAAAGGACGACAGAAGATCGACAAAAAACGTGGAAAACGTTCCCAGAATGGAATGTTGCGATTTTTACCTTGGCGACGACAAAAGGGCGACAGAAGACGAAAAAAGGATTGACAGAATGGAATGTTCTCCAAATCATAGTAGGGATTGCCAGAATCTCACTTAAAATTGTCAAAAATGAAAAAGAAATTATACTACATCTATTCTTGAAAAAGTCGAGTTGAACCACACACCAGTTAATTTAATTTTATATCGGCTATTACTAATATAAGTTAAAATGAGTACTGTTTACAGCGTTTGACGATTTCGATATATGCGGGTTTCTCTGTACTTACCTTTGGCAAGGGAGGGATGGCGAGGAGGGCAAACATTCCTAAAGAGTCACAGGCGCAGGTGGTGTAGAAGTCGGTTGAGTTGACTTGGGAGCATCCCTCTGGGGTCCAGCCACCAAGTTTGCTTCTACTTCAGGAAACGAAAATAAAATGGATGTAAATATAAAAATTCACTTATACTGTTGTCTAAAATTATCTGTAATTCCAATGCTTCGTTATCATCAGCATGGAAAGTTGATTTACACAAAAAGAACCTATTCATTTGATAGAGAAAGATGTTCTTTTATTTTATATATTTTATTTTCATAATTATTAATTCAGGCGTCTCTTATTCACTGGTATTTTTAAAGAAGTTTGAGCGAATGCTATTTGAATTCAGTTGAATAGCTGTTTTAACTCTGCGAAACCTGTTCTTTTCTTCAGTACGTGATTTACTTTTACTGAAGTTTTACTGCAGTTTTTATTTACATATATTTTTTTCAGTAGTTTGCTCAATTTTGTTAATTTTTATTTTTTTAATTTAGTTGTTGAAGTAGATCATTTGGCTTTCGAAACTTGCTGTTTCTGTCATGTATTTTCTCAAATCAACAATATTTTATGTGTAGTTCATGTAGGTTTTTGCAACCGTTTTTTTTCTTCTTTATTATTTGTTTAATTGTCGTAGTACTTGAATTACTGGTATTTTTACAGTAATTTGAATATATTTTAAAAGTTGTTTGATAAATTTTATCTCCTAACATGGTTTGATTTTTTTATTTTGTTATATACTACACAATTTCTAAGTATTCTATTCCCAGATATGGTTATAATAATTTTTGCAGAATGTTTCAGAAATTAATTGATAATGTTGTTCATTAGTTTCCGAAACAGGCTGTTTTCTTTTTTATTTTATCACAGGGCACTTAAATTCTCATTCATTTGATGAGAAAATGTTTTGAATCCTCTTTCTGTCTTTTCTTCTAGGTTTTTCCATCCATTTTTTCAATTCTTTGTTTGATAACGATTTTTTGTCTTGGGTCACGAAATGCAACTATTTATTGAAGGACGGATTTATGATTTGCTGGTGTGGTTACTGTTTTTATAGAAATAAAGGAGTCTACTTTTCTGTCCGAAATCAGTTGATTCTGTGAATCAAGTGTTTATGTCGTTATTAATATGTGTTTAAGTCTTTCAATTGCATATAAAAATTCACGAAATTTAAATCCAATGCATAATTAGATCAATCAGGAAATGTTATAAAAAACTGAATTTAGAACAATAGGCTGGTAATATATTAAGCAAGAAAGTGCTCATTTGGCTATATCTTCACCATCTTTGAGCGTATAGGGATAATGTGAAATTACCAACTTGACAGTTTTGATCCCGTAGCCAAAGCTTGGTAGGCCAGTATTATAGCGTTGAACTAGAGACGTCTCCAGCTAAAGGCATTTAATATTGACTTATGAACGTTCGCTACAGCATTCCCCTTTCCAGTGAGTTGTCGATTACCGAACGAAGTTGTTTTCTGGATTGCTGATAAGACGTGTGAGCTATATGTTGAAAGGAAAGCGGGAGCTATAAGTTGAACGGAAGGCGTGTTGCGGAAATTGTGCTGTCAATCTTATGGCCGATCAAGAAAGTGCTGCAGTGTTTGAATCCTTCGTTCAACTGCCTCCTGGCGCCATCTCATGGGGAGTACATAAAGTACATTTTAGCAATGCATATACGATTTTCAAAAAGCAAAGTAGTTGGAAATAATAGAATGAATGAGGCTTCATGCTCGTCCAAGGTCACTAATGTTGTTGTTGTTGAGACCCAGACCGTCCGACCTACCAGAAAGGTGTAAGGTAACCGTTTGGACGGCCGGGAAGTGCCACCCAATTTGGACCGGAACCCAGTGGGGGAGGCATCCACAGGGACCGTACCCTCCTTCCCCTACCACCAACCTCTCGGAAGGACTTACGGACCTACATGTTTAACGTGATCGTACTCCGCGTGAACACGGCGGCAGTTTTGGCAGCGGCTGGAATCGAACCCGGGCCTACGGAGTGCAACTCCAGCTCGCTAACCAATGGGATACCGCGCCCAAGGTCACTAATGTAGCGAAAATGTGAAATTACCAACTCGTCAGTACCGGGGTTTGATCCCAGGCCAAAGTGTGGTGTGCCGATTGATTTGTTGTGCCGTATTGATTTAGTTAATTACTTATCTTAAAAAAAAGAGGTAACTCTACATCATTTAACTTATTAACTACAGCCATTAGTAGTTTGGGTTAGTACATTGCTTTGGTTGCCGCAAAACCCATCTAGATTTTGCATAACGGGATACTAAGTAATATATATATACATATATATATCTTATAGACATTCAAAAAGTCAGATCTAAGGGTAAATAGAACAGTCTTCAATTTATTTAATACACATCATCAATGTTACATCATTATTTTTAATATTACAAATTCTATCATTCTTCTTCAGACACTTTATTAATTAACTAGCGAGATGTAATGCCAGACTTAGTAATATTCGGTTGGAATACTTGGTGGGACGCATTAATTAGCCTTTCTTTAATAAAACACAATTTTGATATTATCCTCATATAATTAAAATGTACCTGATAATAATCTTTCACATCTTGGAAGAATCCTCGGGTTTTTCACCGTCTCAACACCAGATGAATCTGAGAGCTTCTCACGCACCATTTACAAAACTGCTCTACTGCCTTGCTCTACAAAATGTCCAACTTCACAGACTGACTGGACTCTAACTGCTGACCAACTCCGAGCAACAAGCAACTCCCTTGACCCCCAGCTTGACCTCATATATATACCTTCCTTCCGTTGAACGGTCTACGTGCTGGTATGTAACCATGAGGGCTACTCCGTAGACATGGGGCGTGGTATGCAAGACATGGGACCACCTGTATGTTATCACCACTGTGCTTAGCGTAGGAAAAATCATTCCCCCGCGTTCCTCGCTCCCTCATTTCTTAATCCTTCCAAATCTCTGATCTTTTACATTTCTGGCATTACATGTGGTAGGCCAATACTATGACATTGAGCTAAAAACGTCTTCAGCTCAGGGCTGCCTTACGAGCATTCACTACAAGCTGATTTCGTGATTTTTGTTTTTTTTGACGAATTGGTAACAGGATAAATGAAATGGATTATATATTTAAAAAAGAAGTTTTTAGAATTTTTCCGGAGGTTATAAAAATTTACTTTTTGCAGCGCAGGGCGCGAAACAATTCTAATGATTACTCTAAGCGTTCTATTTTGTGAGTAGAAATAAAAAAGAAGAAAATCATCAATAAATTGGAATAGAAATTTCCAGAAAAATTAATATATTTCTTTACGATGTAGTATATTTTTGTATATTTCCCACTATTGATAAATTTCAAATAGCTACTCTGAGCACTCTACATTATGTGAGTAGAAAACAAAAAAATAAAATCGGAAGAAAATCACCAGTAAATTGGAACAGTAATTTCCAGAAAAATTAATGTATTTCTTTATATGATACAGCATATTTCTGAAGACAAATAAAATACTTACTCCGGAATTTCCAAGGTATCAGACCATCGTACACATTCCCAGGTTTCAATCTAGAAGAATTGGGATTTGTCAATGAAAAGTATAAGCATTAAATAAAAATACTCATTAAAATTTCATATTTCAATCCTTGTATTAAATAATCACAAAAAGGTATCAAATATTCTGTATATGAAATAATGAATGAAAAGAAGTATTAAATAAAATTACTCATTAAAATTTTCATATTCTAATTGGTATCTCAAATAATCCGATGTGTTCAATTCATAACTTTCCCTACAGAGCCATTAAAATAGGCATACCAGATTTCATGGAATCTCATGATTATTTCAAGAGATATCGTACTCTGTGAAAAGTAATATCTCTGATATCCCTGGAATAACTTGTGACAACTTCGAAACCAGTAGTCGTCAACTTTTTTGGAACCAAGGGCCACATTTGAGACATTAATTGTCTATTATCAGTTGCTGTTGTCTATGTGGGACACATATAAAAATATATTTAGATTAAAGTTAATGTTTTAATTTTTAAATTCATTTAGTAATTTATTATTTTAATATTAAATTCATTAAGTTGGCATGACCGTTATTTTTTATATTGTGGAATTATCATTAAATCGTACATTGCTTTGTTGTGCCGCTATAAACCCTCCAATTATTTTATCTTTCGTGCGAGCCCTGTAAACGAATAATTAATTAATAAAATGCTCAATTAATCACACCATTTAAACTTAAACAATAAAACATTTAATAACAACATTTATTTTCATTACTTATTGCAAGCGGAGGGGACATATGCGACCAGAATTATTAAAATTACTATCGTGTCTAGGACCTGTGATAATTGCTGAGCACATACCTTCCAATTAGTCTTGGGCTTTATCATATCTCAAAGGCTTGCATCAGTCTCAGTACTGCCATAACTCTTTGGTGTGTGTGGCTCCTCCTCTTACTCTGAACTGAATGCACTCACACATTGATCTATCTCCATTAATTTGGAACCTCTACGGGACACTCTACAAATCTGTTGGGTTTTTCATTCTTCTCTAGTCGTGCTCTTAAGTCAAAATCGTGATTATTTCTGCTGGCATGCTTCTAAGTCAAAATTCCGTGGTTGTCTCTTGTGGTATGCTCTTAAGTCGACATCTTTTTCGTTTTTTCTTTTCGTTCTCGGGTCACAGGCTGTGGTTCCCTCGGTGTGTGTGTGTGTGTGTGTGTGGGGGGGGGGTAACTCCGCCTTTACTTCTTTTTGGCGCTTATTGGTTACTCCTTTACCCAATGGCATCATTCCACATTTAGAAAGGCTCAGCTCAGCCCCTCTGGTATGACACCCCTAAATTTATAGTCTTCTGACCTTTAGGTTCAGGTCGTAATAAACTTTGGTGCCAGCCAGACTACAAGATTTGTCTGCCGTTTCGGTCACCATAAATTCCACACATAAAAGTGTCTCATCAAATGTGAGAACTATTTCTCCTCTCACAGTCTATATAAGCAATTTAGAATTTACCAGCTTAATTACGAGTTCCTTTTCAGACGTCGTAAATACAATTCGAGAAGCATTCAAGATTTTAAACAGAAAACAATCAAGAAAAAATAATGGAATGTATGAGATACAATTTATGCGAAATAGTTAATTAATGCGAAACTACTGCAATTTAGTCGAAAACACATGCAATTTATGCAATTCGATGGATAGAAAAATATTTACTTTGCAGCTCCAAGCCCAGTTGTACTTGGATCCACATGATGTGTTCCAGTCAATAGAATTCCTTGTCAGCTTCTGTGGTTCAGTAACTACAAAATCATGAATCGGGGTTGATTTTTGCTTGGTGAATACGGTTCTTTAGTGAAAGTGATGCAAAACGAGGGTTACTGAACCAACGGTTTTGAAAATCGCTCCGTTGGAATGGTGAATATTGGGTTAAAGTTCACCGCATATACAAATATGCCCGGATGCGTACACTTCTGCGCAAGCAGAATCAGTGGTGTGCCTAACTTTTTGGTGCCCTGGGGCAAATTATTTCAGGGAGCCCTTTTTCATAATTCAACGTCTTTGGTTCTTAAAGTAAAAAACCTGTTCGACTACTTCTCGTTCAGGGTCCTGTTGTGATCGCTCTGTTCCACTCTATGACATAAGCCACAGAGCAGAATTACCTTAATAAAGCTTGAGTGTTACAAACATGAATCCAAATGAATTCGGCATAAATCCAAACATGAATTCAATCGCATATGCTTTCACCATGGAATTAACAAGCCGGTTGTATAAATTTCTTCAAATAATATGAAATAAAAAGGTTAGTTTAATATACGAAAGCTGACAACAAACACTATAGTACTAGTTTTAATGCAGTGTATAGAAACCTCATCCATGAAGCCACTTATTTTAAGTGTCGAACTTGAAAGCAGATGCTTTCGAAGTTAGATGCTGACAGTTTGTACCCGGAAATGTAACAAAATTGGCGATCATTCAGTAGCGGGACGTTGCTCCAGACAGAAATATATTTCATATTAAGCTTTAAAGATAGATCATTAAAGACATTTTATATAAACTTTAAAAATGATATATCTTTCAACCATAAATAACTTTATAGAACATTTAATAAATTGTAAAATTTCGTTTTAACACACTGCCATCAAATTTAAAATTCCGAACACCCCTAGCATATTAATAGGCTCTATTTACGCCAAGAAACACAATACTAATGACATCCAGGTCGCCCTCTCTTCACTAATTAAAATGCACAATTGCATCATTTTTATGGGCGATTTTGATGCGCACCATAAGAATTGGAGTTGCAGGAGGCAGAACAAATATGGAAGAACGATCAACGAATACATTAATAACAACAACATCAGACACATCTTCCCTCCCACCCACACCCATTTAAATGCAAATTCCCACGACACCACCATAGACTTTGCACTCACCAATAACATCCCCTACCCTCATGCAATTGAAACTATTAACGATCTCAGCTCAGACCACCTCCCAGTTAAACTCACACTTTTTCTCTCCCAAAACATCCCCCATTACTCCTTCACTTAAATCTGTTAACTGGGCTAAATTCACACAAAATTTAGCCAACTCACACTTAATCTTTGCTCACTATAACAACACTACAGACATTGACAAAAACGCCAATACACTGACCCTTCATATTAAGGAAGCCCTAGCAGCTGTCAAAACCTGCGCCCCCCCCCCCACCCTCACATAACAAACTTCCCCCAGCAATTAAAAAGATAAGTAAGGAAAGAAATAAAATCAGAAAAATTTGGCAAACAGACATCCGGACACTAAAAACAAACTCAACATATTAAATCGACTCGTTAAGCGTAAAACTCAAGCACATAAACAAAACATCTGGAAAAATTATATCAGTTCGCTAGCCCCGCATGACAACTCTACCAAAAGTTTTTAAAAATAATCAAAAAAACAAATTAAAATACCACACAAATGTTAACCAGCAATGGAATTACTCACATAAATAGCGAAATCACAAACACACTTGCAGATAACTACCAATCTCAATTCACAATAAATAAAGATTTGAAATGCCATGACATTGAAAAAGAAGTACAGAACACAATTCAACACTTTTTGAACACGCCCCCCCACCCACACAACCAATCCGACCACCCCCTCCGAAATTCTTACTGAAATCAAACATCTGAAATCCAGAAAGTCTCCTGGAATAGACGAAATCAAGAACAAAGCACTTAAATCTCTCCCCATCAACATAATTTTCTACATAACCTTACTCATCAACGCAATCCTAAAATTTAACTACTTTCCTAATAAATGGAAAATTGGGGTTATTGTGCCATTTCTAAAACCTGGAGAAAACCCAACACTTCCACAAAGTTACAGGCCCATCACGCTTCTCACATCAATCAGCAAATTCACAGAGAGCATTATTCACACGTGACTCAAACATTACATCACCCAGAAAAACATCATAATTTCTGAGCAGTTTGGCTTTCGCCCCCAACATGCCACAACACACCAGTTGTTACGTGTAACTGAATTCATCTCCGAAGGAATGAATATTGTACTAACAACTGGAGCCATACTTCTTGATGTAGCGAAGGCCATTGATCGCATCTGGTTCGACGTTTTAATCTACAAATTAATTAAGCTCAATTTCCCAGATGCTCTCATCCATCTCATACACTCACACCTTCGCTACAGATTCTTCACCGTCCGCTTTAGCAACACCTACTCAACACACAGACCCGTGAGTGCCGGAGTTCCACAGGGCTCCCAATTCCCTCCCGGCCGTCCAAATAGCTGCTCTTAGTCCTCAGGACGAGTCGGACGGTCTGGGTCTTCTACAGGGCTCCCAATTGGCCCCGACACTCTTCGACATATACATCTACGACATACCCAGATCACCAAACACACACATCGCACTTTATGCGGACGACACTGCCCTCTACACCAGATCTTCAAATTTTAATTTCGTGCGCTCTCGCCTGCAGAAACACATGAACACACTTTCCTCCTGGTTTCAGAAATAGAAAATAAAAGTTAATCCGAAAAAGACCAATTGCATTATGTTCTCAGAGAAAAATACCCCCCCCCCCCTCCTAACGATAAATAATACTCCTATCCCATACACAAACAACTGCAAATACCTTGGCATCAACTTCGATAAGAAACTTAACTTTAAACAACGTATCGATTCTATCATAAAAAAGTATTACATTGCCAGAGCCAAATTATATCACATCCTGCATTCATCCCATGTCAGCTACAAAAATAAAATAACACTTTACAAAACTGTGATTAGGCCTGTCTTGCTATATGGAGCCACCGTTTGGGGTTTCACAGCCAATACAAATCTGAAAACACTCCAAACTATCCAAAATAAACTACTCAGAAATATCAGAAAAGCACTCAGGTATCTAAGAAACCACGTCATTCACCGAGACCTTGGAGTAAGACCCATTAAAGCTGAAATTAAAAAACTAGCCATTAACTTTTATAAAAACATCCCTTTAATCCCAAACCAAGAGCTGAAAAATCTTAAAATGTATGAATGTATGACTCCCACCAGTGGAATTTTAAAAGACGACCAAGAGCGTCAACTATTCTATCATAACTGATCTACATAGCCTTTTACTGAAACCAAATTAAAAAAAAAATCCTGCTTGAACAACCTTCAATAATTATTGAAATAAACAGTGCTTGCATCAAGATATCAGATGAAACCATCTTAAAGGTAAAACAACAAGGCACTGGGCAGAGAGTCAATAGAAAATCACCATGGACATGAACCAATAGAAAATGACCTTTCCTCTCCTTATTTTAATATCTCCATACTGCTTTCGGGAGCATAACATATATCGTTTTTCATGCACATACCCTCCAGGAGATACAGCCCATAGAGGCTAGGGGCTCCATTAACAGCTTCAAACGCAACGGATGTGTGAGGTGTGTTATCACATGCGCATGCTAGCTGTTCTTTTTAACCCTCCCGTAATCTCATTATTCCTCTTTAAACTTCCTTATCCTTATTTAAAATGTTAACATTTAAACTTACGTTTAACTTTTAAATATAATTTTACTTTTACCTCTTCTGTAGCTAGTACGGTCACCTCATTTTGTTAACAGCTTTTTCCAATTTCTCAAAACCTAAGCAGTACGGAGCATGGTTAGTAGTTTGGAGGGTGAACATCTGTCTCCTCCGTTCTTTCCGTGCAATGATTGCATTTATTTTCATATTTTAACTTCTGCCTCGAAGATGCTTCGAGGCAATTATTTTAAATATCATAAACTTAATTATCATGACTTTTTGTACAGGGGAAAAAATAATTATTTAATTCTAAACACCAAATGCATTCCGCTCATATAATGTCCAGTTTATAAACATTGACACATGCCGGAGCTTGAAAGCTAGGAACTTCTAAAAAATTCCTTATCATTAGAAAATGTTATAAAGTCAAAACAATTTTATTTTACTAGGATTGGAAATAATAAAAATGCTCTAGAGTTGCTGTGAATGAAGTAGACATAACTTATGGAGCTTATATACATGTAAGGAAGTTTACTATTGGAAAGATGGATGCCATATGTCAGCCTTGTAGAGCTTTGCAGATTAAAACAGCTGCAGGAAGGTCAGAAGATTCTAGTTGTTACCAATGTAGTGCGCAAATTATTAAATAAGAGCTGTTCAGGGTTTGTGAGCTTCCCAGGGAGGAGAGCTGAGTAGTTTAAAAATAAACTAATACAAGACTTGAAGTACCTTTGGATCTTCCAGCTGCTCCGCTGATTCACCCCGGAGCTTCTTTGACCTCTAAAATCGTAATTGAAGACAAATTAGAATGTAGAAGCGTTTAAATATGAAATTGAACTGTTGACAGGAGTACTAACCTGCCAGTCATGCTCCAGAAAAATTATAACAGGATCAGATACTAAGACGTCTTTGTTGTACGAAGGCTTGACGTCAAAGGTGATCACTCTACTGTCTATAAATACGCCTGATATATTGCTGCTTCTGAGGAGAAGAGATAGAGCAGTTAGTGTGCACAGCAAATACACTTAGGGAAGGCATACATTGAGGAAGCATGTTGCATCGTGCAAAATGCGGTTTGATTTGAACAATGGTTGCTACCTACAGTGTCATCTCGTGAGGTGACGCAGGATAAGTACTGCTTCACCTCAAGTTATCGGCTGAATGGGTTATTATTTGGCGAATTTTTCGGACTCGTTTGTCTATTTTTGGATATTTGACAACAGTTGTGCAGTAGCATGATGTGTTTTGATGATGTTCGTTGTCGAGGAGGAGAGGAAATCTCACCAATGAATCTGCTTCACCCATTTCTGAAGTCACGACCTGCCACTGGCTATCTACTATCCACATATTGAAGATACATGGCAACATTCTGCACTAGAGGGGCGCGGTAGTCCAGTGGTTAGCGCTTGGGAATTGCACTCGGTAGGCCAGGGTTCGATTCCCGCCACTGCCAAAACTGCCGCCGTGTTCACGCGGAGTACGATCGCGTTAAACATGTGGTTCCGTAAGTCCTTCCGAGAGGTTGGTGGTAGGGGAAGGAGAGTACGGCTCCTGTGGATGCCTCCCCCACTGGGTTTCGGTCTAAATTGGGTGGCACTTCCCGGCCGTCCAAACAGTTACCGTACACCTTTCTGGTAGGTCGGTCGGTCTGGATCTCTCAACAACAACAACATGCTGCACTAGAAAACCAGCATAAAATACGGATTTCTAGTGCATATTTGAGCAACATACGAGACGCAGTGCAGTGCGTTCTGAATTCTCAATGTGTGGCCTGTTTTACGGTGTGATAAATTGAATTGGTCCAACAAATTTACCATTCAAGATTTGCTTCATAATTTTTTTAATTTATGCAAGGAAATTTATAGAACGACTGGAGTTTCTTACTCATTCAACATTGGTTTATTTGCACATTTAAACATACGGTGAGCAAGCATCTCTTACTTTAACCGAAGAGTCATTGCAGTTTTTATACGGAAGCTTAACAGAGAATCGTGGCATATCCGCTATTACTGCTTCGTCACTTTCTGAAGAAAATTTTTAAGTGCGATTTAGGGCGTGGCCTTTTGGCATCAAGGTCATCTGATGGTTATATTGTGGTGAGAAAAATGACGTTGCGTACGTCAATTCTAAAATTAAAAACACGCATTTTGACACGGAACAAAGCTTTTCCTATTACGATCTAACCATGTAGTGTTCGGAATGAAAGTGAACGCGCCTTTACAGCAATAGAAAAGTAAAATATGTCAAAAAATTTTATAAAAAAACAGAACTCAATATAAGCTTGCCGAGCAATTACACATACTTTAGAAAACCCCAGAAATGTAACCACATTATCAGTAGAAACAATTATACAAGTGAACTAATTTATTCTTTATTTAGAGAGCAAACACATAGGTCTTTATTTCATTTTTCTCCGCACAAAAAATAAATAACAAAACTGTTTCAAAATATCAGCTCACCAAACATGAAGTGCGAATTGATTGGGTTTTGAATTATACTTCAAAATATAATTAAAACTTACAAATGTAAATAAACTAATATTTTGTTGGTATATAAGAGTGTGGCCTTGTAAACTTTTGTACAAACTGCTTGCTCTCAGCAAAATATTTCACTGAAAAAATAAATTCAAATTTCAAAAGCCACTTGAATGGTTTGCAGTTTCACAACTTCCTGTAATGGACCATTTTATGCTTACAAAATTGGTTATTTTCTATCTTAATATTTTACAATTTTAAGAGCATTTTTCGAATAAAAAGAAAAATGATTTTAATTGCAACACCACTTCAAGGACTGTAGAAAATCCTATTCTAGTGCTAGCATATAAAGAATTTATACTTACGTGATTGAGTTCTGTGTTGGTGCCATCTTATGAAATGCATTGTAGTATACAGACTGTATGCTAACAGGTTCGTCTGAAAAGAATAACCGAACAGATGGTAAGAGTTTATTTCAGGAAAACTAGAGCAACGTAAATAAGGGTTTGTTGGTTCTCGTGCACTGTAGAAGGGGATCTAACATAAGCTCCAAGTAGCTGCATGCTGCATTACTTTGTTATTTGTGCTTATTTACATTGCTCTAGTTTTCCTTATTCTTTGCATAAAGTGTATTTTATTTGCTAATTTATTTAGTTAAGAATAAATGTCTAAGGGAACTGTGTACTTTCAAAGAGTCAAAATATGACCAAATTCGCTAATTTTTTTATTTTTACACATTAAAATTCTTAACTTATGCTTCTTAAGTTCCATGAAGTGTTCTGTTTCTGACAATTTAAGTGATGAAAATCGATTTTCTTTAACTATATTCATTATACAGTTATTTTAACTTTAAAGCTTGTTTACTCAAAATCAGATTTTATGCTGTCACTATTCCACAAAATACTCCATACGCATTAATTTTTGATATATTATCAAGGATAGTAGCTTTCCTGTGTTTTTCTGAGGCCGAGTGTGTTTATTTCAGAACTTTTTAGCCGCGGAGGGGGGGGGGGGGGGCAAATGAAACTTTAGAGTGGAGGGCAAGTTTTCTAGTAGCCCTATATAACTATATCTAAATGCTGTTAGATAAAGAGAATTTGGATAACTAATGTCTCCAGGAGGGGGGGGGGGGCTTGGCATTACGGATGTATGCATGCAAGATTATTTTTTAATCAATTGGTTTTATTCCAAATCACTATTTCATCACGTTCTAAAGTGATCAAAGAAAATTACAAATACCTTAATATCTTCTAGTTATGGATTTTTTATTAACTTCAAATCTGCTATGTTAAATCTAAATTAATTTGTATTTTATAAATGGACTGATGAATGGTAAGTAAATTTGTATCCTCTGTAGCAGCCAATTGAATACATTTTTCTATCGTTCAACAATGTATGAATTTGTGAATAACTAAAGGCGAAATAAATTTGTGCACTATTTATAAGTATCGAAAATATTTCAAAAACAAATTCTATATAAAAAATTATTTCACTTGCATTATAATTTACTCATGGGCGGAATATATCAAGAAAATTGCGCCGTATAAAGTTGCAGCTAATTAAAATACGTAGAACATACATGTGCATCATAATGATATAGTATGTGACGGCGGCTGTAGACAGCTCTTGCTGGCAAGAGGCAAAACGTGTTGCACAGATTAAAATAAAAACAAGTGTTTATAATTTCGCAGTGTTATTGTCGAATGCTACTTCAAGTGCACACTACCATCGTAATTGCGAAATTGTAAGCATGATATATTGTGATGATTGTAATGTAAGTGATGATTGTAAGTAATATCAAGATGGTAATGCCAACTGCAATACCCTTCTGCTATGGACCGTAGTGAAAAATAGAATATACTGAAAAATAGGCATTTTAAGGAAAATGTAAATTTTTGAATCAGAAGTGACATTTTGATAAACCGAAATGGGAATCTTTAGTGAGTGATGGCAAATCTTTAGTGAATGGGAACCTTTAGCATATCTGAAATTTGATGTTGAAACTATATAGTTCCAACATCTGATGTCATATATCAGTCATTATCTAAATTCTATATACTATACAGCTAATCCAGAGAAATATATATTTCGAGTAGATTTTTGAACTCGAACATCTTAGAAATTCTAAAAATTTGTAATCAGGAAAATTGATTCTACGACAATAAGTTCATTTATGTTGCTTTTACATCTTCAAAAAATAATATGAGTTCATTATTTTGTCTTTTCTTTTTAGGTGCTGCCATAGAATTTTGGATCAATAATATTTTGGGGGTCTTTGTTTATGATATAAAATATTCTCAATATTGTCCCAATGAATAGACAGTGCGGCTTTTTTTTTTATATAACAATGATTTTTCTATCTATTACCTAGATGTCCATAGTTGTAGCTCAGGCAAGGAAAAGGGATACTGATTATGCAAATGCTTTTACACCGAGGTCCATTAATCTCACCTGATGACTCAAAATACCGAAACTTGTTGAGAAAAAATCAAATATAAAATGCAACAGAGTCTACATTGAACTACCAAATCACATTGATAGCGCACCGTGGGGATTATTGCATCATGATCTCAACATGCTCATCTACAATCCGGTAAAATATTGCAGCCGGAAAGTTGTAAAGACAACTGTGAACTTTAAATGAAGCAATACAAAATACAAAACACAATATAAATACAAAAAAAACTTTGGATTAGCTGTAAGGCACTAATGAGTCTTGAAAGAGATGCAAGATATGTTCAATATAAATAACGAACAAAATTTTGAGGACTTATGCTAACATGAGGCTCCAAGTGGTCTCTGTGGATGCTTGTCTCTCGCCCCGCCCCCCTGAGCAAGGAACTTGTTACAGATATTTTTAATTATACGTTGAATAACAGTGTGTATGAGTTTTGAAGACAAAACGTATTTAATATATCAAATATATGTTCGTTCGTTACTAATTCCCCCGTGGTGAAGGAGTACCTACGCACCACGTCCACAAGACCCCCCAGGGTATCCCATGGCGAAGGGGAGGAGTTTTGCAGTTTCACTTTTATAGAGGCTCCCCGAATGGCGGAAGTCTGACTTGGCCTCGACATGACAACATCCATGCCTGCTGGCGGGATTGAAACCCGCAACCCGGCAATCCAGCGATCAGCTGGAAACGCATGCCCCTGATCGCTCGACCACCGGTTCAAATATATGTAAAAGTTAGTACTTGGTATAAAAATATGTATCTTGACGCACATAAAAGAATTTAAAAAGTAATTGACATATCATCTAAACAATTTTTCTATCTTATATGTTGTTGCTTACAAGAAAAAGGTCCTGTTTTCAGTAATTTTTCTTCTGAGATAATGTGGTTTATAGCTATTATACCGATAACTGTCCCCTTTTTAGTTTTCAGTGGATTTAGATCGCAGCATGCTTCTCGAATGTGGGAAACGCTGCTTGAAATTAATTTTTTTGTATCAACTGGTGTTGTACAAAACGCGGTTTTTAAATAAAATCAACAACCAAAACCCATGGTTTAGACCTTGGTCGGAATCAGTGGTGTCCAAATTTTGGGGGATCAAGATTCATTTGTGAAATGTCATTAAGTTAAAGATCGTCTTCTATCTGTAGCTAACATAACATATTGTTACGAACGCATTATGGGGGGTCTCATGATCCTCCCCCGAACTGAAAAATTTTAATAAAATTATAAATTATCGTATTTAGTTATTTTAAACGAAAATATCCTTGAAACCCCTATCAGATGTCTATTCAAAATATTACGAGTGTACTGTTTCATCAGATTGTAATGTTGCACTTATAGATACAGAAAATTAAAAATTCTTATTTAATATCCACCACTTTTTTAACCAAATAAACTCATTTAATTTCGTACATTAAACCTTTAGCCCCATTTATTAATTGTTTTGTAAACTACAACTCTTAAAATGAAATGCTAATCAAAATATAAATAAATTTAATTTCACTTGCTCACTTCGTGAGAGTTTTAAGGTAAAACTTAATTTTCGTTCCCGTAAAGCACGATTAAAAACTACTACTTTTCCTCAAAATTATTCGAAGATCGACTAGGCGATGCACAGACGATTGACTAATAGATTGCGATCGACGTGATGGACACCACTGGTCTAAACTACGGTTTATACATAAAACATGGTTAAAAACATAGTTTAAACTAAGACGGTTTAAATCAGCTAACCTTGCTATCAATCCACCAAGCCTTTCAATATGTTTATCTCTGTCTAATTAATAATGTTAAATTTGTAAGATGAATTGCAATTATTACAAAGCCATGCCTAAAGAATCAGCCTGGAAAGCTATTAACAAGGTTCTAGAATTAGTTTCGAAATTTCTGGCAACTGGACTCATTTCTGGCAAACCGCCATATATCGACATCACATACACTCGATGTTCAAAATTGCTGCAAAACGGGAAATATTTAAAAATTTTTGCAAAATGGAAAAAAATAATTTTACGTGTCTACCCTCCCTTTTAAACTTAGATCATTTGGATAGTTTGGGGAGAAAGAGGGGAGAATCTGATTCTCAGCAATACCTGAATCTCCGAAAATGGATGTGGGTACCCGTAGCTGGTCCAATGCTCCGTGCCACTTCTTTTGTAGTTCCTTCCACTTTGGGTCCTTTCCGTAGTCTGGGAAGTACAAGTACGGAGCGTGCTTTTTCTTCAGTTCTTTGGGAGTATTTTTAGCACTGTGCGTGGCTGCAAAATCGAAAATAAACATTTTTGATAGACATAAAAATTTGCTCAAACTGCTATCTAAAATTTAATATAAGACATATGCCTTCTTGTCTGTGGTGGTGTGGTTGCTGTGTGTTTTTATCCTGAAGAAGGAGGATGTCTTCGCTTCCAAAACCAGTTGCTGTGATTAACACAGCAGTTTAGTTTAAAATGTTTGCCAGCAAATTTTTTTTCAGAAAATTTTACACATCACAGCACTGAACTACACAGTAAAATATTTTCTTGAGAGTTCCTTAATGATAAAGAACAGTTTGAAAAAAAAATCACCTGTTTTCTTCTAAGAAACAACAGTGATTGACTAACCCAGAAAACTTTTATCAAGATATTTTCTAAAGACTTAAACAGACATTCTACGAGTTTTCGGAAGCTGCAAGGTCCACCTGTGAACAAACGATTTACTCCCTAGCATTCAGATCCATAGGGACCGGGTTTGAATTCTGGGTACGAGTGGCAAGATCTACATATGCATACACATATTTTTTATACATATCCATTTCTATAAACTTTAGGTCCTAGTCAAAGTTGTCTTGGTATGTATAAAACGACCAGCAAAGCCCCAGTTCTAATCTATTTAAATATAAGAGCTGTAAGCATTCGTGGAAAGACGTTTTCTTGTTAATTCATTTATATAACATGAAAACTCTTTGTTTCCTACCAGACAGCTGGATTTCTGCGTTTCAGAATATTTTTTACTGTGTAGATATTTGTATACGTCGAAATTTCTCTTTGTCAGAGCCTGACAGCATTTTTAAATGTAGAACCTAAGCTCAAATCAACTTAAAGACCATTGTATCTCGCCCCGTCCTGAAAATTTTCATCTAAATGTGTCAAAATTATGAACTTGTGCCATTTTTCTACTCTGATTAAAATAAAAAGCTGCGTTTTTAAACACTTATCTTTTACATAGTTGAAAAAAAACGGATATTCTATTTAATCAAGAGGCATGGTAGTGGCTCAATGCCAAGTACTTTAACACCAAATCAAATATATACTATCTGATCAAATGTATCCGGACACCCTGTCATAGCAGTCAAATTAGCTACGTATGCCACAAGTACGGCTCAAATGGCTTTAAAGGAAGCAGACTGTCTCGTGTTTTATATGAATTTAAAAAAAAAGTAATATGTGTCTTTGAAGAGCGCAGTGACTGTAACCGCGATGCTATAACAGGATATTTTCTCTATACGAAATTTCTCTTTGTCAGAGCCTGACATCATTTTCAAATGTAGAACCCAAGCTCAACTCGACTTAAAGACCATTGTATCTCGCCCCGTCCTGAAAATGTTCATCTAAATGTGCCAAAATTATGAAATTGTGCCATCTTTCTACTCTGATTAAAATAAAAAGCTGCGTTTTTAAACACTTATCTTTTACATAGTTGAAAAAAAAAAAGGATATTCTATTTAATCAAGAGGCATGGTAGTGGCTCAATGCCAAGTACTTTAACACCAAATCAAATATATACTATCTGATCAAATGTATCCGGACACCCTGTCATAGCAGTCAAATTAGCTACGTATGCCACAAGTACGGCTCAAATGGCTTTAAAGGAAGCAGACTGTCTCGTGTTTTATATGAATTTAAAAAAAAAGTAATATGTGTCTTTGAAGAGCGCAGTGACTGTAACCGCGATGCTATAACAGGATATTTTCTCTATACGAAATTTCTCTTTGTCAGAGCCTGACAACATTTTCAAATGTAGAACCCAAGCTCAACTCGACTTAAAGAGCATTGTATCTCGCCCCGTCCTGAAAATGTTCATCTAAATGTGCCAAAATTATGAACTTGTGCCATCTTTCTACTCTGATTAAAATAAAAAGCTGCGTTTTTAAACACTTATCTTTTACATAGTTGAAAAAAAACGGATATTCTATTTAATCAAGAGGCATGGTAGTGGCTCGATGCCAAGTACTTTAACACCAATCAAATATATACTATCTGATTAAATGTATCCGGACACCATGTCATAGCAGTCAAATTAGCTATGTATGCCACAAGTACGACTCAAATGGTTTTAAAGGAAGCAGACAGTCTCGTGTTTTATATGAATTTAAAAAATAAGTAATATGTGTCTTTGAAGAGCACAGTGACTGTAATCGCGATGCTATAACAGGATATCATGGTTACAATAAGCCATTTCAAGAAAGTTCTGGCCTACTTCAGCTGTCTAAATCAACTGTAAGAGATGTTATTGTGAAGTGGAAATGTCTTGGAGCAACAATATTTCAATTGCAAACTGTTAGGTTAAATAATATAAAATATATTGACCACCAAACGTTTAAATTGCAACGAATTTTATATGAATTTCAAAATTATCTTTGACAAATAACTAATTCAACAAATGCTTTCAACTTCTCATTGGACTTTCAAGGATTTCTCATAACAAATGTTTGCAGGCATTTTTCCTCAAAATCTAAGCTAACTGGGCTACTTGCAAACTAATCCTTTGTTAATAAAGCAAAATATATCAACTTTAACCGCATCAATTGGTTTTGAAAGCAAAACAAACTGATAGGCCAAATAAAATAAAATATATTGACCACAAAGTGTTTAAATTCAAACGCATTTCGAATAGAATATGAATTCCAAAATTATCTTTAACAAATAATTAATTCAACACGCACGCATTCAACTTATGATGAGATTTTTCATACCAGATGTTCGCAGGCATATTTTCTCTTAAAACCTAAGTTAACTGCTTTCAGAAAGGGATACCTGTGAAATAATCCTTTGTTAACAAAGCAAAATATACCAGCATTAACGGCATCAATTGGTTTTGAAAGCAAAACAAGCTTTCTTTACAAGGATGAGAAAAGTAGATCTGTTTGGTCAATAACCGCTCAAAACTGAATCAACAGACTCAGCCATTGAAATTCTTGTGTGATGTCAAGCACATTGTGATAACTGTTAATACTAAGTAAGCTCATTCAAAAGCAGCATGAATGAAGGAAAAAACGACTAAAGAAACTATGTGAAACTAGTAGTAATTCTTTTCTTCATAAACTTGTACTAATTTTACTTATTCTAAGTCAAAATTGCAGTTGATTTCCATATCAAAAACAAGTGGTACTCTGCAGACTCATTATAGGGTCATGGATGCCTCCATTATACAATTTATTTCCACTTTATTGTCCTTTTACATGGAAACTTATGGAGGAATTTCTAAGTAGGTGAAATGTAGATGACTGAAACGATGATTGAAGTTTACTAAAATTTCATATTACAATGTATATATGATACTGTATATATGGAAAGCAGTTTGTAAAGAACTGATTTCCAAAGGACGCACGGCGGGGATTAAGAATTCCACATTATGTATGGAAAATATTTTCTGTTAAAGACTGCAAGATCTGTGAACTGTGTTTAAAAACAAAATTTTGAAGTACAAGAAATGTTACATTTTAAAGTGCCATAGTGCTTTCAGACATCATAATGTCCATCACGATGCCTGAAGGCGCTGTGGCACTTTAAAATGTAAAATTTCTTGTACTTCAAGATGTTGCTTTTAAATATAGATTATTAGACTTGTAGTCTTTGATAGAAAATATTTTATATATTTTAGAAGCGTTTGCCATACTTATTAGTATGGAAAATAGTTTGCAGAGTTCACTTAGACAATAAGAGCTTGCAATTTCGTCCCAGTAGCTCAACGGTAGAGAGTCGACTGGCCAGTTCGAAGATCTAGGGTTCGATTTTCGGTTGGGACAGCAAGGTTCTTTATAATGCCGCCGGAACAAATCAACCCTGTAGCTTAGTGCAAAGATGTCGGAGGTCTGAAGACCCCAGACCGTGCGACTCACATAGTCGGTTTAGAGTAGCTAGCTGCACTGCCGGGAAAGGAGACCACCTGTACTCAGAAGGCACCCAAGGTCTACCATTCCGCCAAACGAACATTTATTTATATCTAAAAAGATAACAATTGATGAAAAATAGTGTGATTAAACAGACAGTTTTGCATTACATTTGAACTTGACAAGACCGTCCATCTTTCAAAAATGGGAAAAGGGTTATTGCGAATATAAATAAAAAGATCATTGAAAAATAAAATTTAGAGTGAGGTATCATAACATAATGAAAAATAGATTAAAATTAAAGAAAATAATAAAATTTTAAAAGTAAAATTTAGAAAATGTATAAAAAGAAAATATATGGAAATATATGATGTCGGAGATCTGAAGACTCCAGACCGTGCGACTCACATATTGGGTTTAGAGTAGCTATCTGCACGGCCGGGAAAGGATACCTCCTGCATTCAGGAGGCACCCAAGGTCTACCATCCCACCAAACGAATTTTTATTTAGGTCTAAAAATATTACAATTTATAATAAATATTGTGATTAAACAGTTTTACATTATATTTGAACTTGACAAGTACGTCCATTTTACAAAAATGGGAAAATGGTTATTACGAATATAGATAAAAAGATCATTGAAAAATAATATTTAGAGTGAGGTATAATAACATAATAAAATATAGATTAAAATGAAAGAAAATAATAAAATTTTAAAAGTAAAATTTAGAAAATATATAAAAAGAAAATATATGAAAAGGAAAAAAAAAATTTGGCGTATGAAAACAAAAACAGAAATTTAGAATAAAATTTAGAAAAGAAAAATAAGAAAAAATACAAATAAAAAGTGTCAAAAGAAAAGGAAAGATAAAAAAAATAAGAACAGTTAACATAGCTTTTTTTTTTCTTTTTTTTTTAAAAGAAAAAAATAGAGGGAACACAATAAGTTCATATAAGTTAATAAGAATGAAATAACGGGATTCATTGATCAAAATTAAATGAGAGCAGAATCTACTCATAAGCTTTGGTCACATTATTAGAGATTTCCATGGAAACAAGAATACAGATTTTAATTTTATCTACTGAAGAGGGATTTGAACGAACTTTGGAGAACCAAATTGGTTTATTAGAGGGGGAAGGTTTGCAGAGATGAAATTTTTTAGAAAAAGGACAATCGAAAATGTAATGGTCAACGTCACCAAATTTATTGCAAATACAGTTAGAGTGGATTTAATTTTGAAAAAGTATAAGTAATCAAGAAAGGGGCCATGACCAGTAAGAAAGTAAATGAGATATTTATTAAAAATTTGTAAATTAGGATTCACGATAGGGAGGTAAGACAGGATTCTAGCCGGATCACCAGTCCTGGTGGAAATGTAATCATTAAGATAATTTTGCCAAAGATTAAGAATATGAGATTTACAAAATTTTGAGAGGAGCGAGTAAGGAAAGGGAATAGTAAGAGGGGAACCAGGGATAGCAGCAATTTTGGCATGGTAATCAGCAATTTCATTTCCAGATATGTTATTGTGAGCTTTTACCCAAGAAATATTGACAAGGTTTTTGGCAAGGTTTGATGTCGGAGGTCTGAAGACCCCAGACCGTGCATATTGGGTTTAGAGTAGCTATATGCACGGTCGGGAAAGGATACCTCCTGCATTCAGGAGGCACCCAAGGTCTACCATCCCACCAAACGAACTTTTATTAAGGTCTAAAAATATTACAATTTATAATACATATTGTGATTAAACAGACAGTTTTACAATATATTTGAACTTGACAAGTACGTCCATTTTACAAAAATGGGAAAATGGTTATTGCGAATATAGATAGAAAGATTGAAAACTAATATTTAGAGTGAGGTATAATAAAATATAGATTAAAATGAAAGAAAATAATAAAATTTTAAAAGTAAAATTTAGAAAATATATAAAAAGAAAATATATGAAAAGGAGAAGAAAAATTTGCCGTATGAAAACAAAAACAGAAATTTAGAATAAAATTTAGAAAAGAAAAATAAGAAAAAATACAAATAAAAAGTGTCAAAAGAAAAAGAAAGATTCAAAAATAAGAACAGTTAACATAGCTTTTTTTTTTTTTTTTTTTTTTTTTTAAAGAAAAAAATAGAGGGAACACAATAAGTTCATATAAGTTAATAAGAATGAAATAAAGGGATTCATTGATCAAAATTAAATGAGAGCAGAATCTACTCATAAGCTTAGGTCACTTTATTAGAAATTTCCATGGAAACAAGAATACAGTTTTTAATTTTATCTACTGAAGAGGGATTTGAACGAACTTTGGAGAACCAAATTGGTTTATTAGAGGGGGAAGGCTTGCAGAGATGAAATTTTTTAGAAAAAGGACAATCGAAAATGTAATGGTCAACATCACCGAATTTATTGCAAATACAGTTAGAGGTGGATTTAATTTTGAAAAAGTATAAGTAATCAAGAAAGGGGCCATGACCAGTAAGAAAGTAAATGAGATATTTATTAAAAATTTGTAAATTAGGATTCACGATAGGGAGGTAAGACAGGATTCTAGCCGGATCACCAGTCCTGGTGGAAATGTAATCATTAAGATAATTTTGCCAAAGATTAAGAATATGAGATTTACAAAATTTTGAGAGGAGCGAGTAAGGAAAGGGAATAGTAAGAGGGGAACCAGAGATAGCAGCAATTTTGGCATGGTAATCAGCAATTTCATTTCCAGATATGTTATTGTGAGCTTTTACCCAAGAAATATTGACAAGGTTTTTGGCAAGGAGAGCTTTGTATTTAATGGAGTTAAGATAATTAGATTTATTTTTTATGGAGTTAAGAGCTTGAATGGAAGAGAGGCTATCGGAAAAAATATTAACAGGGGTATTATTAGAGGAAGCCCAGTCAATAGCAAAGGAAATAGCGGTAAGTTCGGCTTGAAATACTGTATTCCTGTTGTCAAGTTTATAGGAGAGAACCTTTTCCAGAACATCATGTTTAAAAATACAGACTGAAAAACCAGTGTTATTATCAATATTTGAACCATCAGTATATATATTATAAATGGCAGAGTTTTTATCCATTCTGTTAACTAAATTTACGGACCATTTAGAGGGGTGAAAGCTAGAGAAAGGAACAAGGAAATCAAAATCAGAGGGAGGCGGGAGGGAGGGAGATGAAAAGGAATCAATTTTTTGTTTCCAAAAATTAAATTTATTATAGAGGGTAGAAATTGTAAAATGAATGGGGGGAATACCAGTGAGGGAAAATAAGGAGATATTAGATGTTGTACGATAGCCTGGGCAGATTTTTAGAAGGAAGATCCTTTGGAGTGAAAGAAGTTTTTTTATTTGCATTTTTTTTAGTTTTTTACCCCATATAGCAGAACCGTAAGTAATAACTTTTTCCACAACACATAAATACCAGCATTTTAAGAAACATTTTTTGACACCCCAATTTTTCCCAGATACTTGGCCAAAAGTAGTACAAAATTTTAGGCATTTTTCTTGGAGATATCGAATATGAGGGTCGCAATTTAATTTATTATCAATGATTAAACCTAAAAATTTTAAATGATTTTTAATTTTAATGGATCAATTATTAAATTTGAAAATGGGATTTCTTTTCATACTAGAGTATAAATTTTTGGGAAAATAACGGAGCAACTTTTATCAATAGATATTTCTAATATCAGATTATTGAGGGAAGTAGAAAGGGAGTTGAGGAGGGAATTGGTATTAGTTTCAAGGACATTTCTATTACTGCCAAATGTAATAATAGCAAGGTCGTCCGCAAAGGCTTGAAGATAAAATGAATCACTATTAAGGGAAAGAATTTCATTGAAGTAAAGGTTCCAAATGAAGGGAGCGATAACTGAGCCTTGCGGAGCGCCTTTCGAAATAAATTTAGAGATAGATAAAGACCCTTCAGAAAAAATAACAGTTCTATGGCTAAGATAAGTATAAATAAAAATTCTATAAGGAATAGGAATGTTTAATTTGACAAAAGTAAGAGGGAGGATGTTCCAATTAAGATTATCGAAAGCTCCTTGTATATCCAAAGTAGTAAGTGCTACATGATGTAATGGTCTAAGGTTCTCAATAGTGAGTAAAAGTTTATGAGCAGCGTCTTCACAACTGTGAAGCTCGCGAAACCCAAATTGCAAGGGATGGAGTATATCTTCAGTTTTTAACCAAAAGTTAAATCTATTAATAAAATTTTTTTTCTATGATTTTGCCAAGAGTAGGAAGGAGACAAATAGGCCTAAAGGAGGACAAATTAGAAGAGCCCCTACCAGGTTTTAAAAGAAAAATAATTTTTGCATTTCTAAGGCAGGCTGGGAAATAACGAAATTTAAAGCATAAGTTAAATAATTTTAAAAAGAAATTTGGATTAAATTTATAAAGATCTTTCCAAATTTTGAAATCTAAATTATCAAGCCCAGAAGCTTTTCCATTTTTGAGATTTTTAAAAACTGAAGACAACTCAGAATGAGAAAGGACCCCCAACCCACCATCAGGAATAGAGTGAAAAGGAAAAGAGACAAAATTGGGATCATCATTAATGCAATGGTTTAAAAGACGGGTCATTTTTTCGGAATAACTGAGGTTAGGGTTGTCCTGAAATTGGATGTTGATACTTTTATTCTTGATAAGTTTTTTAAAAGCAAATTTGAAGTGTGTGCCAAATTTAGAATTACAGTTATTGCAGAAAGTTACCCAGGAATCTAATTTGGCCTTGTTGATCATAAGTTTATATTTAGCTTTATTGAGCTTATATTTGGATTTTGCCTCCGTGATATCCTTCAGCGTTGCAGAGTTCTTGACAAGAGATTTGATTCTACGAGATAAGGCTGTTAAAAAATTCCTAAATTTTGCGAGGTCTTTTGACCACCAAGAAAATCTAACTTGATTAATTTTTTTCTTTTTTCTGATAAATTTAAAAGCACAGCTCTGAACATTACTAAGAAAATTAACAAAGAAATCATTTAAGGAGGAACAATTGTCAACTTTAGAAAGGAGGGAATAAAAATATTTAAATTTGGATTTGAAATTATAAATGAATTTACCAGTGCTGAAAAAAGATTTTAAAAAGAAAGAATTGTCAGAGGGGGAGTCAAAAGAGAGAGAAATTTTGACAAATTTATGATCACTGAAAGATTCCCTTTCAAGAACAGTCCAATCCTGAACGAAATCATAGAATCCAAAACTGAGTAAAGTAAGATCAGGAAAACCCTTTCCAGAGTGAGAGACGAAAGTGGGACCAGCTGCAGGGTTATTGTAAACAATGAAATTATTAGCTAAACAAAAATCTATAAGATGGATACCCCTTTGATCAATGAATTTATATCCCCACATCTGAGCCCTAGCGTTAAAATCACCAAGAATTAAAAAGTTTGAGGAAAGGAAATTAAAAGAGGAAAATTCAGAAATATTAGTGGAGATATCATCATTAGGGGGGAAATAAATACTAGAGAGAGTAAAGTTAAAATTATTTGGAAGAATAATTTCGACAAAAACGGAAGAAAGGGTTTTAAATTTGAAATTAACAACGAGAAGAGGGTTGCAAATAATAATGGAGGATTTATTGGAAATTGAACAATACTGAGTAAAGCCAAGAGGGGGATCCAAAATTTTGCCTTTAATAGTATAGGGTTCCTGAATACAAATAAAATCTATTGAGAGATCTATTGCGGTTTGAAAAGCATAATTATGGGCTGAAAGGGAATTATTGGTATTAATCTGGAGTCCTGAGATGACCATGGAGGCAAGTGCTCAGATGTGGGGAAGAGAGGAAAAAGTCACTGGTCCTTTTGCAGAGATTGAATTTCTTTAAGGGCAGAAGCATAAACAGGGCAATATTTTCGGTCAATGGCACAGTGATCTGTTTTAAGATTAGCATCTGGGTGATGAAAATTATAATCACCACAGTTTATACATGATCTAATGGTTGAAGTACATGTTGCTGTAGAATGCTTTTTCGCACATTTGCCACAGAAAGTCAACCTGTGTGAACAAAAATTTGATGTGTGGCCGAACCCTTGACAGTTGTAACAGATTTTTAGGGATATAAATTTTTTTGATCAGAAAACTATTGAAGTGGATATAAATTCTTTTATTCTTCACCATATTATTAGCCAGGAGGTATGGAAGAAGTAAGACCCAGTTCACATTTCCTTTTTTATTTTTAAAGTTCTTCAGTACTTTAATTTCAAAGGGTTGGTCAGACGAAGCATTGTAGGATATCAAATCTTTCACATCATTTTCTTGGTAGGTAGAAGGTAAATTGAATAAAATAATAGCCATAGTTCGAGGATTAGGTTTGACAATTTGAAAGTTTTTTGTGAGGTTGGTTTTTTGAAGATTGGTGATAACCTCTTCAGGGTTTTCATTTTTACAAGACAATTTGATATTACCATTAGGTAATGAACGAACAGAATTAATTAAGACTTCTTTAGGGCAAGGAATAGAAGATATATCATTTCTGATCTCAGAAGTGTTCTTAGTTTTGTCAAGGCTCTTAAGAAGTATGGTTGAGAAAAGTGGTTTTTTAGTGGTTTGGATGGTTGAAGAAGTTGTAGTAGAATTCGAAGAGAAATTTGTAAGTGATTTGATTTCGGTGATAGAATCTTCAGTAAATTTTTTGAACTTCTTGATTTCATCATTGATAGTTTTTAGAGAGTTTTCATGGTATGAAGAAACAGATTTTTTAAGTTCGTCCAAGTTCAGTGACTCATTAATTGTAGATCTGATCAAGTCAGGTAAAGAAGAAAAAATATCATCCTTGACCTCAGGTTTCTTTATATAATCATGAGAAGAATTAGAAGTAGAAGACTGAAGTAGAGTTTCATATTCATATTCCAGGCAGCTGGATCGGATGAGTTCAAAATGATCATTAAAATATTTATGTTGATGAGGTTTTAGTCTGAGAGTTTTATGGATATATTTGTTAAGTTTGTCAAGAAGAAGATCAACTGATTTTACTAATTTACGTTTATATACTTTTGGCTGAAGTTCTTCATCAATGTTTGATATCAATTGATCTTTAGAATGTGTGGAGTCTAAATTTTCATCACAGTCTTTGATAGAGGCAGGTTTGCTGTGGCTAGTAGATTCATTGCAAGAAGAATTGGAAGAATAATGATCGGAAAAATGTGAAGAGGATGGTAAACAATCTTTAGGGTTAACGGTAGAAGACTTGAAAGAAGCGGATTTCATAAAGTCATTAAGTTTCTTTATATTAGAAAGTTCTCCAAGTGATTTGGAGTAATCTTTGTTCATCTTGAAAAGTTTAATACGTTCACTATGATATCACAATAATTTAAAATATAAGTTGCAAAAAGTTCATTGCAATAATGGATTCAATAAAAATGAACAATAAAATAATAAATAAATAAAATAAATACGTCCAATGTTGGGGTACATAAAAAGATTACACAATAAAAGTTTTAGGATAAGATTACAATTAAAGTTTTAAAAGAACCAGTGGCATCTTCCATAAATAATAAATAAAACATAGTATGAGATTAAGAGAAGCTTTAAATATACAATAAACAGCCATAGATTACACAGATATAGGAACTAAACAACGCTAAATAAGTCAATTATGACAGCGATAACAGATAATATAACAGACACTTTTTTCACATATTATATTTATATATATTTAAAGATTATTAAGCAATTGTAACAAGGGAATAATACATTTTTGACTAAATTTGATAATAGTGACATAAGTGTGAATCAGATAGAAACATTGTAAATTAGAACGGAAAACATATTTTAAACAAATATAAATATAAATACTAGCATCACTATTGAAAGTTTAAGATTTTAAAGTTATTTTAATGAAAAGTGTTTGTGAAAAAGCAAAACATCATAGCATCAAATTTCAATGATAGCAATGGCATAAATAGTTTACAAAGGTTAAACTGAGAAAAATTTAAAAATACGACAAACCATCCATCTGGGGAAAAAGAACTAGGCACCAAAATGAAGACCTCGATGAGAGCATATTGAATAAAAAAAACTGAAACATTAAACTAAAAATAACGGGTTTGAAAGAAAAAATCGCGGACAAAAAAAAAAGTCAACATAACACTTCCTAATGTTGGAGGTCAGATGTCGGAGGTCTGAAGGTGACCCTAGTACGACTAGTATGGATTCAGTGGACTCTGGAGAATTGAGCGCCGATTTCAAAATGAGAGGATAACGACCATGCAGGATGCTAACTTGGGTAAAAATAGTAGTAGCAGGAGGCTAACCTGTGATAAAAATATCAGGAGGTGGTCAGTCAGCTTGTCAGTTGCATGCCAATCTGACATTAGGGAGTGGAGAATGCAGAGTACACTTCGAGGAAAAAGAGCTTGCAATTTCGTCCCAGTAGATCAACGGCAGATCGTCGGCTGGCCAGTTCGGAGATCCAGGGTTCGATTCCTGGTTGGGGAAGCAATTTGGGGAAGCCTGGTTGGGAATGCTCTTTAAAAATTTATAAAAACTTCAGTCTCAACGGTAATTTGAATTACATATTTTTGAACTGACTAGACGACGCATTATCCACTAAACTACTAGGACAAAATTATTATCTCTTACACTGAAAGTAGATCATACAGTTTTTAGAAAAATAAATTCTAGAGGTATGTTTCGCATAAAACATCATTCTCCCATGTTCGGTGACGAGTCATTAATTATTTTTTTAAAATTTGTGTTCGTTATTTTATTCAGTAAAATGCTCGGTAATGCCAAAACTCCAAGAGTTTAATGAATGTCGCATTTTGTCTTTATCATCGATTTTCTTTGATATCGAGGATGTGATTAACCGTGACTGCATGAATGTGCATTTACATTCATATCGCTCAAAGAGATAGAAAAACATATCAGGTGACTGGGATAACAAAAATATCAGTCAAAGGATAAAGCATTTCAGTCAAGGTTAAAAAACATATCAGACAAAGAGCTAAAGTCACAGTTTTGTTGACATCCCCAGGAAGACGTTTTCTGAAGCAAACTTCTATATCTATATAATAAAAGGCAATGTCTGTGTGTCTGTGTGTCTGTCTTATACACTATACGTTTCGCGACCGCGCGTCGGAGAGCTACGAAATTTGGCAATCGGAGACCCGGGGGAGAGGGAAGGGGACACGTGAAAACCGATTTTTAAAATTTTAATTATTTTTTTATTTATTTAATGTTTTATGCGATTTCGACCGTTTTTTGCCTTTTTGCCCTTTTTTCTCCACGATCCAGACATCGTAGAAAAAAACAAATTACACCATCGGAAAGAGCAGAGAATTTCGAGTAAAAATATATCAATTTCAAATCTGAATTTCGATTTCTAATATTTTTTAAAGATTTTAAAACAAAAGTCACTTTTTGCTCAAGAAAACGATTTTTGGTTTTTAAATTCTCGCATCGTGAAAAGTACTCATAATTTCGACTAATAATTTACATTTTCAGAAAGGTCAAACATCTGGCATTCTTACAAGTCTAATCTGGTCCAGAAATAATGAAAATTGCCTTCAGGATCGCAATTTTAAAGACGTCATGATTTTAAATTTCTCGCCGTTCCGCTTGGCGTGACGCTTCGTTTCTGCCCCGCTGAAGCAGGGAAGGTGGTGGGTGGGGACGTCAAGGTGGAGGTGACGTCAAGGTTCTGAATAGAGCGCCTTTGCTCTATATAAATTATTATATTTATATTTTAAATGATGGGACGATCTGGATTTTTTAAATGTATATTTTAACTTTTGGATATTTTAATTTTATGGATATTTTAAATGATGGAACAATGAAACAATGGAATGAGGATGATGGAATTAAGCATATGGTCATTTTAAATTGTAAATTAGCGCGCGGGAAGTTAGCGGTAGGCCCGGGTTCGATTCCCGCCACTGCCAAAACTGCCGCCGTGTTTACGTGGAATACGATCACGTTAAATATGTGGGTCCGTAAGTCCTTCCGAGAGGTTGGTGGTAGGGGAAGGAGGATACGGCCCCTGTGGATGCCTCCCCCACTGGGTTCCCGTCTAAATTGGGTGAATATGTAGAAAGTTATGGAGATTGTCGCGGAGGGCGCGGCAGCCCAGTGGTTAGCGCGCGGGAATTGCACTCAGTAGGCCCGGGTTCGATTCCCGCCACTGCCAAAACTTACGCCACGTTCACGCAGAGTACGATCACGTTAAACATGTGGGTTCGTGAGTCCTTCCGAGAGGTTGGTGGTAGGGGAAGGAGGGTACGGTCTAAATTGGGTGAATAAAAAGAAAGTTATGGAGATTGTCGCGGAGGGCGAAGTAGCCCAGTGGTTAGCGCGCGGGAATTGCACGCGGTAGGCCCGGATTCGATTTCCGCCACTGACATGGAGTACGATCACGTTAAACATATGGGTCCGTATGTTTTTCCGAGAGGTTGGTGGTAGGGGAAGGAGGGTACGTTCCCTGTGGATGCCTCCCCCACTGGGTTCCGGTCTAAATTGGGTGGCACATCCTGGCCGTCCAACCAGTTACCAGGCCCGGGTTCGATTCCCAAAATTGCCGCCGTGTTTACGCGGAGTACGAGCACGTTAAACATGTGGGTCCGTGAGTCCTTCCGAGAAGTTGGTGGTAGGGGAAGGAGGGTACGGTCTAAATTGGATGAATAAAAAGAAAGTTATGGAGATTGTCGCGTAGGGCAAAGTAGCCCAATGGTTAGCGCGCGGAAATTGCACTCGGTAGGCCCGGGTTCGATTCCCAAAATTGCCGCCGTGTTTACGCGGAGTACGATCACGTTAAACATGTGGGTCTGTAAGTCCTTCCGAGAGGTTGGTGGTAGGGGAAGAAGGGTACGGTCCCTGTGGATGCTTCTCCCACTTGGTTCCGGTCTAAATTGGGTGAATAAAAAGAAAGTTATGAAGAATATCGCGGAGGGTGAAGTACCCCAGTGGTTAGTGCGCGGGATTTGCACTTGGTAGGCCCGGGTTCGATTCCCAAAATTGCCGAATAAAAATAAAGTTATGGAGATTGTCGCGGATGGCACGGTAGCCCAGTGGTGAGCGCGCGGGAATTTCACTCGGTAGGCCCGGGTTCGATTCCCGCCATTGCCAAAACTGCAGCAGTGTTCACGCGGAGTACGATCACGTTAAACGTGTGGGACTGCAAGTCCTTCCGAGAGGTTTGTGGTAGGGGAAGGAGGGTACGGTCTCTTTGGATGCCTCCCCCATTGGGTTCCGGTCTAAATTGTGTGGCACTTCCTGGCCTTCCAAGCAGTTACCTTACACCTTTCTGGTAGGTCGCGCCAACGAGTTTGCCACGGTCAGAATTTTCAAGGGTAGCGAACAGGCTGGTCGCCTCGCATAGTGAAAAGTACTCACAATTTCGACTAATAATTTACATTTTTAGAAAGCTGAAATATCTGGCATTCTTACAAGTCTAATTTGGTCCAGAAATAATGAAAATTGCCTTCAGGATCGCAATTTTAAAGACGCCGTGATTTTAAATTTGTCGGCTACCGGCTCAGTTCTTCAACGGCATTTTCCCCCCATCCGCAGTAGTTTCTTCCCCGTCTCCATGGAGACCGCGCTTTCGGTTTTAAATGAATTACGAGCATAAGTGTTGTATACATCGGGCGAAATTATTATATTTATATGATATTTTAAATGGATATTTTAAATAATTTAAATGATTGAATTATGGTGGTTTGAATTGTGGTGATGTATTTGAAATTATTATATTTATGGATTGGTGGAACGATATGGATGATTTTTTGATTTTAAATGGATATTTTAATTTATGGATATTTTAATTTATAGATATTTTAAATGGATATTTTAATTTTATGGCTATTTTAAATGATAGAACGATGGAACGAGGATGGTGGAATTAAGAGCCTAGCATATGGTCATTATAAATTTAAATTAGCGCGCGGGAAGTTAGCGCGCGAGAATTGCACTCGGTAGGCCTGGGTTCGATTCCCGCCACTGATGCGGAGTACGATCACCTTAAACATATGGGTCGATAATTCCTTCCGAGAGGTTGGTGGCAGGGAAAGGAGGGTACTGTCTCTGTGGATGCCTCCCCCACTGGGTCCTGGTCCAAATTGGGTGAATAAAAAGAAAGTTATGGAGATTGTCGCGGAGGGCGCGGTAGCCCAGTGGTTAGCGTGCGGGAATTTCACTCGGTAGGCCCGGGTTCGATTCCCTCCACTGACAAAACTGCTGCCGTGTTCACGCGGAGTACGATCACGTTAAACATGTGGGTCCGTAAGTCCTTCCGAGAGGTTGGTGGTAGAGGAAGGAGGGTACGGACCCTGTGGATGACTTTCCCACTGGGTTCCGGTCTAAATTGGGTGAATAAAAAGAAGGTTATGGAGATTGTCGCGGAGGGCGCGGTAGCCCAGTGGTTGGCGCGCGGGAATTGCACTCGGTAGGCTCGGGTTCGATTGCCGCCACTGCCAAAACTGCTGCCATTTTCACGCGGAGTACGATCACGTTAAACATGTGGATCCGTAAGTCCTTCCGAGAGGTTGTTGGTAGAGGAAGGAGGGTACGGACCCTGTGGATGCCTCCCCTACTGGGTTCCGGTCTAAATTGGGTGAATAAAAAGAAGGTTATGGAGATTGTCGCGGAGGGCGCGGTAGCCCAGTGGTTAGCGCGCGGGATTTGCACTAGGTAGGTCCGGGTTCGATTCCCGCCATTGCCAAAACTGCCGCCGTGTTCAGGCGGAGTACGATCACGTTAAACATGCGGGACCGTAAGTCCTTCCGAGAGGTTGGTGGTAGGGGAAGGAGGGTACGGTCCCTGTGGATGCCTCCCCCACTGAGTTCCTGTCTAAATTGGGTGGCACTTCCTGGCCCTCCAAACAGTTACCTTACACTTTACTGGTAGGTCGCGCCAGCGAGTGTGCCACGGTTAGAATTTGCCACGGTCAGAATTTTCAAGGGTGGCGAACAGGCTGGTCGCCAAAGGCGGCTAGTATATAATATAAAATATATATATAATATCAATATATATATATATATATATATATATATATATATATATATATATATATATATATATATATATATATATATATATATATATATATATATATATATATATATGTATATGTTATGTATATATACCGGGTGGTCAGAATTAAAACACCCCTTCTCTGAGCTCTCTATACATCGAACTACTCAGTGTAAAGGCTCCAAAATTGTTGAACCTACTATTCAAGATATGGGGAAAGGGATTACGCGAAAAAAAATTAGTTCCAAAAACACCGATAGGTGGCGCTGTACAACAGAAAATATGCTGAAAAGACACGAAATAATCACAAAAAAACAAACACATGCGATATGGAATTTTTCCGTTTTAATTTTTTTTTGCTGATATGAAAAAAAAGAAGATAAAAAAGTGAAGAAACTTAAACTGTCATTGTAGCTGCAATTTTGCACTGTGAGCACAAAAATTTGCATAAACCCTTGGTTTGCAGCTACTATGTTCTGGGCATAAAAGGGAATAAAACTGGGAAAATTTTCATTCTTATCAACGATGGCTGTCACACTGCCCGAAGGCGCTTTGCCGGTGAAGCTGTTTTATGAAAACAAAGGACATGCTGCAGCTGCACTTCTAGAGTTTCGTCGACTTAAGAATTTGCGCAAAGGACCATTACTTCCACAAGCTCTCAGGAGAATGATCGCTCGATTCGAGAAAACTGGACATCTTGGAGTTCAGCCGGGTCGAGGACGCAAATCGAATCGTTCAGATGTCGTTAACGATGTTGCCACCGCTATTGTTGAACAATCAATGGATAACGTTATAGGCTGTAGTAGTGCACGTGGAGTGTCACGACACTTGGGTGTTCCCTACAGCACAGTGCGGAACGTACTGAGAAACATAGTGCATTTTTTCCCGTACAAAATTAGTCACAATCACCACTTGCTGACCATCGACAGGGAGAAGCGGCTGACCTTGGTATTGATATTTCTAGCTAGAGTTGAAGTGGATGCATCGTGGCCATGGCAGTTTCTATGGAGCGATGAAGCGCATTTCCATCTAAGTGGAACAGTCAACACCCATAACTGTCGCATTTGGGACACGGAAAACCCTCGTACCTTCCAAGAGATTCCACTTCACTCACCGAAAGTTACAGTCTGGTGTGGATTCACAGCCACATTCATTCTTGGACATTTCTTTTTCGAAGAGGCTACTCCCATTGGCCCTGTGGCATGCACCGTGGCGGCCAGGAGGTACAAAAATTTGCTCGAAAATTTTGCTGTACCCCAACTGCAACAGCACCAATGTCTTGATTCACTTACCTTTATGCAAGATAGAGCGCCTCCACACATTGGACTCTGTGTACAGCAATTTCTTCAGCAACATTTTACTAATGGTAGAGTAATTAGTCGTGCGTTTCCGACAAACTGGCCATCTCGTTCTCTAGATCTTAATCCCTGTGATTTTTGTCTGTGGGGACACTTAAAATGTCTTGTTTATCGAGGACGTCTGGCAACCTTGGCAGATTTGAAAGACAGTATCACTCTGCATGTGGAAAGCATCTCAATCGACAAATTACGATCCGCAGTTGAACAAGCTGTCCACAGACTGCAGATTTTACATCTTGAAGAAGGGATCCTTATTGAGTAGCATTTCCTGCATCGATAAGGTCCTTGTGATATGAATGTTTGGTACTTTCGAATAAAATGTATTACAAATGTGTATTTTGTGTCATTTCAGCATATTTTCTGTTGTACAGCGTCATCTATCGGTGTTTCTGGAACTATTTTTTTTTCGCGTAATCCCTTTCACTATGTCTTGAATAGTAGGTTCAACAATTTTGGAGCCTTTACACTGAGTAGTTCGATGTATAGAGAGCTAAGAGTAGGAGTGTCAGTTCTGACCACCCGGTATATATATATATATATATATATATATATATATATATATATATATATATATATAAATGCAAAAATAACACTTCGGCAGACGATAATTCGCTGAATATTTCAGAAATGAAGCGGAATTTCGTGAACGCCTGTAATTGCGTCTTTTCTGATAATTTGCCAAAATTATCAACAAAGTAACTGAAAGAAATGAGCAAAGGTTGCAGAATGTTTTACAGTAATGTAAATATGTAATTGTTAAATAAAATGTAAAAAAAACATTTTTCTATTTGTAAAATGGTTCTTACCAACATTATCAGATATCATGAGTAAATCCACTTTCTTATCATTAGGTTTCGATTCCATAAGTTTCAGCATCGCCCAGTCTTGCACCGCTGTTGTTAAAGCCACGCCGTCTTCTCCTTCCTAAAAGAATACGCGAGATTATTCGAAATTATGTGATTTAAATGTATTTTTAATGGAGTTAAAAAGGAGATAAAATTCCTATAGATGAGAAGCTTGAAAATACCATAATGCTTTAGAAATAAATACAACTAAAAAATTGGTCATAATTAAAAGTTTTTTATTAAAATCTCCTTTTACGATGTACTAAAATTACACAGATATAGCGCTTTTGGGCATTAATGGTGTAATTTTAGTACGTCGTAAAAGGAGATCTTAATAAAAGACTTTCAATTATGGCGAATGGTTTGGTTGTCTTTATTTTTAACGATTATTTTGACGTGTTTCTGTACAATTTTATACCATAATGCATTGGGAATTAATTTTAGTTGTCGCTAGTGTTAATTAAGTCCTATATTTTTCATATGAAAAAACAGGAAGGTGTTTAGTATATGCAATTTTGATTATTTTACAATTCAATTTTCCTAATTATGAGGAGAAGTTATAAGTATTTCTTAGTTGTAAAGAAACAGGGTACAGAATATATCGAGACAAAAATGAATTGTAATGTAAAATAAATTTGGATTCGAAATATTCATTATGATTTGAGTTTTAATTTGATTTACACTTAAAATTAAATTCACCTATTTACGAGGAAAATAATAGGTATTTCTTAGTTCTAAAACAAGGTACAGAATACATCGAGACAAAAAGTGATGTAAAATAAATTTGAATACGAAATATTCATTGTTGTTTAAATTCTAATTTTGCATTGCACTGATAATTATTTCTACAAAATTAATAGTTTAAATAAGTATTATTTAATTCAATACAGGTCTTTTGCCATAGAAATACATACAATGCTGTGGAACTTATCCCAGCGCCACCTAAATTATTGTTTCGAACAATTTTATCGTTTTCCCAATATAAAATTTTGACTACTTTCCTTTACCTCCATGGTATTTTCATTGTATGGTAAATAAGGCTGTCGAATTTGTAGAAGATGTTATTCCCTATCGAATGGCATATTTGAATTTATTCTGCTATAAATTGTGCACGAAACGAGGGGTAGTTCGTTTTTCTCCCGCAGCTTTACATAGATATGTTTAGAGAAATTAATAGTATACAAATATCATATCCCAAAATCACCGATATTCCATTCACTAACTAAATTTTTTAGTTAATGCAAATCGTTTAATAGAATAATTCATTTTTACGATTTATAAATACGACTAATCCACGGATTAAATTCATGCTATTGTGAAAATGACTCCAAACCAAGTACTATAATCGTAGTAAATTTCTTACACTTATGAGGAATAAGACCCTTTATATAATTCTAATAATTCTCTATGCACTAAATTTTGTAAAACATGTTTCACAATGATGCTCGGAGATTAAGGTGCTCGGCCTTTTGGCGGGGTCTCCGATCGGGGCTGCGGAACAGTGTTTTTCACTGTAATCAGTATAATGCTGCATTTAAGTGTGTTTTCAGACTTATTTTTCACTTTATATTTAGCCCTCCCCCCCGCCTTACACTACTCTAACATTACATGGATTCTATTTCTTTTTTCAACATCGTTGATGGGCTCGTTCTCGGCTTCTAGAGCACGTAAAAAGCTGATACTCGGGATATAATTTCATTTCTCGAAATTGCAGATTCCCCTTCGATAAGAGCTTGCAATTTCGTCCTAATAGCTTAAAAGTAGAGTGTCAGTTCGGAGATCCAAAGTTCGATTCCCGGTTGGGGCTCTTTTTACAATGACGCCCAAACAAATCAACCCTGTAGGTTAGTGCAAAGATGTCGGAGGTCTGAAGACCCCAGACAGTGCGACTCATATAGTGGGTTTAGAGTAGCTAGCTGCACGGCTGGGAAAGGATACCTTCTGCACTCAGGAGGCACCCAAGGTATACCATCCTGCCAAACGAACATTTATTTAGATCTAAAAAGATAACAATTGATGAAAAATATTGTGATTAAACAGACAGTTTTACATTATATTTGAACTTGACATGTACGGCCATTTTTCAAATATGGGAAAAGGGTTATTGCGAATATAGATAAAAAGATTATTGTAAAATAAAATTTAGAGTGAGGTATAATAACATAATGAAAAATCTGATGTGGGCAGCACATGACTTTCCCTGCCGACTTATATTCACGTTCTCTTTATTTTAATTAAATTTATTTCACTTTTAATACAATTTTCTTTCTCATTCGTTAACCGGACTTATTTTCAAAGGTGGCGTAGAGAAAATACGACAAACTAACATATCTCGAGAACGGCTAGTCAAAGTGTAATGGGGTTGATCTTATTCTTTTCGTCGTTAAAAATTTCGCATTAAACAAGCATTTAATGGATATATTTGAGCATACGTAGCTTTTTAGTTTAGATTTTGATAATTTTTGCGGGCCATACTGCAAAAAAAGGCAGGTTATTTTTTTTTTAATCGTACCAAAATCTAATCAGCTCCAGGGTGACCTATACGGGACTCATCTACCGAATTTTGTGAAATTCGGTCCATTAGTTTTTCAGCTACATTGGATACAAGCTTTTGCGGGCCATTTCACAAAAAAGGCGGGTTCTTTTATTCCGAATCGTACCCAAAACTAATCAGCACCAGCCCCGGCTACAAGTGACTTACCTACAAAATTTTGTGAAATTCGGTCCATTAGTTTTTTAGTTACAGTGGATAAAAAATCTGCACAGACAGACAGACACACAGACACACAGACAGACACACACATAGACGTCACGCTAAAAATGGTTTTTTCGTATTCTAGAGGTCTCGAAACGTGTAGATCCGTCGAAAACTCGAGTTGTGATTTTCGGCATGATTCCAATACTTTCCCTATACATTACCATGTATTGCAGGGAAAGTAAAAATCTGATGTGGGCAGCACATGACTTTCCCTGCAGACTTATATCTACGTTCTCTTTATTTTAATTAAATTTATTTCACTTTTAATTAAATTTTCGTTCTCATTCGGTAACCGGGCTAATTTTCAAAGGTGGCGTAGGGAAAGTACGAAAAACTAATATATCTCGAGAACGGCTAGTCCTAGTGTAATGGGGTTGGTCTTATTCTTTTCGTCGTTAAAAATTACGTATTAAATCAGCATTTAATGGATTTATTTGAGTATACCCAGTTCAATAGTTTAGATTTGGACGATTTTTGCTGGCCATTTTGCAAAAAAAGGCAGGTCATTTTTTTCCGAATCGCACCAAAATCTAATCAGCACCAGGGTAACCTACAAGTGACTCATCTACCGAATTTTGTGAAATTCGGTCCATTAGTTTTTCAGTTAGAGTGGATACAAGCTTTTGCGGGCCATTTCGCAAAAAAAAGGCGGGTACTTTTATCCCGAATCGTACCCAAAACTAATCAGCACCAGACTCGCTCACAAGTAACTTACCTACCAAATTTTGTGAAATTCGGTCCATTAGTTTTTTAGTTAGAGTGGATACAAAATCTGCACAGACAGACAGACAGACACACAGACAGACACACAGACAGACACACAGGCAGACACACAGACATACAGACACACACACAGACGTCAAGCTAAAAATGGTTTTTTCGTATTCTAGAGTTCTCGAAACGTGTAGATTCGTCGAAAACTCGAGTTGCGATTTTCGGCATGATTCCAATACTTTCCCTATACATTACCATGTATTGCAGGGAAAGTAAAAATCTGATGTGGGCAGCACATGACTTTCTCTGCAAACTTATATCCACGTTCTATTTATTTCAATTAAATGTAATTCACTTTAAAAATCAATTTTCGTTCTCATTTGATAACTGGACTTATTTTCAAAGGTGGGGTGGAAAAATACGAAAAAAACTAATATATCTCGAGAACGGCTAGTCCCAGTGTAATGGGGTTGGTCTTATTCTTCTCTTCGTTAAAAATTACGCATTAAACAAGCATTTAATGGTCATACTTGAGCATACGTAGCTTTTAAGTTTAGATTTTGACAATTTGTGCGGGCCATTCTGCAGAAAAAGGCAGGTTATTTTTTTCCGAATCGTACCAGAATCTAATCAGCACCAGGGTGATCTATACGTGACTCACCTACCGAATTTTGTGAAATTCGGTCCATTAGTTTTTCAGCTAGAGTGGATACAAGCTTTTGCGGGCCATTTCGCAAAAAAAGGCGGGTTCTTTTATTCCGAATCGTACCCAAAACTAATCAGCACTAGCCCCGCCCACAAGTGACTTACCTACAAAATTTTGTGAAATTCGGTCCATTAGTTTTTTAGTTAGAGTGGATACAAAATCTGCACAGACAGACACACAGACACACAGACAGGCACACAGACACACAGACAGACACACAGACACACAGACACACAGACACACGCACAGACGTCACGCTAAAAATAGTTTTTTCGTATTCTAGAGGTCTCGAAACGTGTAGATCCGTCGAAAACTCGAGTTGCGATTTTCGGCATGATTCCAATACTTTCCCCATACATTACCATGTATTGCAGGGAAAGTAAAAATAGATTAAAATTAAAGAATAATCAAATTTTAAAATTAAAATTTAGAAAATATATAAAAAGAAAATATATGAAAGGGAAAAAAATAGGCATATGATAAACAAAAACAGAAATTTAGAATGAAATTTAGAAAAGAAAAATTAGAAAAAAATACAAATAAAAAGGGTCAAAAGTAAAAAAAAGAGCCGAGAAAATAAGAACAGTTAACATAGCCTTTTTTTTTTTTTTTTTTTGTCATTTTTAACAGAAAATATGGAAGGAGCGCAATACGTTTATATAACTGAATAAGAATGAAATAAAGGGATTCATTGATCAAAATTAATTGAGAGCAGAATATTCTTATAAGATTAGGTTACTTTATTAGAAATTTCCATGGTAATAAGAATACAGTTTTAGATGTCGGAGGTTTGAATTCCCCAGACCGTGCGACTCACATAGTGGGTTTAGAGTAGCTAGCTGCATGGCCGGGTAAAGATGTCGGAGGTTTGAACGTGATCCTAGTACGATTAGTATGGATTCAGTGGACTCTGGAAGATTGAGCTATGATTTCAAATTGAGAGGATAACGACCACGCAGGATACTAACCTGAGTAAAAATAAAAGTAGCAGGAGGTTAACATGAGGCAAAAATAGCAGGATGCTAATCTGAGGCAAAAATAGCAGGATGCTAATCTGAGGCAAAAGTAGCAGGAGGTGGTTAGTCAGATTGTTAGTTGCCCGCCAATCTGACATTAGAGGGTGGAGAATGCAGAGTCCACTTCAATAAGAGTTTGCAATTTCGTCCCAGTAGCTCAACGGTAGAGCGTCGGCTGGCCAGTTCGGAGATCCAGGGTTCGATTCCCGGTTAGGGCAGAAAGGCTCTTTTCAAAATGTTTTCATCTGTAAAATTTTCACATCATTGCGATACATCGTTGCGTCATTTATGAACGTCATGACTATGTTTTTGCCCCTTTCCTGTATTGTTTTACAAATTACGGTTAAGTGTTTTTCTGATGAAATGCTCTTCTGTTTCTAATGCGTCGATCCATGTATGGTACTACATTGGTTTGAGCGTAAATTATGTATAAAATGAAAATGAAAAGTAAAATGTAAATTATGAGAAAAAACTAGTTTTTCAATGTCTACCCTTACACAACAGTAACACGTAGCGAAGCATAAAATGAGTTTCAAGCATACACGAAACTTAACCAAATTGAGGGTGTAGGCTATTTAAACATTTCAAAACATACTATATAAATCTTATCAGTATCCAGATATCAAATCAATCAATTCAAAACAATGAAATGAATTCAAAACAAATTCAAAGTAATTCAAAGCAATACTATATAAATCTTATCAGTATCCAGAAATCAAATCAATTATTTCAAAACAATGAAAGGAATTCAAAACAAATTCAAAATATTTCAAAACAATACTATGTAAATCTTACCAGTTTCCAGAAATTAAATCAATCAATTCAAAATAATAATACATAAATTTTATCAGTATCCTGAAATCAAATCAATCAATTCAAAACCGTGAAATAAATTCAAAACAAATACAAAACAATTCAAAACAGTACTATATAAACCTCATCGATATCCAGATATCAAATCAATCAATTCAAAATAGTGAAATGAATTCAAATTAATTTAAAACAATTCAAAACAATGCTCTATAAATCAATTCAAACAATTCAAAACATACTATATAATTTTTATCAGTATCCAGAAATGAAATCAATCAATTCAAAACAATGAAATGAGTTCAAAACAAATTCAAAACAATATAAATCAAATTAAAACAATATTATATAAATTTTATAAGTATCCAGAATTGATTAATAAAATTGTCAAAGGAAAATGAGGATGTAGGCAGATGAAATAGTTTCGACAATTTTACATAATATGTAACATAATTTTTGCATTTAGATAAGGATAAGATTTATATATTATAGTTTTGAATTGAATCTGCCTACGCCCTTATTTCGTTTTGATAATGTTATATAATATCAATTTAAAATAATCATAAGATTTATATATTATTGTTTTGTATTGAAACTGCCTACGATTCTATATCTTTTTGATAATGTTGCATAATATCAATTTAGAATAATCATAAGATTTATATATTATTGTTTTGAATTGAATCTGCCTACACCATCAATTTTTAAAATTTATATTCTATTTTTTTCGCGCTTACTGTTGTGTAGGGGAAAACATTTAATTTTTTTTCTCATAATTTAATTTTAGTATTAAAATCGCATGTCTAGTATAAATGGATCATATGAACATTTTAATTGATTTGATTTACAGGAATTGGGTTTGAATGTGAAGAGGAAGAATTGAATAAATTTCTTTCTCCTGAAAAATGAGTTTTAATGTTAGTAGATGTGATATAGTATTATAAATTATTAATTTGAACCTTACCTGCTGTATTTCTTTCCATAGATCTGCCTGGTTTTCGTCAAACATGGTGCTAACAATTTCTTGCATTTTCTAGAAAAAAATAATGAAATATGATGAATATTTTTGACAGGAATATGTTTCATAAATTAACAAGATATCTTGTAGAATGAGATCAAAGATGTAAGAAAAAAGCACATGTGCACAATTTATGAAAATTTTCGCTTTTAATGAACAAAATATTGTAGTTCACTAGATTTAACAAGCATGCGAGCAAAATGGAATTAAATGGTAAAATTAAGAGCTTAATTACATTATTTGTTTCATACGATGCAACTGCTAATCTGTATTTTGCAGTAAGTGACCTTAAAAGATTAAAGAATATTAGCAGCAGTATTGCATGAGAGAGAGAAAGTTATTTAGACCTTTTTGAAATTCAGTTCTTCAAATGCAATATAAAAATCCAAGCAAACTGAAAACTCTTACCTTCGTTTATAAATGGATGTAAGAATTGCAAGATGAAGATGGGTTGCATCAATAGAAATATAAGCAATAGGTATCGGGTTGCATCAATAGATATCTAAACAATAGGTACCTTGTAGAAAAGAGAGGACTCAATTGAATCTTCCTATTCCATAGCTATCCAGTCGTTGGAATTTAAAAACATTTTGAGGCAGCAGACGATATCCATTAGATAAGTTTTAATGAAATAAATTTTATTCTAAAGAAAATAAATAAACGAAAATATAAAACTAAATAAACTGTATTGAATTTTTTTGCTAGAAACGTTAAAAATCGTCTGATTTAGAAGTAATTGTCAAATTTCATGTGCTTCCATCTGCTGTGTTGATGTTTATTATCAAAGGTATGATATTGATAATTCTAATTGTATAATTTCTGTTTTCAATTAATGTGATTATAATTTCAATTCATTTAATTGAAATATCACATAATTACATAATATTGCGTAAGTTCTATACCTAGTTCCACTGCAGATCGGATTTAGCGAGTGCTTGATTTAGCGATCATTGAATGTCAAGTTGCTCGTTATAATCGGCTCCTCGTGTCCTAGTGTAACTGCAGTTCTTTTGGAGAAAACAATAGAGAAGCACTAAGATGAAGCATACTTACGTATAGTACACTAAGATCTTCTGGTTCTACCCCTGGACTAAAAGGACCAGATGTTTTGTTGACAAGCTTCTTGACAATTTCAATCATGCTCTTCAGATTCCCTTTTCGAATCTTGTCGATGTCTACTTCCTCTTCGTCTGTTTCATCCCCGCCAGGACTTTTCGCCCCGTTTTTAGATTTTTTGGAACCTAGAAGTATCGATTAAGTTATTACACTCAGACAAATATTTGATTTTGTACCTTATTTATTTTGCGAATTGGTGCTACATTGAGTGACAAGTAGAGTTGCTAAATTTGTTTCCGTCATCTCATGCTAGAAAGTTAAGAAAATAGATTGTTTTCCAGAACACTTTTGAATTCGAAATGTTGATAAATCAGCCATTTTAGGACCCTCTGAGCTCATTTCGAATAGTTTTGGAAGGATGTTTGTCTAAGTGCGTTAGCAAGCATCAACATTTGTGTGTGCTTGTATATTTGGGAGGTTTTGGACAGCATGACTCTAGAACGAATACACTTACCAATATTGAATTTTATTTGACGGCCACGTTGTGGGTTCGAGTCCCACGTAAGGCATGGATGTTTGTGTTGTGGGCGTAGTGTGTTCCGCCCCCTTCTGGTGCGCCTGGGGCAACGTCTTAGGACGGCTAAATGGTTCACGTTCTGGCCGCTGACGAAAGGAGAATGACGAAAGTCAAGTGCTTGGCCATTAAAAAAAAAAAAAAGAAAAAAAATATTGAATTTTATGTGCAGATACATTCAGTGTCTACTTCAGGTCTTTTTGGCCGGAAGGGGGGGATGAATTAAACTTTAGGGGAGGGAAGTTTTTTATTTGTCACATATATCTAAATATATCTAAATGTTGTCACATAAATAGAAACTAGGTTACATAAAATGCCTACGCGAAAACGTCTACACATAAAATGTCTACATGAATAATCGTCTCATGACTCAAAAATGTCTACATGACTTTGCACCCCCAAGGTTTATACCTGAAAGAAATACTGGATACATTATGTACAAAAACCAGAAATAAATAGAATTTTTAGTAATTATCATGATTTGACTTCGATTTATGCTAATTTTAAGATTTTCATAGCATTATTTCAATTGGGAGATAATGATAGCTATAGAACAATAATGATAGTACATAGTATAAGGAGAAAATTAATAATTTGAATAACTGCAGATGGTATAAAAACAGTTTATATTGACACAGATATGCCTCTAAATGCATGCATTGGCGTCACTAAGCTATTTTCCACTTTGAGAAAAACATTTAATGATTTTCTTCTAAAAATTTAAAAGAATGACTTAGATACGAAATCTGAAAAAAAAAATATTTTTTTCTTCCTTCTGATAATAATTGTAAGTATAATTTAATATTATGGAATCTATATAAATAAAATTGAAAATCTGTCTGTCTGTTTGTTTGTTTGTCCCGTCATCACGGGAGAACGGCTGAACCGAATTTCATGAAATTTTGTGGGTAGCCTGGAAATAGTCCCACTTAAAATCTAGTCCATGGAGTTTCTACGATCAGTGGTTCTCGAGATATTAGTAAAAAACGAAATTTTCGTTTGTCTCATCATCACCGGAGAACGGCTGAACCGAATTTGATGAAATTTTGTGGATAGCCTTGAAATAGCCCCCCATAAATTTAGCCTAAGTTTCGAGTATCTAAGACCTGGGGTTGTCGAGATATTAATGAAAAACGAAATTTTTTTCTAGGAGTTCTACTCTCTAACTCAGTGGTTTATCCAAACGAAAAGTTTGAAAATCGTTTGAAAGTGAATTAAAACTTTATCTTTGAGTTTGGTGGGAGATTTTTTGCGTTAATTAGTCACTTTCTAAAAACATGAATTGTTTGAAACATGATTTAAATGAGAAATCTATCTCCATGGCTTATTTTTACAAGCTTTTACTGAACAAAAGTATAAAGAAATCAAAATGGTTATTTAATTTCGCAGTTTATGAGGAAGAATCTATCTATCATCATGTTGCTCAGAAACGCAATTAAATTAAATCTGTCTGTTAATTTTAATTATTATTTTTTAGATTTGAGTAATAAACAAATGGATATAAAAATATATTTTAGAAAAGAACGATTTGATTTTCCTTATAGTATTTTTGACTGGATAATATCAATTACTGCCTTCGGATTTAAACGTTATTGATATTTTTGAGTATTATTGATTCAGGGATTATTGATATTTTCAAGTTATTATGCCATTGCTTTATTATGACAAAAATTGTTTAAACCCATATATTGTACGTTGTACGAGTAATCTTCTACAAATACACGGGTATATCTTCTAATCTACGAGAATATAAGTAGTACAGGTATATTGGCATATGTTTTGATATATATTGGCATATATTGTAATCAATTACGACCTTCTAGTATAAAGATTACGGGGATTATTGATATTTTAAATTTATTACGTCATCTCTTTTATTTTGGCAAAGATTTTTGAGACTCATATTATAATACTGGTAATCTTCTAATGTACTAATAAAGGTTATATCTTCTAATATTCGCGTATATAAGTAGTACGGGTCCTATACAATTTTAATGCTTTCATTTTGCATATATTGATTCAATTCCTTTTTCCTTTTTTTTGTAAATTTGCTTACAAAAGGGGACAGGATGTTTTATTCTTCAGATCTGTCCGTGAAGATAATGTTTCATAGTGAGAACAGATATTCTTAAACTTCTCTTTAGGAGCAAAAAATTTAATATTTTAACAGAATTTGCACATGATTGCGAATCATAAGTTTGTTTACATTATATACTCCGTACGAAGAACGGGTATGCTGCTAGTATAATATATGGGAAAGTCGAGATAAGATTACACATTGCAGATATTTTAAAGGAAAAGTAGTAAATTTTATAAGAAGGATATGCAAACAAAAGCGCCTGAAAGATACGTTTTTATCACTCTGATACAAATTGTGATACAAATGAACATATAAATATTGAATATCATTGTTGAGGGTGATCGGAAAGTCAGGCAAAGTAAATTTTATCATATAATGTACCGAGACATTGAACTTTTTTCAGTTAGGGGGCACTAATATACTTTCAAAAGTGTACCATAAATATCGTCTGGTGTTTTTAATGCGTCAGGCAATAATTACAGATTTTTTTTTATCTATCGAAGAATATGAAGTTTTCCGAGAGTGAAATATTATTAGTTTTAGAGCATTATTTTTCTAGTCATTCTTATGAAAGTCATTAAAGAGTTTTAGAAGACTTCACTGGAGAGTATCAAGCAATCTTATTTCAAATTTTTCATCCTGAAATAAAATAGAAAGCCTGTTTTCCTCGTTCTACCTGCAACATATCCAATTTTTCGAAAACGCTTTACTAATCTTATCATTGAATTGTTAGGGACTTGTGAACATAATGCTTTTGAAAGTCTTTGATGATTCTGTTATAAGAATGACAAGATAAATATTGCTCTGAAATAAAAATTCGCCCACTCTGGTAAATCACCATGTTCTTTCATTGATGAAAAATAGATCTGTAATTGTAATAGTTTAATTATAGTAGTCTCTTTATAAGTGTATCTCTAATTGTAGTAGTCTGTTAATAAGTAGTTAAAATGTAGTTATTTTATAGTTAAATTTAACCATGTTAGCGTGTTAAATGTTCCAAATGTTAGAATGTTAAATGTTCCATGTTTAAGGTGTTAAATTTTCCAAAAAATGGCTAAATTTAGCCTCAGAATGATTAAACTATAGTCTGGGATTGATTCTGGAAAAACGCCATGCTCTTCGACTGATTAAAAAAGCTCTGTAATTATCGTCTGATGTATTAAAAACAGCAGACAATATTATAAAAATATTTTTGAGGATATCATTATAACTGAAAAAAAAATCTACTATCCCAGTTTTCCCCCACAGGATATGATTTTAAATTTTGATGCTCAAGATTTTTTGGCCATCCTGTATAAGAATATGGAGTAAAAACTAAGACTATACATAAGTTAAATATCTCAATTAGGGTGAACATATATTACCAATAGCTTTAGCCTTCTCTGTCGTTTTCTTAGAGACTTCCGCTATGTGTTGAATCGTAGTCATGGCGGTATCCACATTTGACAAATCCATTGTATCCTAAACCGAAAACACAAATATAATTATTTTAATAAGATTGTACGGGCAATTTTTTGGTTGTCTTTATTTTTAAAGTATAATTATTTTATTTCTTTTGCAATGATATCTTCTGGGTTCCTAGCAATGATATCTATAGGTTCAAAACAACCCTCCGCGGCAAACTAGAGGTTTATGCAGGCTACGAGGGAGGGAAACGAGAGGTCTATCCCCTACCAAGCGAAACCACGACCAGGAGTGCAAGGGTCAGCGGAACCATTCATCGGGAAGAGCGAAAGCAAACGATCAAGACTCGACCCCAGTCGTCGACGGGTCTGGAAACAGGTCACAAAGGCTTGTTCCTCTTCGCCACCTGGAAGCGCCTGCTTCAAGACCTGCAGCACGTTAGCACACGGTTTATCCACAGATTGATTTACCCACACAGGTAAAAGAAAGTTGAAAGCTATGCAGAAGCCAACTCCCATACACCGCCATCTTATGATGGGCCCCTGTGATATCTACAAGGGAAAATTCTTTAGGACTACACTAACGTAAGAAAAGGGTCATTATTATACACGTAAGCTTATCCATAGCAAAGTGACCATGCCCGATCAAATAAAAGGGATTACAGTGCCCCTAGCGTATGAATCAAAAAGTTGGGATAACGAACTTGGCAACAAAGCCAGGTAAATTAAAAGAGCTAATTACAAAATTTTGATTATCTAATTAGTTACTGATTTCTGTTCCCTTGTAGTGTAGTCCTTTAGGACTACACTACAAGGGAAAATTCTGTAGGACTACACTAACGTAAGAAAAGGGCCATTATTATACACGCAAGCTTATAGTAAAGTGACCATGCCCGATCAAATAAAAGGGATAACAGCGCCCCTAGCGTATAAATAAAAAGTTAGGATAACGAACTCGGCAACAAAGTTAGGTAAATTAAAAGAGCTAATTACAAAATTTTGATTATCTAATTAGTTACTGACTTCTATGGTGAATTGCAATGAATAAATATTTTTCTCTCTCAATACTGTTTCTTTTTGCAAACCAACATCAGTAAAGTCAATTTAATGATACAATAATCCATTTTATACTGAATAATATTATAAATTTTTGGTGATAAGAATGGAAAATATCTATGAAAATCATCCCGAATGAATTAAATGATGTTGGTCTGACGAAATTGCAATATGCTACACGATTTCATTGGCCCAGCGATTGATAACTTATGTAAATGTAATTTTATATTTGCCAACATGTCGCATCGTATGTATAAATATTCTAATACGCTTCATGATTATGCCATGATTAATTATTACTACTTATGCCAGTTTAATGTATGAACTTAAAAAAATTAGAAAGGTATTTATAAGTAAATTTGTTGAGGCCAGGCCCTCGTCTTATAAAAAAATAATTTACCGGGCCACGGTCTCACAAAAGTTGAGAAACACTGCTCTATACAATCTATATAAGTGATTGTTTAATTTGTTTTTGTTCTTCCGGATTCTTCAGGAGATCCCCAGTAACTTAGAAGACTGACTCTTTGTACAATTATAGTATATAACTTGTACACTTATAGACTTATACACTTTGTATATTTATAGTATAGACTTATAGTATATAGGACAGAACCTAACTGAGTCATATTTCAGTGGCTGCTTGTGGTTTTGAAAACAGATGAAGTGCTTTAGAAAAAAAAAACATTAGCTTCATTTTATCCGATTTTTTTTTTTTGCTTTCCAATGCCATTATCTTTTTTTTAACTTTTGTTATTTTCAAAGAAATCCCCTGTAAGCGAATATTTTTAAAATTATTTATTTTTATCCAACGATATTTATTTTTCAGTGCGCATTATTTTTAAGGCGCAATATGCGTTTCTGTTAATTTTAATTGCTGAATTTTTTTAAAGAAAGATAACGCCAAAATATTATTCTCCCAAGGTCACAAAAATTCTTAATCTGACAATACCCACATGCTAAAATATACTTTTGTCAATTTTTTGCGAACAAGAAAATGGTTGCTCTAAATTGCACAAAATAACATTAATAGAACACATAATTTTGTCCTACAGCACAACATATAACAGGTAACACAATAAAACAAAGATTCTATAATCTCGAATTGTTGTTTTTTCCCCCTAAGGATAATATGGAAAAGTCACTAAGTAATGCGTAGTCAATCAATGCCTCTTATTGGTGATCTATCACACATTCAACAAATCTGTCAGGTAAAGTGTTTATGGAAGAAATCTGTTGCCTTGTCAAATCCATTAGCTGGTATCATGCGTGACGTCATGGTTGTCATGGTAACACAGCGTGTGAGTGAAGAGGTGACAAATTTTATCTCCAGAATTTCACTTGTTGATAGATACGCATTAAAAGGGCTTGAAATGCAGAAATTCGTGTTGCAATCAAAATTGAAATGCTGCATTCGTATTCTGCTGTGTGCTATAGTAAAAAAATCTGTTGTGGGCAGCACATGACTTTCCTTATATAATGCAATGAATTTACTAATTTTACAGTAAAAAAAAATAGATTATTTTCATAGTTGTTATTTATATTCTTTCCAAGATATTGAATTTTCGTCAATGAGTCGTCATTTTCCATGTCGTCATCATCAATGAGTCATCATTGATTTAGCGTCATTTTTATCCATTGGGCGAGTTTTTCGTTAATTTAGCAACATTTAAAAAAGTCAAAAAGTTGGCGACAATCCACCAAATTCGTCACCAAAATCTCGCCAAGCGTTATGGACGAAAAAATAAGTTATTCTTACAGCAGATAAATGACTATTGGAGTTCAAATACAGAAGTATTACTCAAAGTATCTTTTTCATGAATAGAACGAGCTAGATCCACGAGAATGATGTCCCCCTATTTATCGTATGGTATTACATATGAAAAGTGAACATGTTTCTCAATAGGAAATTTTTTATTTTTATTTTATATGACTTTTTGATAATTTTTTTGAAAAATGTGCAATATCTCGAGAACGGTTCATGTTAGCGTTTATTATCGGTTTTGATTTTTTGACGATTTTTTTAAAATTTAATTCAAAAATTTGGGGGGGGGGGATTCTGAGCATTCGATTGTGTATAAAAACAATAAGCTTCCAGTGTTTATGGATTGTGATTTTTGTTCCAAATTTCGTTCGAATCGGTCCATTCGTTCGTCAGTTATCGTCTTCACAGTCTCACTGACACACACACACAGACATCACTTCATAAATGTTTGATTCGTGATCAGAGATGCTTGAAACGTGCTCTCCCGTCGAAAACTCGAGTATTCGAATTTTCGACCCCGTCACAATACTTTCCTTATACATTATGTATATAAGGAAAGTAATATGTATTAAAGTATATTGTAGAAATAAATTTTATTTATTTCAATTTTTATAGGTGAAGTGCCCCTTCACCAACTGCACCCGAACAACCGTCACTGCCCGAACACTGCCATATTTTCGATACCCTGTGACTTAGAAGATTATATCTTTGTACATTTGTTGCATTAATGAAGGGAATGAACCTTTTCTCCAATGGCCAGGCACTTTGAATTATTACAATCCCCCATCGTCGCCGATGCGTGAATTATTTTGCAGTTATATAACGTTGCCCTGGCTTACCATAGGGGCGGATCACATAGCGTCCTTTGCCGTCTCAATTTTGACCGAAACCTAGGGTGTGACATCCACAGGGACCGTACTCTCCTCCTTCTGTGACCAGCTTCTAAGACGACTCACAGATTTAATGTGTCCGTACTCCGCGTAGACGAGGTGATAGTATTGATAGTTGTTAAGGCACTGGGATTGCACTAGAAGGGCTCGAGGACCTCACTTGTCGGGGAATGATCCTAACTGGGACAATATATTACTAAGATTATTTTCGATTTGATCAGGTATGGTCATTATGCTTAGGACCTAAAATGTGCATTCATAAACCTGTCTTTATAAAGTTGTTGGGTTGTTTAGTAATTTTCCTAAGTAAATTGTTTATAAAAATTGTTTTGAAGTACACTACTTGATACAGAAAATGCAACACCATGAAAAAGCGAATAGAATGGGATGATAAAGGACACGCAGACAGAGATAGCATATATAAATAAGCGATGTTAATTTCAGAAGAATAATGCAATGCAGTAATAGCATAGACAGAATGATCAGTAGGCAGTAGAGCCACATCTTGCGGCAATACAAGCAACAGCCATTCGAGGAACAGATGCAATGAGCATGCGGATGGTTTCCTGAGGGATAGATGACTATATCACTTCAACTATCCTCCACAGGTTGTCCTCTGTTTGAAGCGGGGGCAGGGCAGACAAACGACGGCCAATCACGTCCCACACACCTCTATGAATGAGACATCTGGAGACTGTGGAGGCCAAGAAAGCACCTTACAAGGCTTGTCTGTTGATGTTTGCTGTATACGGTCGAGCTATATCTTGCTAAAAACAACATTTTGCAACCTCTGAAGTTAGGACAGTGCAACTGACCACAGTACATCATCCACATATCGTCGTGCCGCCATTGTACCTCTGATACGAATCAGAGGTGACAGGCTATCCAAGCCGAAGGCACCCCAAACCATGATGTCGCGCTGTCGAGCAGTATGACGTTCAACAGTCGCATTAGGATTGAATCTGTTTCCACGTCACCTCCAGACTCTTACATGGCCACTGCCATTCAACAAACAGAATCGAGACTCGTCGCTGAACAGTACTCTGTTCTATTCAGTCGTTCAAGAGGCTTGGGCCCAACACCATTGCAATCTGTCACGTCGGTGTCTTGTCGTCAATGACAGTCTTCTTAAAGGATGGTTTGAGTGCAAGCCTCTTTCGGCCAATCGTCGAGAAACTGTTTCGCTGATATTGGAACATCCAGTGTACCCTGCAAACTCTGCAGAATGTCGACAGTCGTCGTTTGTGGAGCCGCCACAGTATGCCTTCGAATACGTGGATCAACTCGTGAGGACATATGTCTGGATGGACTTGTACCACCTCGACGATTCACATGGTCTTCTTCAATCCATCTTCTCCAAATCCTTTGCACAGTGGACTCATCTCCGAGTGTTTCAAAGGCAATACGCCGGTACAACCACCCAGCCGTACGTAGGCCTAAATTGAATTGCCTCGCACGATCGCCAAATACTGAAACGAACTTTGGCGTCGTCGGTCATCCACAATACGTGTCTTCTGAATTGAAAAACATCTCGGAAAAGGGGTTTTCATACGCGACAAACAGTAACAACTGTTGGCTCATCTGCCATTTCTATCCCTTTTATTCCGCGCTCAAATCAAGTGACCTACTTGATCAGATCATTTGCATACATTGACCAGCTGAACATCAATATTGCTAGTAAGATGTGTACGTTCATAAGTATCAAAACTTACCAGTTGCTCTAATAGTTTCTTGATATCTGTTGAACACTTTAGTGGATGCTTAGGAGGATTACATACTGGAATATAAAAAAAATATAAATAAATCAAGCATAAGATAAGTTTCAGTCTCTTTACATGCATATTATAACATGCAGAGTTGTGCTGTATTGGAGCTGGAAATACAAATCAACTTTTCAGTGGACTTAAATGGTCTAAACATTCATGAATTCGAATTAATTATTTTTGAGATAATGTCAGCATGTGTGCAGACATGATATTTGTGAAATTAATTAAAGGACTCTATTAAAATTTGTTTTGCGGTAAAATATACTAAAAGTTACTGGTAAGAGAATATACTACAGGGCAATTTAAAAAATCTCTATATAAACTTTAACGGCAAATAGGAAGCACTAAAACACCTTTTCTGTATACGAATGTATATACGCATATGTCACGTTTTTCAGTTAGAGGTTTATGTTGGTACATAAATGAAAGAAAGAGTGTGATTAACATTTTCATTTACAGCAGCTTTACAGTTTTACAGCAATTTGACAGCAGCTTTAAAGTGGATGCTCAAAGGAGCGACCGCCAAAAGTAATGTAAGCAGTCAAGCGTCAACGCATTGATTGCCGTACATTATCAAAGATCCCCGGAATTTCTCAAACACTTACAGCAGCTCTTGCGTTTCTATTAGCAGCCCCATACGGTAGATGCACGTTATCTATCCGAGAATTCTTCCTCTATTTCTACTCAGACCGTCCGACCTACATAATGGTGTAAGTTATCTGTTTGAACGGCCGGGAAAGTGTCACCCAGTTTAGACCGGAATCCAACAGGAGTGGAAACCACATTATCCTTCCTTATCTTAACCTGTAACCACTCGTATGAATTTTTGGACCAACATATTTATCGTGCCAATAATCTATGTAGAGATGTTAAAAATTTTGGGTGATGTAGAGGTTCGAACACGAGACTACAGCGTACGATCCTCCCGCTTTAACCACTGGGATGTCCTGACCAAGCCAACTCAACATTCGTAAAATGCTCCGTTACACGTACGAAGTCCGCGTTACGAATGACGAAGACGAAAAATAGCCAATTGTCGCGCCGACCAACAACGTCTTGTAGCACCAAAGGTTGACATCTGTGACCTTACATTCTGATATGGAAAACATTTTTTAGTGTTACCTATCACCGATTAAAGTTTGTACAGAGAGTTTCGAAACACCCTGTATTGGAACCCTCATTTCTGACCGAGGTAAATTATGGATCAAATAAATCATGACATTTATTAATTATCGCTGAAAGAATATAAAACTCTTCTCTGACCTATTACTTTATATGGCAGTAAATTCTGAATTCTCAACAAAACGAAAGAGAATAAACTTAGCACATTTGTTTTGCAAACTTAGCACACATACATTTCAACCATGTACAGATTCTGAAAAGAGCTACATACCACTGGGGTTAATAACTCTGGTAAAATAAGATTTCTGGGATAAATGGAGATCCCAAGATCGAAATATCATAAAAAATTTGAACTGTTCTAAATTAGAGAGATTTAGAAGACAACACGACGGTTCTAACAAGGTAGTTGGGCAGCGTTGTAAAGGACCTACAGAATATTGAAGTTCGAGCTCGGAAGACAGCCTCTCAGAATTGGGCACGATGGAGATGCATTTTTGGGGTGGTGGGGGCCTACAGCTGGTTGTAGTCCGTAGAAGAAAATATATCAATTTAACAAGAATCAGTTTTTAGAACCTTGTTTTATAAAATGTATATAAAAATAAAGACACTTCATGATAGTTCATGGATCATAGTTCATGATAGTTCATTCACGGATTCTCAAATTCATCAAAATCTAGAAATCGAATGTTTGACCACATACTTTCTCTTTCATATGTAATGTATTATTGTAGGGAAAGAAAAATAGACGAAAAATACATATTAATTGAAATGGGCATAATAATTTCTGACTATCAACATTAATCACCAGAATATTTTAGTACAAACAGTAAAAGAACACTATAAAAAATACTTACGTTTATCTGGTTCTACGGAAGCATGAAATGAAAAAAAAAAAGAATTTTTAATGCAAAATATATACAGAAATAATACACTGATTAAAAACAAAAATATGCAAAGGTTTTGAAGAAAATCCATGATCATAATGAGCTATAGAGGGCGGAACTACTATACTGATAAATTACAAATAACGCATTTAAATAAAAAAAAAACAGATTTGAAATTTGTATCCACAGGTAATAATTTTATAAAATACAATACATGAAATCTTTGTCAAAGTAATGTGTTAATTGCACTATATAAAATGCACTAAACTGAGAGAGAAGGTGATGATCGGAATTATTAAGCACGTCCAGCATTGCTAAAATCTTGGTTTTAATCTCATACGATCCATTTCCGCTTCGAGACCAAGGGAAAAATCTAAAATTTCGAAAATTAGTAATAAGGAATAATAAAAACAAAAAATCAAGCACTTTACGTAGTTATCGAGCTTTTTTACTCTAAATATATCTACTTATTCAATCTGTTTTAGCTACCAAGTTAACAAAAAATCTAATATTTTGAATATTCGAATTAGGCGTGACGATTCAAAGGAAGACATCAAAATCCAAAACCAATTTTCAAAATTATAGAGCTCTTTCACTCAAGCTAGAATCTTGGTTTTGCTATCATTCTATCCATTTAACTTCCAGATCAACGACAAAATGAAACAACAAAGATCAATCATGCATAAAGCCTTGATTATGAAACACTTTTCAACTTCAATGCAATTTTATATAAACATCTCTAAAATGCGATACATTTCTCGGCAATATTTTAAAAATAATTACAATACCATATTAATTTATTATATTTGAAAATATAAAACTTCATTGAAAATAATGAACTTCATTCAAATGACGACATTGAAATATAAATTGCTTGGTTTAAACATCTCTAAAATGCGATACGTTCCTCGGTAATATTTTTAAAATAATCATAATACTACAATAATTTATTATATTTGAAAACTTTATCGAAACCAAATAAAGTTTATTCAAATGATGTTATTGAAATATAAATGGCCTCTATATAAAAGTAGCATTTCATTCATAAACTGTTTTCCATTCCTTTCATTCATCACAATACTAGAATAATTTATTTTATTTAGAAACTAAAAACCATGGAGGTACAAGTAATTAATCTCTTAAAACTTCATGGAAACATTCTCGCTTAAAACTTCATGGAAAAAATCGTCTGGTTCTCTGTGTAACTGTGTAAAATGAATGAATGTTTCATCCATATCAGCTATATTGCAGACTCCATGAGCCAAATAATTTGGAGTTAAAGCAATGCAGCAATTCTTATACAACTCATTCTACATCTTTTGGTATTTACATTCTCCATCAGTGAAAAATAGGCTTCGTTGTAGAAATAATCAAAGTTTGATGATCATTTAAACTTAAATATATTGTAATTACGTTGTTTCAGTATGTAGATGCATAGAATTTAAGCAAAAAAATCTGATGTGGGCAACACATGACTTTCCTTATATAATGTAATGAATTTACTACTTTTACAGTAAAAAAAATAGGTTTTTCTTATAGTAGGTACTTATATTCTTTCCAAGATATCGAATTAGTCCTCATTTTCATTGATTTAGCGTCATTTTCATTCATTTGGCGAGATTTTCGTCAATTTGTCAACATTCCAAAAAGTAGCCGAGTTGGCGACATTCCGCCAAATTCGTCGCCAAAATCTCGCCAAGCGTTATGGACGATGAAATAAGTTATTATTACAGCAGATAAATGACTATTGGCGTTCAAATAGAAACGTATTACTCAAAGTATCTTTATTCATGAATGGAACGAGCTAGATCCACGAGAATAATGTCACCCAATTTATCGTATGGTATTACATATGAAAAGTGAACATGTTTCTCAATAGGAAATATATTTTTTTATTTTATATGACTTTTTGATAATTTTTTTGAAAAATTTGCAAAATCTGGAGAACGGCATGTTACCGTTCTAAAATTTATGACAATCGTTTTCTAATGAAAAATTACATAAGAAATGTCAATTTGCATAACTTTATTAGTGGTTTTGATTTTTTGACGATTTTTTCAAAATTTTATTCGAAAATTTAGGGGGGTTCTGAACAGTCGATTGCATATAAAAACAATAAGTTTCCAGTGCTTATGGATTGTGATTTTTGTACCAAATTTGGTTCAAATCGGTCCATTCGTTCGTCAGTTATCGTCTCCACAGACTCACTGACACACACCCACACACACATACTTTCACACACACACACACACACACACACACACACACACACACAGACATCAGTTCAAAAATGTTTGATTCGTGATCAGGGATGCTTGGAACGTGCTTTCCAGACGAAAACTCGAATTCGAATTTTTGACCCCGTCACAATACTTTCCTTATACATTATGTATATAAGGAAAGTAATAAAGCGGTGTTAGGACGATTACAACACTCAATATGAATTAAAAAAAACTTTAAAAATCACAATTTTGAGACAAGATGGATGCCATATTTTATTTTGAAGTGGGTCACGTGATCTTTTCATATCATAATCACGTGATCGCTTCATATAAGAGGTGTAATTATTATTTTAATTTTTATTTAAAAAACTACTGAATATATTTGATAAAATTTTCGAAGCAATTTGTGAATTTTAAGTGCGCTTAAAAAATGTTTGAAAAATTAGGTCCCTTAGGGTTCAATGTATTTCAATTTTTCAACCCGGGTTCAATCTAAAACTAATTGGGTGATATTATTCATTTTTATTCCCGTAGGTCCTACAGACCGTCTGAACAACATACTAAAATTTCATTTTGATTCAGTCATTTTTACGACAGTTATCGTGTTAACGGACAGACAGACAGCCAGACAGACAGACAGAATGAACAAAGTCATAAACATTTTTCAACTTTGTTGTAAAGTGTTAATAAAATAACTAAACTGCCCTGAAAATAACTAAAATATTTTTTCGAGAAAGGTGGGTTTTTTTCATTTTTATTCCTTTCACTCGAAATATCTTCCAAACTATAAAAGCTAGATGTAAAATATAAGCGACAGAACTTTGTATGACAATATTTATTTTCAAAATCAAATTTCATTTTTTTAAGCCCTTACAGTTTTCGAGAAATCATCTTCACAAATTAAAGTAGATTAAAAATTTAAAAACAAAAAGTGCTATAGACAAAAAGCAAGAATTTGTAGGTCTTTGAAAGTCTTACAAGTATATACAATCGGATTTTAGCTCAAAATTTTTATTTTTTCGAATTATAGTGGTTATAAGGTCGTATAAGAAGGTACATATGTAAAAAAATTTTCTCTTTTGCCTGAAATATTGTCCAGACTATGTATATATAAAAGTAATTTCAATATTTTAATATTGAAACTACTTCGCAAGCTATCTCGTGCACAAGCACGATATAGTTTGCTTTATTTAAAATGTTAAATTAGGAAAATTGGGAACTTGGGTGTTCTAAAGATGTTTAATGATTAGTGAGGCTTGAATAGAAAATATTCTTATATAAGTATTACAGTACGTATTTATGTGCTTCAAGGTAAGTTTGTAGAGTAACTTAAATGTAAAGTCTAGTCATAAGTTTAATTACAGACATCGTATAAGTTTAATTTATATACTGCCGCAAACCAAATTAGTAAAAATTTGAATATTTTGTGGTGAACTCTACGGTCAGAGTTTCCAGATGAAATCGGCGCAAAAACTGAAAGTGCTAACTAGCTATAAACAGTTATTGAGAAACGTGTGCTTTGAAAGCCTCTAAACGCTACAAAATAAATCTTAAAAATTGAAAAAACTTATTGAACATAACTGGAGTTTTATTTTACAAAATGTTATTCAAGCAAAAATTATTTCCCGCTATCCACTTCACTGGGTTCACCATACTCGTATGTCAAATACCAATACACCATGTACGAATTCTAAGAATACAAGCAGGCTAAATCAGATATCCGCAGATAACTTTCCGATCCATCGTCTATGGATTTGTTATGTCACGTTAAACAAACAAGCACACAGATTCATCTGGAACTATATATGTGATTCTACGTTCATAATAAATATACCAGAGATGTTCTGTTTATAAAAAATTCTGGTATTTAATAATTTGAGGCAGAATTATTATTTTTTATTAAAACTAAAACAATGAGATCTTGCAATCATACTATTTTACCAGTGATCGCATTTAACGCGAGACCAGATTTTTAGCTATAAAAATCCCAAATATGAATTACCTCCAAATTAGGATGAAAAGTATGAAAAAGCATGAAAACAATTTTTTTTCGGGAATGCCTCTTACTATTCTGATAAAAAAAATTTCTGAAGTTAGCTCGTATAATTCGTTTTTACTTAAGTTGCTCTGTCTTAAGTTCGCACATTTGAAGAATTATTGATCAAGACATCGCCAGAATCAAAACTGTTTGGTTTCAACAACTACAAACTCTCTCCGTCCGTTTAAGACGGTTGAATTTGTCTTTTGCTGCAGTTCTTCCTTGCACAGGTTATTGGTGTTGTTAGAATGAACCGTAACATCGATTTATCAGTGTAGATAGCATTTTCTTCTACTGAAAAATAGTTGTAATGTTCTGTCTGGTTCGAAATCAATGAGAGAAATAGAGCTCTCTGCAGGCCCGTTCTGGGTGCCTTGGGAGGGCGATGGACAAAGGGTGATAAGGGGTTTTTCATACTAAATAATCCTATGCCGTCACGCGCTCGTGTTTTTGCCTCTAGGCAAAATCTATATAAAATAATGGCATTCTGTTTAACGCCACTTTCTGTTTAACTGGTGATTTATAGTCTGGATTCAATTATACCTGATGGCATTTTTCTATGACCATATGCGTAGTAAAATTATATTTGAAGTCTTTCTGATTTCAACTAAAACAGTATCATGTTCTAGCAGTTCCACAGTTGTAACGAGTAAATTAATTAATATAATAAAGTAAATAGTTTTGTTCTGCAAACAATATAGAACTTCAAATTGGGTTTAAACTTTTTTGGAACATGCAGAGCAAAAATATTTAAATGCTTTAAGAATTAAAACAAAATAGACATTATTAGACACCTTATAGGCCTCAATATTAGAGGAATAGTTGATGCTGAGTATGTTTATGACAAGTTATCACTGCGTAAATGTTAATAAAAAATAAGAGAATACAGACAATTGTTTCTGAAACATATGGACTAATGTTTTGATGTGATCAAAAGAGACAATAATCAGTAAATTATGAGTTACATGAAAATTTTTTTTTCGACCAACGCAAATTAACAAACCCAGCCTGTAAAACATTACTTTGGACCATATACTTGAATTAAAAAAATATGCGCTGTTTCGGGAGAGTTATCGTTTTAAAAATACTGAAAACTGACACACAAAATACAGAATTTTAGTATTTTAAATGCAAATACAAGAAAAGCTAAAATTATGAGTAAAAGTTAGATTCATTTTATAAATTATTTTACAAAAATAGATTAAAAAATGAATAAATGGAGAATATTATTTTATCGTATAAAATTCTTCCAAAAATTAAAGAGTTAAACAGACGTTCTTATGCATATTTAGAAGAGGGCTCCACAGGGATGCGATTCAGAGCTCAGTTTTCTTTTCAGTAGAAAAAATCTGATGTGGGCAGCACATGACTTTCCCTGCAGACTTATATCCACATTATCTTCATTTTAATTAAATTTATTTCACTTTTAATTCAATTTTCTTTCTCATTAGGTAACCGGACTTATTTTCAAAGGTGACGTAGAGAAAATACGAAAAACTAAAATATCTCGAGAAAGGCTAGTCCAAGTGTAATGGAGTTGGTCTTAATTCTTTTCTTCGTTAAAAATTACGTATTAAACAAGCATTTAATGGATATATTTGAGCATACGTAGTTCTTTAGTTTAGATTTTGACGATTTTTGCAGGCTATTTTGCAAAAAAAGGCAGGTTATTTTTTTCCGAATCGTACCAAAATCTTATCAGAACCAGGGTGACCCACAGGTAACTTATCTACGGAATTTTGTGAAATTCAGTCCATTAGTTTTTCATTTGAAGTGGATACAAACTTTTGCGGGCTATTTCGCAAAAAAAGGCGGGATTTTTTTTATCCCGAATCGTACCCAAAATTAATCAGCACCAGACTCGCCGACAAGTAACTTACCTACCAAATTTTGTAAAATTTGGTCCATTAGTTTTTCAATTAGAGTGCATAAAAATCTGCACAGACAGACACACAGACACACAGGCAGACAGACACACAGATTCACAGACACACACACAGACGTCACGCTAAAAATGTTTTTTTCATATTCTAGAGGTCTTGAAATGTGTAGATCCGTCGAAAACTCGAGTTGTGATTTTCGATATGATTCCAATACTTTCCCTATACACTACCATGTATTGCAGGGAAAGTAAAATGACTATCCTTCCGTAAATTTAAAACGATATGTCATAAAATAGAAAATAGAACAGGAAATATGATAACATATAGCAATGTTTATAGGATTTCTTATATTATTTTCTTTACTTATATATGAAATATTATTATTCATACTATATTATAGGATCTAGCATTTTTCAAATCCCTAATTGTTATTTCCCGCATACTTCATCAATACATGACAAGAAAGATCAATAATGCTTAAAGCATTGCTTATGAAACACTTTCCAACTTCAATGCAATTTTATTTAAACAATCCTAAAATGCAATACATTCCTCGGTAATATTTTAAAACTTATCACAATACTACATTAATTTATTATATTTAAAAACTTAAACCTTCATCGAAAAAAATGAACTTCATTCAAATGACGGCATTGAAATATAAATTGCTTGGTTTAAACATCTCTAAAATGCGATACATTCCTCGGTAATATTTTTAAAACTATCATAATACTACGATAAATTATTATATTTTAAAACTTCATGGAAAACAACTGAAATTCATTCAAATGACGTCATAGAAAAAATATCACGCCTGGATCTCTCTATAAAAATAGCATTTCATTCATAACTTTTTCCCATTCATTTCATTCATCACAATACTATAATAATTTATTTTATTTAAAAATTAAGACCACGGAGCTACAAGTAATTAAACTCTATGCTGAAAACTTCACCGAAAAAAATCGTCCTTCTCTTTGTAAAATCATTGAATATTTCATTTATATCAGCTATGTAGACTCCATGGGCTAAATAATTTTGCGTTAAAGAAATACAGCAATTCTTATACAACTCATTCTGTATCTTTTGTTGTTTACATTTTCCGTAAGTGAAAAATAGGCATCGTTGTAGAAATAATCAAATTTGGATGATCATTTAAACTCAAATATATTGTAATTGCATTGTTTCAGTATGTAGATGCACAGAATTTAAGTAAAAATAAAGTGGTTTTAGGACGGATACAACACTCAATATGAATTAAAAAGAACTTAAAAAATCACGATTTTGAGACAAGATGGTTGCCATATATCATTTTGAAGTGGGTCATGTGATCTTTTCATATCATGGCCACGTGATCGCTTCATATAAGAGGTGTAATTATTATTTTAATTTTTATTTAAAAAACTACTGAATAAATTTCGCTGATTTTTTTTTTACATATTTTATGGAACAATTTTAATATTACCTAGAATTTTCGAAGCAATTTGTGAATTTTAAATACGCTTAAAAAATGTTTGAAAAATTAGATCCCATAGGACTCAATGTATTTCATTTTTTCAACCCGGGTTCAATCCAAAACTAATTGGGTGATATTATTCATTTATATTCCCATAGGTCCTACAGACAGTCTGAATAACACACTAAAATTTCATTTAGATTAAGTCATTTTTACGGCAGTTATCGTGTTAACGGACAGACAAACAGACAGACAGACATACAGACAGAATGAGCAAAGTCATAAACACTTTTCAACTTTGTTATAAAAACTGTTAAATACGATTTTGAGAGATTTCGAGTAGTCATTACAATTATTTTAAAATTGATTAAATGAGAAATTTCTGTTTTTTTCTTTAAGAGTAGTAGTGTAATGCTCAACCTGATAAATATTAAACTTTAGGTACAAAAGTGGAAATGTCATAGAAAAACAAAATGCTTTTATTTAAGAGTGGTAGTGTAATGCTCCACCTGATAAATAAATTTTTGGTACATAAGTGGAAATGTCATTGAAAAACAAAATGCTTTTCCTTAAGGGTAGTTGTGTAGTAGTGTAATGCTCAACCTGATAAATAAACATTAGGTACAAAAGTGGAAATGTCATAGAAAAACAAAATGCTTTTCCTTAAAAGTAGTAGTGCTCAACCTGATAAGTAAACTTTAGGTACAAAAATGGAAATGTCATAGAAAAACAAAATGCTTTTCCTTAAGTGTAGTAGTGTAATGCTCAACCTGATAAATAAACTTTAGGTACAAAAGTGGAAATGTCATAGAAAAACAAAATGTTTTTCCTTAAAAGTAGTAGTGCTCAACCTGATAAATAAACTTTAGGTACAAAAATGGAAATATCATAGAAAAACAAAATTATTTTCCTTAAGAGTAGTAGTGTAATGCTCAACCTGATAAATAAACGTTAGGTACAAAAGTGGAAATGTCATATAAAAACAAAACGCTTTTACTTAGGAGTAGTAGTGTAATGCTCAAGCTGATAGATAAACTTTAGTTACAAAAATGGAAATATCATAAAAAAATAAAATGCTTTTCCTTAAGAGTAGTAGTGTAATGCTCAATCTGATAAATAAACTTTAGGTACAAAAGTGTAAATGTCATAGAAAAACACAATGCTTTTCCTTAAGAATAGTAGTGTAATGCTCAACCTGAGAAATAAACTAAGATACTAAGGTACTAAGTACAAAGGTAGAAATGTCATAGAAAAACAAAATGCTTTTCCTTAAGAGTAGTAGTATAATGCTTAACCTGATAAATAAACTTTAAGTACAGAAGGGGAAATGTCATAGAAACACAAATTGCTTTTACTTAAGAGTAGTAGTGTAATGCTCAACCTGATAAATAAACTGCAGAAGTGGACTGTCATAGAAAAACAAAATGTTTTCTTTGACTCATAGATACAAAAATCGCATGGGACAAATTAAATGAAGTTACTAACATCTTGTCTCATGACACATGTTTGTCAAGCAATTCCAAAATCAATATTCTACTCCTTTTAGTTTTCTGAGATACAAGGGGGTGATTGATAAAGCTACTTGATGGCTCGTGTAAGAGGTGTTCTTCGGAGCCTTCAGCATTGTATGTTAAAATTTTTAACAAAACTTGGCTAGTTCTCTACTGTAGGCGAAGCAACGCTTCACCTGCGCTACCTGGCGTAAAATTTGTGAAAGTTGGAAAATTTGAAAAAAAAAAAACATGCAAAATTTGTAAAAGTTGGTAGGTTTTGAAACCACTTGTTATTGGTTAATGTATCAGTGTCGAGAGCGATCATGCAATTTATTATCGACCACAATCAGCAACAAACTGGATGTTAGAAACATTATAAATTACATATCTAAATTTCAAAATATTCGGTTAATTTGTAGAGGACTTATTGTCGAGCAATTTATATCTATGATGAGGGCAAAACTCTCGCCATTTTTATCCGACCGTATTCAGTAATAAACTCGGCATGCAGAACATGCGCCACATATCCAAATTAAACGAAAAATGCTTATATTTCAGAAGAGTTATCGTCGGACATAGAAGACAGACATAGACAAAAACAAACTGTGGTTATCTAAAAGTTAAGAAATTTAGTGACTTCGATCGCTTATTTCGATTATATTGTTGCGAGTGTGTAAAATGTCCTCAATGAAATTTCATTTGAAAACCAGACGGAGAAAACACCTGTACAGGCATCCATTCCCATGACATGAATTTAGGGTTTCCATACGCCGAAGTTTAAGGAGGGTTGCAAGATTTGATGATTTATCGCCAGTTTGGCGATTTTTGGGGACTTTACGAAGGTTCGAGAAGCGCCCCAAAATAACCAGTTTTCAATGAGGTATGAGAGATTTCCAGAAGTTTTTATAGAGAGAACCCATAAAAGGGGTCATCATTCAGTTGGAAAGCAGTTGACGTACTACGAGCTACATTGAATAAGCTTGTGAATAAACGTGTTAGTTATCCAGAAATTTGGACTCATTCTTGTATGCTGCGTATACATCCACGATTCTAGAAGATATGTCGTAGCAATATACTATTAGTGGCGGATTTAGTAGTCGGCCAGGGGAGTTATATATGATGCCAGATGCAATTGTTTGTATTTAAGGGTGAGCGTCAGTAAATTTTCTGCCCTATCCGCGCTTTGTTAACTTTCGCGATACACATATTTCGCCGAAATTCTGCTCAAACAGTTGCGAAATATTTTCTGAAAGATAAAATGCAATGTTTAAATTATATTAAAACTAAATTTAATGCCCCAAAAAACATAGAATATATTTTTAATTTTAATCCAAAATATTTTTGGTGCTGCCATCTGTTGTCGAAATTTAATTCATACAGATTATTTTTATTTTTTAATGAACATTTTTAAATATCTATTCCTTCTAATACAGTGTTAAATACAACAATAGATCATATATAATAATGCCACAATCACGGAAAGGTAATTTATCATTCTACAAATTTGATAAAGAATCTGAATGTACATCACTGAGGACTGCAGTTTTATCTTCAAGTTCCTTTGTCTTCAAGTCCAAGTTCAAATACGTTTCCGTGATTATGGCATTATATATGATCTGTTGTATTTAATAGAGTATTAGAATGAATAGACATTTAAAAATGTTCATTAAAAAATAAAAATATTTGGTATGAATTAAATTACAACAGATGGCAGAACCAAAAATATTTTAAATTAAAAAAAAAACATATATTCTATGTTTTATTGGGTATTAAATTTAGTTTTAATATAATCTAAGCATAGCATTTTATCTATAAGAAAATATTTCGCAACTGTTTGAGCAGAATTTCGGCGAAATATGTGTGCCGCGAAAGTTAACAAAGCGCGGATAGGGCAGAAAATTTACTGATTCTCACCCTTAACAAGTTAATTCAATCAGTCACAATACTATTTTTTCTGATACTTTCGCAAATTTTGAGGCTATACCTTCATAAAATACTTATCTAGGGCTTCCATAAGAGCTGCAATTCTGTTCCGTTGTTACTCTAGCTGGCCTGAAGCTAGGAACAGCTGCACCGAAGGCCTCCAGATCACGAAGTCTCAGATGGCCTAGTTTGAGGACCTCAATGGATTAGCATGTTTGAGAATTACTAGGACTCCCAAATTTACCTGTCATACCCAGGCCTTCCAATGACTATCATCGGGCTAGCTCCAATATATGTGTTGCTTTATTTTCGGGCTCTTTCTGTGGATGCCCGGGCTTAGTCAATCAATGGTATTACTCTATAGACTGTAATTTAGTCCATGATTTGTGATTAGAGAAATAGGACCCATTCACTACAAATTAAGAATCACATAGTTTATTTCAGGAGTTTAAGTAATGAATTAAAGACAAATCCTTAGATTAAAAAAAAGTCATTTAACAAACCTCTTTTTGACATACACTCAAACCTGTTTTTGTGCGGTCTTTTTTTGTGCGATGTTTATTTGTGCGATTTTTTTGGGCAATTTTTTTTGTGCGGTATGTGAAAATTTCAATCAAATTGGAACGTAATTGACGAAGTTATCAATAAAAAAAATTAGTGGGTTTGATCGGCCATTTAGTTTTTCGATGCCAATTCTGAAAGAACTCCAAAAGTAGTTTCAATCTTGTATATCTGGCTACCGAGACATATACAAGCGTCTAGTGAAACAACAGTCGACGCAAAAACTAATCACCGACTACATGGTAACTGAAAAAAGTCAACTGTAAATGAGTGCGAGGTAGTATCTTCAAGTGACGAAAGCGATTTTGAACCAGTTTACCACAAGAAAGTTCGCGTATTGTCAGACTACGAAGGATAATGGTTATACGGTTTGAAAAGTTTTGTATGTGTAAAATAAGTACATATGTAAATAAAATATTTAAAAATGTTCGCATGTGTATTTTCTAAATCAGATTCCAAAAGGTATGGCGAGATTCCAAGTAGCTGCCAAGCCTCGTGTCTTGATTTCCTTTAAAAAAGCAATTCCTAGTTATTTCGTAAGGTTTTGAGTTATTTTCTACGTGAGATTTTTTTTATGCTGTCCCTATTCACCGCATAAAAAATACTTTTTAATTGTGTTGCGAAAACTATTTTTTACAGCTACTCGTGAAGTTTTGTGCGATTTTTTTTATGCGTTTTCTTTTATGCTGTCCCTATTCACCGCACAAAAATAGGTTTGAGTGTATATATAAATTAAGAGCCAGAGCGTTTTCGGACATATACCCTTCATCAGTGGCGTTAAATGAAATTCGCAAACATCACGCTTTAATACCATTCCACTGGCCAAAATTTGGTATACCAATGTGGATGGTATTTAAGCATGTTGTTTGCAAATCCAAAATTTGGCCTACTAATGTGGATGGTATTTAAGCATGTTGTTTGCGAATTTCATTTAATGCCACTGATAAAGTGTATAAAGATGACAGAAAGCACTCTGGCTTTTTATTTATATATACGTCAATAGGAGGTTTATTAAATGACTTTTTTAAAATCTAAGGATTTGTCTTTAATTTATTACTTAATCGTTTTATAGTTGTGACGTATTGTCACTCTTAGTTTTTCAGGTGTATTTATTTATTGAATTACGTGATTAGGACGATTGTGAATTTTTTTTAAATATCGGCATAAATATGTAAAATTCACTGGAAAAGTTCGCAAAAAAATAATTAATTGATATGTAACTGAAAATTACGAATGTTACTTAAATAGCAACAGACTGCTTAAAATGAAGAGATGGGCTGCTGTTGGCTTAGCAGCCAAATGAACACGGCTAACGCCAAATAGCAGTTGTTAACAGATTGATTGGTTTACGCGGAATTGATTGGCTCACGCGGAGGATATTTGCCTCTTCATTCCAGGTGTAAATGAATTGCGTTAAGGAATTGGGAGTAATGACTCCATATGATATATAGCTCGGTGAAATAGTTAATGTTTTCGATTATTGAAATTTGCACATATTAAAATATCTGATATAAAATATCAACACATGACTTTCCTTATATAATGAAATGAATTTGCTACTTTTACAATAAAAAAATAGGTTTTTCTTATAGTAGATATTTACATTCTTTCCAAGATATTGAATTTTCGTCAATTAGTCGTCATTTTCATTTAGTGTCATTTTTATCCGTTTGGCGAGATTTCTGTTAATTTGGCGATTTAAAAAAATCGCCAAGTTGGCGACATTCCGCCAAATTCGGGACCAAATTCTCGCCAAGCGTTATGGACGGAGAAATAAGTTATTCTTATAGCAGATAAATTATTGACGTTCAATTACAAAAGTATTACTCAAAGTATATTTTTTCATGAATGGAACGAGCTAGATACACGAGAATGATGTCACCCAATTTATCCCATGATATTACATATGAAAAGTGAACATGTTTCTCAACAGTTAATATATTTTTTTTAATTTATGGAATTTTTTGGTAAATTTATTTAGAAAATGTGCAATATCTCAAGAGCAGTTCATGCTAGCGTTCTAAAGTTTATGTCAATCGTTTTCTAAGAAAAAAATTACATAAGAAATGTCTATTTACGTAACATTATTAAAGGTTTAGATTTTTTGATGATTTTTTCAAAATTTCACTCGAAAATTTAGGGGGGTTTTGACCATTCGCTAACGTTTAAAAACAATAGGCTCCCAGTGCTCACGGATTGTGATTTTTGTACCAAATTTCATTTGAATCGCTTTATTTGTTCGTGAGATATCGTTTCCACAGACTCGCTGACACACATACACACACACACATATACACAATACTTGCACACACACACACACACACAGACATCACTTAAAAATATTTGATTCGTGATCAGGGATGCTTGAAGCGTGCTCTCCCGTCGAAAATCGAATTCGAATTTTCGACCCCGTCACAATACTTTCCTTATACATTATGTATATAAGGAAAGTAAAAATAGAATTTATAGTGCCAAAATTATAAAAAAAATGGCATTTGCTAAAATTAGCAATTAAAATGAGCAGTTAATGAAATACAACATTAGCATTTAGCACTGCTAATGAGAAATAGCTATAATTCCCATCACTACGAAATTGGACATATGTTTAGAAACTACCTAAATGGAGAGTGAAATGGATGTTTCTGTTTATAGATAATTTTGCGCTTTTCCTCGTATATTATTCAAATTCTATTTTTCAGCATGCTTGTTCGTTACTTCCATTAAATACTTTTCATATCACGCAACTGGAAATAAAATAAGTGTAAATAATTTGACAACTTCACTTTCGATGTTACATTGGAATTGAAGGTTTTGTTTCTATAGCAACTGTTGTTTGTTTTATCCGATTTCTAAAGCCTCAGGGCGACATTACTATAGTTAGAAACAAATAAAAAAAATTGCAACAAAGAATAACTGTGTCTACAATAGCGGCATGATTAAATTTATTCATAGGGCTTGCAGATGCATCCGGCTGTTCTAGTGATTTAAAAATTCTGAAAATTCTAAAAGTACATTTACCCAACATAACTCAATTCAATTAACTATAGTGTTGTTGTTGAGACCCAGACCGTCCGACCTACCAGAAAGGTGTAAAGTAACCGTTTGGACGGCCGGGAAATGTTAAAAAAATATAAAACTTCGAAGTTTTTGCTCGAATTTAACAGCAAAATTCTATCTAGTTCTGGATTTTTTGATAACAGAGTTTTTGATAATAAAGTTTTGTAAAAACCATTAATATTTATGGCCGCTATTATGCACACAAGAAATTGGCCACATACATACATACATAGGCACATACTTGAAAAGTTATTGGGGTTTCCAAAAATTTGAAATCAAATTTCCCATGCATTTTTAAAATCATTTAAGTTTAATTTAAATTTTATTCAGTCAGATTATCTGTCTACATAAAACGTCTGAAATGTTAATTGAAGCAAATTATAGTTAGTACAGAAAAATAATATCATTTATTACTTGCCTTATATACATAATGATAAGGAAAGTATTGTGACGGGGTCGAAAATTGGAATTCGAGTTTTCGACGGGAGAGCACATTTCAAGCAACCCTGTTCACGAATCGATCATTTTTGAAGTCATGTCTGTGTGTGTGTGTGAAAGTATGTGCGTGTGTGTGAAAGTATGTGTGTGTGTGTGTGTGTGTATGTGTCAGTGAGACTATGGAGACGATAACTGATGAACGAATGGACCGATTCGAATGAATTTTGGTAAAGAAATTACAGTCCATGAATACTGGAAGCCTATTGTTTCAATACACAATCGAATGTTCAGAACCCCTCTAAATTTTGGAGTGAAATTTTGAAAAAATCATCCAAAAATCAAAACCTTTAATAAAGTTACGCAAATAGAAATTTCTTATGTAATTTTCCCTTAGAAAACGATTGACATAAACTTTAGAACTCTAGCATGAACCGTTCTCGGGATATTACATATTTTTCAAATAAATTTATCAAAAAAATCCCATAAATTAAAAAAAATATTAACTGTTGAGAAACATGTTTATTTTTCATATGTAATATCATGCGATAAATTTGGTGATATCATTTTCATAGATTTAACTAGTTCTATTCACGAGAAAATATACTTTGAGTAATACTTTTGTATTTGAAAGCCAATAGTCATTTATCTGCTATAAGAATAACTTATTTCTCCGTCCATAACGCTTGGCGAGACTTTGGCGACGAATTTAGCGAAATGTCGTCAACTTGATGACATTTTTAAATGTTGCCAAATTAACGAAAATCTCGCCAAATGGATAAAAATGACGCTAAATCAATGAAAATGACGACTAATTGTACAAAATTCAATATCTTGGAAAGAATATAAGTATCTTCTATAAGAATAACATTTTTTTAAACTGTAAAAGTAGTAAATTCATTGCATTATATAAGGAAAGTCATGTGTTGTCCACATCAGATTTTTTTGCCTTGGCAGACGCAACATTATTATGTACAATGTACAGATACTGTGTGAATTTACAACTCAGTTATCTTTAAAACAATAACAAAATATGTAAAATATATTTTTAGGTATTTTTATCATTGTTAAAAATGGCAACACATTTCTATTTAAATCATTTCCCAGTTACAATCTTGTATCCAGAATAGAATAAATAATCTGAGGTGTAAATTTCTATACACCCTTTATAGTCCTTTCCCGGCCGTTCAAATAGTTGCCCGAGTCCTTCGGATGAGTCGGACGGTCTGCGCCTTCAACACCCTTTATAGTCGTTTCCGGCCACTCAAGTTGCTGCTCATGCCTCAGGGCGAGTCGAATGGTCTGCGTTTTCGACACCCTGTATAGTAAGAGGGAATGAATAACGAAAAGATATTTGAAGAATGTATAACGAAAGGCAAAATTTATGCATATATGCGTACATTTTACCCACAAGAAATCTGATGTGGGCAACACCTGACTTTTCTTATATAATGTAATGAATTTACTATTTTTACAATAAAAAATAGATTTTTCTTATAGTAGCTATTTATATCCTTTCCAAGAAATTGAATTTTCGTCAATTAGTCGCCATTTTCACTGGTTTAGTGTTATTTTCATCCATTTGGCGAGATTTCCGTTAATTTGGCAACATTTAAAAAGTCGCCAAGTTGGCGACATTCCGCCAAATTTGGCGTCAAAATCTCGCCAAGCGTTTTGGACGGAGAAATAAGTTATTTTTATAGTAGATAAATAACTATTGGATTTCAAATACAAAAGTATTACTCAAAGTATTTTTTCTCATGAATGAAACGAGCTAGATCCACGAGAATAATGTCACCCAATTTATCACATGATATTATATATGAAAAGTGGACATGTTTCTCAATAGTTAATAGATTTTTTTTAATTTATGGGATTTTTTGATAAATTTATATTAAAATGTGCAATATCTCGAGAACGGTTCATGCTAGCGTTCTAAAGTTTATGCTAATCGTTTTCTAAGGAAAAATTGCATTAGAAATGTCTATTTGCGTAAATTTATTAAAGGTTTTGAGTTTTTGATTATTTTTCAAAATTTCACTCAAAAATTTAGGCTATTCTGCACATTCGATTGCGTTTATAAACAATAGGCTTCCAGCATTTACAGGTTGTAATTTTTGTACCAAAGTTTGTTCAAATCGCTCCATTCGTTCGTGAGATATCGTCTTCACAGACTCACTGACACACACACACACACACACGCACACACACACACACACACACACACACACACATACACACACACAGACATCACCTCAAAAATGTTTGATTCGTGATCAGGGATGCTTGAAACGTGCACTCCCCGTCACAATACTTTCCTTATACATTATATATAAGGAAAGTAAAAATCATTTAGGGTTCAAAAAGTGCCTCGAACCTACGAAGTAGGCGCCTATGCATACATACATACATACACGCAAACAGACAGACATCACTCCAAAAATAATCAAAGCTTGTTCAGGAGATCTGAAAACATATATTGGCAATAAAATGTCGAATTCGAAAATTTTCTTGAAAACAATATTTCTCTATATTATATTACATGGAGTGAGAAAATCAAAATATTATTTCAGAGGAGTTATGAAAGGACAACGTACATAACTTTTATCAAACCATGTTCAGAAACCAAGTGAGCTTGTAAAACTTTAGTCTGAAGAAAACATCCAAATTGTGACAAAATTATCTGTTAATGTTTCAAACAGATCGTCAGACAATGTACATCAGTAAAGAGGGCGTAGTGCTTGCAATGTTTTTTTTCGATCATGATCAACTGCGAATGCGATTCGTTAAACAGTACACGTAGACCCCATAACCAAATTAAAATATCTGATGTGGGCAGCACATGACTTTCCTTGCAGACTTATATCCACGTTCTCTTTATTTTAATTAAATTTAATTCACTTTTAATTCAATTTTCGTTCTCATTTGATAACTGGACTTATTTTCAAAGGTGGCGTAGAGAAAATACGAAAAAACTAAAATATCTCTAGAACAGCTTGTCCTAGTGCAATGGGGTTGGTCTTATTCTTTTCTTCGTTAAATATTACGTATACAACAAGCATTTAATGGATATATGTAAGCATATATAGTTTTTATTTTAGGTTTTGACGATTTTTGAGGGCCATTTCGCAAAAAAGGCAGGTTATTTTTTTCCGAATCGTACCAAAATCTAATCAGCACCAGTGTGACCCCAAGCGACTTATCTACCAAATTTTGTGATATTCGGTCCATTAGTTTTTCATTTAGAGTGAATACCGCCAATTTTTGTGGGCCATTTCGCAAAAAAAAGGCGGGTTTTTTTTATCCCGAATCGTACCCAAAACTAATCACGGCCAGATTCGCTGACAAGTGACTTACCTACCAAATTTTATGAAATTCGGTCCATTAGTTTTTTAGTTAGAGTAGATACAATATCTGCACAGACAGACAGACATACAGACAGACAGACGTGGTTTTATCGTATTCTAGAGTTCCCGAAACGTGTAGATTCGTCGAAAACTCGAGTTGCGATTTTCGGCTTGATTCCAATACTTTCCCCATACATTACCATGTATTGCTGGGAAAGTAAAAATCTGATGTGGGCAGCACATGACTTTCCCTGCAGACTTATAGTAACGTTATCTTTATTTTAATTAAATTTATTTCACTTTAATTTCAATTTTCGTTCTCATTCGGTAACCGGACTTATTTTCAAAGGTGATATAGAGAAAAAACGAAAAAATAAAATATCTCGAGAACGGCTAATGGGGTTGGTCTTATTCTTTTCGTCGTCAAAAATTACGTATTAAACGAGCATATAATGGATATACTTGAGTATACCTACTTGTTTAGTTTAGATTTTGATGATTTTTGCGGGCCATTTTGCAAAAAAAGGCTGGTTATTTTTTTCGGAATCGTACCAAAATCTAATCAGCACTAGGGAATCTCACAATTGACTCAATACTTTCCCTATACATTACCATGCATTGCAGGGAAAGTAAAAAGAACAAGGAAGATCCAATCTTGCATAAGCATTGATTATGAAACCCTCTCCAACGGAAATGCAATTTTATTTAAACATCCCTATAATATAATACATTCAGTGAAGACGCATTTACACATTTCTTACATTCCGCACATTTTATGTGATAATTTGAATATTTCCTAAAATTTTATAAATTTTAATTTCGTTTAAAATATGTTTGAAAAATTAGGTCTCATAGGGTTCAATGTATTTCATTTTTTCAACCCGGGTTAAATCCGAAACTAATTGGGTGATGTTATTCATTTTTATTCGCATATGCCCCACGGACCTTTATTAGGAGTTATTGTCGAACAAAATATATCAATAAAGAGGGCTAGCATGCGCAACTAGTTTTAGAACATGTTTAGAAACAAGCTCGGCCTGTAAAACAATTATGTACACTCTATATCTAAATAAACAAAAAAGATCAATCATGCATAAAGCATTGATTATAAAACAGTTTCTAACTGAAATGCAATTTTATTTAAGCATCTTTAAAATGCGATGCATTCTATTTTTTAAATTATCAGAGTGCAATAATTTAATTTACTAGGAAACTTAAATGCTATAAAATCGCCTGCTTCTTTATCTAAAATCAATGAATGTTTTATTCATATCACTTATAATCCAGATTCCAGAGCTAAATAATTTTTGTGACAAAAATTTAGCAATTCTTATACAACTAATCTTACAATCACTTGTTTACATTCTGTATCCATTAAAATTAGGCTTCATTTTAGAAATAATCAAAGTTTGATAAATACGCAAAAATAAAGCGTTTTTAAGAGGGATGCAACACTAAATATAAATTTGAAAAAACTTTAGAAATCACGATTTTAACACTGGGAAAAAATGATGAATGCCATATTTTATTGTCACGTGATCTCTTCATATTATATGGGTGTAATTATTATTTAAATTTTTATTTAAAAACTACCAAACATATTTTGCTGAAAATTTTTTATGTATTTTATGGGATAACTAGCAGCGCTTACCCGGCGCTTCCCGGGATTTACGATGCAAAACTCTGATAACAATTACACCGGAACATATAGGGCCGTGAATCTTATACATTGTTTTTTCACTGTGAAATAAGTAAATTCATTGCATTATGAAAGAAAAAAAAATATTGCATTATATAAGTCATAGCTGCTCCGGCAAGCTCTTCGCAGCTAAGCTCTACAGGCAGCGTCTTGGAATGTGATTATTAGGTGTCCACAATTGATGTACAGTCAATATGTACAGTTTAAAATATGTACAGTTTGAAAGGAAAACTAAAATGACTCTTAGACGCTAGGCAATAATGCAAATGTTAACAAATTGAATGACATTATCCTAATTTGTTAAGTTTTACCGCAATGCTTGCTTGTAAACCACATTTTTTGTGAAGTTCCTACTCTTGAGAATGCCACATACAATTGGTAATGAGAGAAGCAAGAACTTTCTAAATTCACGGCTGCAAACTTAAGGGTTTGTCCTTGAGCTTTGTTGATGGTCATGCAAATGCCAGTCTAACTGGGAACTGGCCTCGTTTGAAGCTAAATGGTAGGTCGGTTAGTATCAACAGTGTGCGAGGTCTGAATACGTTTTCTTCTTTTGCCTTTCCCGTTAATACCGTGGCTTCTATGATATTTGGTAAAATATTTTTGACACAGAGCCGTGTTCCATTGCATAGTTTTTGGTAGGTCCAGATTCCGCAGAAGCATTATTGGTGATCCTTTCTTTAACTTCAAGATATGAGAAGGTATTCCAGGTGGCTCAAGGTAGTTCAGAATTTCTAGCGGGTAATTAACGGAATCATCGGTGTCCACTGCAGAGTCAAATGGCTTGTCATGATATAAAATGCTGATAATTAAATAACCATTAATCCTCACAAAATGCTGATAATTAAATAGCCATTAATCCTCACAAAATACTGATAATTAAATAACCAATTTGATTTGTTAATACTTTTCGTTGTTGAGTAAGCCTGTGAAAAATAAACCATGGTGATAGAGTTTTCATTTACATTCATATTTCAAACCTGCGATTTTCATACGTTCAATAAACTCCCACAAAAGAAAGATTTAATTGACTTTTACGTTTTAAACCAACGATGTCCAACCTTTTTCGTTGGGAATCATGGAGTTAGAGAGTAGAACTCCTAAGAAAAAGTTTCGTTTTCCATTAATATCTCAACAACCCCTGGTCTTAGAAACTCGAAACTTGGACTAAATTTATGAAAGGATATTTTAAAGCTACTCACAAAATTTCATTAAATTCGATGCAGCTGTTCTCCCGTGATGATGAGACAAACAAAAGTCTTATTTTTCACTAATATCTCGAGAACGCCTGGTTGTAGGAACTCGAAACATAGACTAAATTTTAAGTGAGGCTATTTTAAGACTACACATTAAATTTCATCAAATTCGGTTCAGCCGTTCTTTCGTGATGTTGAATCATACATACATACATACATATATACATACATACATACTTTTCTTCTTTATATATATATAGATTTGAATATTTCCTAAAATTTTCAAAGCAATTTGTGAATTTTAACTTCACTTAAAAATGTTTGAAAAATGAGGTCCCATAGGGTTCAATATATTCCACTTCTTCAACCCGGGTTAAATTTAAAACTAATTGGGTGATATTATTCATTTACATTCTCATATGTCCCACAGATCGTTACAACAACATACTAAACTTTCATTTTGTTCAAGTCATTTTTACGGCAGTTATTGTGCAAACTGGCAGACAGACAGATAGATAGACAGGCAGAATGAACACTTCTCAACTATGTTGGAAAGTCATAAACACTTTTCAACTATATTGGAAAGTGTAAAATAAATCGGTTAAGTTTTGTCGGACAAAATATGTGTACATACAGACAACACTCGTATAACTCAAAAGTTAGAAGTTCAGTTACTTTTCTCCTTTGTTTAAATAAATCCTTCCATGACAATAAATTTTATTAAAATAGAAAGATGAGGAATGGTGGGCGATAAAAGATTATTTTAAAATAATATTTCATGTTCTTGTTCGTGCTGTCTATTGCTATTATCACATCATACAATAAATCGTAATAATATACAGAAAATAAAGGTAAATTCATTCTGCTGCAAAAGAAAGCGTCCTTTAATGAAAAAAGTTTTCTATAGCTATAAAGATTTGATGCTATGAGTATGCAAGGATAAATAAATGGTTATATTTTAGTTGCAAAATGGACTTTTAAAAGCAGAGAAATAGTAATATAACGGCCATATGTTAGTACATATTAAATCCTCTTGCAGCAATAAAAGTCAATATACGGTGCGGCATAGAGTCAGATAACAGTGCGGCATAGAGTCAGATAACAGTGCGGCATAGAGTCAGCTAACAGTGGGGCATAGAGTCAGCTGACAGTGTGGCATAGAGTCAGATAAAAGTGCGGAGCAGAGTCTAACAGTCTACTGTTATCGTGTGGCAGATTTTTTCAGATGTTCTCTAATCATTTAGATAGTTAGCTTACATTTCGTGATAGCTACAATTGCTTTCCTAGCATAACCCAGATATATTCCGGGAACCTAGCTAGTGTCATAGTGATTTATGACGTGTTAAGTATGAAACACGACATTTTTCCTTTCTATCCGAAATCGTTCTCTTTCGGAAGCCATTTTTATTCCAAGGTTTTAATTCTGTACGAGTTTGCACTTTTCATGCAGAAAGCGTGGGATCTCGCTTCCGCAGATGTTCCGAGGAAAATTTCTTACTTTATTTATTGCCCGGAGCAGTGGTTTTTTTTCTGCAGGCGATGACGCGAGGTTGCCGCACAAGCCGTTGGATGCTACATTTAATTTCGTGCAAGAAGTTGAAGGTCGAGGCGATCGATATTACCATTTTTCACAGTAGAGGGGCTCTCTTGGCCCTGAGTTTTCGTTGGAGAAGGAGCGTTTAATTTCTCGCTCAGATTGTGCGACACAAAAGAACTTATGGCCCAACGGTCATTTTTGTGTCTCGGATTATAACTTTGATTCAGAAGGAATCTTATAATCCGTGTGGGAAAGACAATTATATTTTATTTACATATTCTAAAATTTTCTTATTTATTTCAGAGGACCTAGACGAAAATCCCTTACCATTTGGCTGTAGCATTAAAGAATTCGGGATCCGGAAGAATAGAATTAGACCTATGAATACCAAACTCGAGATCGCGGATTGTTTGGAATTTTCTCGAAAGAGTCAGGTAGATTATTCCTAGGGATTACTCGTCCTGGCTAGCTGGATCTTTATTCAGTCGGTGGATTCGGCTGTGTGCTAAGTGAACTCAACCTAATGTGTGTGGACGATTTGCTTCTTAATCCTTTGAGATCTTGAGTCGAAGTACTCATCTGAATCAGTGCCTGTGCGAAATTGGTAATATGAAACGGTGATGAAGTATTCAGGTATTTAAATGGCATTTATTGAAAGTATCGAAATTCTTAAAGGAGAATTTCTAAATCTAAATTGAGGCCAGAATTTCAGTCAATAAAGTGAAATCATATTTAATTCATATCAAGAGTAATTATATTCAATATTTGAATATATTTATAAAATGTCGTGTTTAATGCTTCTAGTATTATAGAGTTTGATGACATTTAAGTTCAAAGGCCAAATGTTGTTTTACAATATTTAATCCAGAAAATGCCCAGAATTATCTTCAATGTTTCTGTATTTTCATAAATATATGCATTTAAAATAAAAAGAGTTTTCATGATTATTTTGTCTCATGTTTTCCCAACCTGATCTTTGTGTTACTTTGCTGTGTGCCTGTGTGTCCAGTTTGCATTTTGTAAGCCTGGGCAGCCGGAACTGAGGTTATTGTCAAATACAACGCTAATGTAAGTAAACGTACTTAATATCTAATTTCTTTCTGTTTGTGTGATCCTTGGAAGGGGGCTTAATTTCATAACTCCATTCCGCCCTCCTGTCCTTGGATACACATTCTGGTGCACATAAAAGGAACTTGTTTATTTCCGTCACACACTAATTTTCCTGTGTGCGCCCCTTTACTGTGTGACACTAGCTATAGGAGAGTATGAAACCCCACGGAGGCATTGAAAAGAGAGGGTGTGATTGTGCTAGGTCTGGTATTATCATGTTGGTAAATAGCTTTTAGAGGACTTGGCAACATAGGCAATACAATTATCGTCAGAATGTTGACAGTGTACAGGCTTCAAAACTAGTTGAGATTGGTTGTCATAGAAAATTGCTCTCTAGAGTGTAACTCCAAGTGTGATCAACGTGTTTAACTCGACCACTGAAGTTGAACTGGAACAATGACGTTTATTGGCAATGGAATCCTAATTATTTGCATATCTAGTAGAAAGGCATTTGCTATTTGAGTTTCATTGATCTCACTCCTCTTTTAGGACAATGCCATTTTTTTTTGCAACATAGTGCATTATGTATAGATGCTAGGATATGCGGGTAAATGGGTGGGAATAGAGTAGATTCTTGGTTGTTAGAGCAATGGATAGATAGGTGTATGAATAGTAGATAATAAACTGAGGAGCAAATTTTATATCTAACTACGAGCGTATGAAATTTTGCACCGCTCCACGACTGATTTAAGAACATTTTGTATAAATTAACTCACCCATTCCTCCCAGGAAAAAACTTGCATTTTCAGCCGATACTTTGTATTGCCAGGTTGCAAACTCGTCAAGTTTTCCCTTTACAAAGTCGTCGTACGCATTCTTGCCTAACCTTCTGCATCCAACAGTCAACTGCAGGGGCTTCATCGGTTGACGTGGAGGGGGAGGCACGGCGTCAGGGTATTTCACATAGGCCTGACGCTTGGCGTTTATGTATAACTGTAATAAATATTAACAGCTTTTCAGATAATGTGAAGATTCATAATAGCACATATAAAATAAAGGTTAATAGAGAAATTATATTAGCTGCTGTAAGGAGTTATTTGAAAGTGTCGATGAGGTGTAAAGATCAACATGCCAATTGGTAATAAGAAGATTCGGGATTTGATTGTTGGTTCCAGTAGATTGTAATTAACTGGAATTTCATATCATGTTCCACAATTTACTTCTAAAGAAGTTATGTAGTGTCGTAACATCGTAACGAATAGATATGGTTGTGGTAGTATTCTGGTATTTTTTTAAGAAGGAGGATGGTGTAAAGTATTACCCGTAGATCATTTTATTTTTGTAAATACCGTTGTTATAGACATTTCTTACTTTGCAATTAGTTTCTTTTGTGTATAAAGCGTTCATCAATGACGTAAATATTGAGTAATGATCAATCGGTTCCCTATCTCTTAATTGGTACTAAAAGCACGGAAGCCCAGTCTCCCAACTCGTTGTCTCTTGATAATTGTCATATTTCAGAGCCTGATCACTTTGTCTACTCAATATTAGAAGCTCCATAATTTAACCTTACATGATTGGAATGCCATAAGTGTCAACATACCTGAGACTAGTTCTTCATTACCAGTTTCAATCGCTTGTGAATTTTAGATGAAATTCAATCCGAAATTCTGTCTGGTTCATCTGTACTATTATACAGAATGTCGGTCTGTTTAACAGATAAGAAAAATTCCCAATAACATTTAAAATATTTAGAATCTATAAATTTGAAGTGCTGTTCGAATTTTGAAAAAAGTTCTCAACGCATCTGACGACAAAAAAGAAAAAAAAATATCTCTGTGCTCAACACATGTTTTTCTCTACATAATGCAACCACTTCACGTCTTTCATAACTAATTGGAGTGTGTCCCATGAAGACTCTCTCTTATCACAATCTGCATTTTAGTAGATTATTTTTTTCGAATTTTACAAGAAAAATTTGAGAAATCGGTATCATGAGTCCAAATGATTATAATTACAGCATGTTACCCTTCACTTTAAAGGGCTTGAAAAATCTTTTGATGGATTCCATACTTGACAAAGTACCCCCTTGGGGGTTGTAATTGCCTTCTGAGAGGAGCTAATGACGTCATGAACAAAAAAAATTGTATAACGGCTATTTGTCACAAAAATGACTGAAACTATCAAATCTTGTGATCAATGAGCTATATATGAACTCTTTCATGCATGATTATGCCAAATTTTGTCCTATGCTTACACGATAAAAATGTTTTGAAATTATGAAATATAAAAATTTCACATAAATTTCGAAGTTTTCGCTAGAACTTATAAAAAAAGTCTATCTAGTTCTATATATATATTTTTTAATAAAAACGCCGCTTATAAAGTTTTGTGAAAATCCATTAATATTTGTGTCCGCTATCGTGTGCACAAAAAATCGACCACAGACATACATACAAACAGACGGACATCACTCCAAATATAGTCAAAATTTATTCAGGAGGTCTTAAAACATATATTGGTTTCAAAATCTCGAATTTAAAAAGAAATTCGGGAAAACAATACCTTCTCTGTACTATATTGTATAGTATGAGAAAAGAAAAATGGCGTTGATAAACAACAGAATGTTTTTGACGTTGAATTAACACCAGTTGGGAGCATTTTAGCAACTTATGAGCTCAACAACAATGAGTTATTTATACCTACGTGCAAAATCCTCATCTCAATGCAATTAGCTGTTAATGAATATCCTTTAAATAAATAACTATTAGCGAATTCTTGGGCATTAAAGTCCAAAACTAACAATAGATTCATGGATCGTGTAGTTATGTCCACGAGTTGATTTTGGACCACAGAAAAAGAAGTGAATAACAACTGCTATAATTCATTTGTTCTCATTATTCATTATTTAATTAACGATCAGTTATTATATTATAATGACTGATATGATTTCAAAATTAATTTGTAGTGGGAGTAGGGGTTCACTAAAGATTTCCACGTCCTGTTCTATTTAGTTTCACTAAAAGTGTTCATTTTCCTTTTAACATCTATTCTTCCAGATTGGGTATAGATAGATATTAGATGACGGCTGATATGAATGCAAAATCGAATTCCATAAGGGGTTGAGGGTTTACTAAGGATTTTCATTTCTGTTTCTTGAGACGCCACTTCTGGTTTTTTTGAAATTTTGTATGGCTGTACGAAATAAGTATATGCAAAGGAGAACAAAACGTCAAGAATGAAGCGTACATACAATTTGCCACAAAATGATGCAGGCTCCTTCAAAAATTTTTTGTTTATAGTTATAGCTATGAAGTCGTGTATAAATGAGGTGTACAAATCGTGTACAACCTGTGTTTAAAAGGGAAAAAGCAAGAGTTGATATGAGTTTTGTTAAGTGTCATCTGTAAACTTGCAAATATATTCTTTTAAAAAATGAATTCCATTAATATTTGAATTCTTTTCAGCATGAACGGAGGTTTAGAGAGGCAATAGTAAGAACTTAACAAAAACGCTCGTTATTGAGGTCAGGAAGGCAAAGAGACGGTCTAATAAATTTCGAACCATTGCCAAACAAATTCTAATCGAACTTCGAAATTATAAATTTTACATTTTTTAAGCGCAAAATGGTATAAGCCCTTATACTCTAAAAAGTATTAAATTCATAGATAGGACATTTTTGTCATAACGCTAGTTACTGTTACTTACAAATATTACTCTCTTACAGACAAGTAGTTATTGAGTAAACTCAACCCTCAAGAACCTTTATATAACGATCAGCTATCGTTGCCATTAAATATTTAGAAATCATGTTTGGTGTCACCCAAGATATATGTTCGAAAACAGCGCACTTACAACAGATGGAACAGATGCAGAGACTGTTACGTTAATTGAGGTAAAAGCGTGGATTTTTTTCGGTTCATATATCTTTATTGAACCGAACAGTAATTTTCTATATTGACTTCCATAAATAAATAGATTTATATAATATCTTAGAAAAAAAAATAAGTTGTGGGCAGCAAAACTTTATCTGCAGATAAATGGAGTTTTCTTTCTCTGTTTATATTTATTGAAGTGTATTTGCTTAATGGCACAAATTAAAATATTAAATGAAAACATGGTTGAAATTACATCAAATACATGGGGAATTGGCGTCTTCTTAAATGACGCCAACTCGAAAAAATTGTAATTCTTTCAATATGTTATACAAATTACACATGAAACAGGCATTTGAGTTAATAATAATTTAGTATATTTATTCTTTTTATTGATTTTTCATTTGTTACTAGTCATTTTGAATGAAAAAGGGACAATGTACATCAAAAATCTTATTGTACCAGAAAAGTCGCCACACTGCCAAATTTTAGAAAAATCGGACAGTTTTTTAGTCTTATATATATGTATATATATATTATAGAACATGCTGAAACAGCGGATTCCTATTCTAGGGTGCCCGTTATGTATAAACCTGCCAAAAACTTGATTTCGAATTTTTAACTGCAACACAATACCTTGTTCAATTTTAACAATTTTTTTTTTTTCAAGATATTTTACCGATAAAACAAAATCAAACCTGATAGATATGCTCTCTAACACGTGATAGCTCTCTAACACTCTCTAACACGTGGCAACGATTTCTCTGAAAGCAATTTAGTTTATGGAATCCTTACAAAGCGGTCAATTTAGCCCTGTGAATGCCATAAATTAGTAAAATACGCGAACAGCACAATTTATTACAGTTAAATTGATGAAATTAACAAAAGCACGTAACTACATTCTTGTGAAATTATTTCTGTATGAAGGTTACGTGGAGGTCATTCCTGGTAAGTTTGTAAAATTCCAACTTCTGCAGAAAGTTTTGAATACTTTAATTATAATCACTGATAATCGCTGTACTGATTATAGTGAACTAAAATGCACTTACAGATAAGGATTTATGAGGAACCCATCATGGAACTGCAGTTGGGGAAAAAGGGGCTTAAATATTACTTCGCCATGTTTGTTGTCAAATGAACTTTACTCCTAATATGGATATTCTGAATTTTCGGTTCTTTTCTTCTCATTACATGTTAAAGTCTCATAAATTTGCTGACTAATTGAAATAACTTACGTCAAGACCTTCCGTTTGACTCCAAGTGAAAGCCACGTTGCTCCAAGTGTCGTTGAGCACAAGTCCTGCTACGTAAATGGCCCACACTTTCTCTCCAGTAGACACAACAGCATGTACGTAAATTTTTTTGTAGTAAACAGCGACACCAGGTACACCTTCGATATCCCCACCTGTAAATGAAAACACGTGTCAAACCGGAAACCTCGTGAATTGAAAATTTTGTATTAGTATTTAAAATAAATTAAATTGCTGGAAAATTAACTTCAAAGCAAACATTTTGTTAGTAAGAGAAGTAATATAGTTAAGTGAAGGACTGCGCTACTATTGATGATACCAACATTCGGACTGGATTTGAGTTTTTTTAGTTCTTCAGTACGGAATGTCCGATCAGTGGGTATCACAAGAAATTTTTTTGGGTGTGGTTGTAAAAGAAAAAAAAATATTGTTCTCAATTCTCCGAATATTATTTCACAGAGCTGTAGTTTACTTAGATGAACTTTTAAATCCTTAAATTTTATTACAAATAGATTAAATATTTTTTCAATTATAAATTATATAAACTTGTAGTTGTAAAGTGCACTTTTCGGACATTTATATGTGTTACAGAAAGTTGATAATGAGTTTCTATGTGTGAAAAAGTGTGATTTCTATTAAACAAGCATGTTTTATGGCTTTTAAAACATTTCTGATAGAATCTGTTATAAAACTTCATGGCAAATTTTAAACTTATTTTAAGTCTTTATATATCTCGATTAATTTACAGTGTTTAAAAGTACTTATGTAACCATTCTCAAAATGATTGCTAATTGAATATTTCTATTTTTCTTTTCGTTTCATTAGTGTATTATTGTGATTGAAATGCATGTTTTTAATGCGTGGTTAAAGTGTATATCTGCTCTTCAAAAGCATGTTTTAGCAAATGTGTTTTAAACGACAAATACTATTATGCATCGTTAATCAGAGGATCTGTTATTTATAGATAACACACAACCGGATATACTCTCGGGACTGGAAATTATAAATACTGCCCACTAGAGGGAGGTGTCCCCTATTTGGAAGTGTCTGTTAAGTAAGTTTTACTGAAAAAGTTTATCAATAAACATTTCATACCATTGTCTAGTATGTAGTACGTACAATTTTAATACTGGGGCAGATTGTTTCTCTGGGGAGGGTTATGACTAAAACCGTCCTCTTGATGACAACACTGTAGCCGGTAGGAAAAACTTATGCGTCTTAATTTTGTGAACTCTATGTAGACTGACTGTCTTAGCTAAAAAGCAAAACGTTTGTTAAAAAAGTAGCACATGACAGCAAATTAGTGAAGGTATCAACCGGTTTAGGATGAAAGACAAAACATCATACTTGTGAGAGTAAGATAGAATATCAGCAGACGTAGTTGGAGAGTTTGAGAAGTCGAAGTGACAAAGTTGGGAAGTACAAGAATGGCAGTGCAGCCAGAGTACGGAATGTTAAGTATGCAGTGAGCGACTACCGAACGAGACGACATACCACACTGCGAGTATTAATGTTTAAAGACAATCAGAAGGTATGTGCTCCACTACTATTATATGCAGATCATTGAACCTTTTGATAACTACATTTTAATAGTCTCACACTTTCTCGCTCCGGCACAATGGACGGTAATCATTGTTGTAATTGAGTTATTAGTTGATCCATGTTGTTAATAAGTAGTTTTATTTTAAAGTTAAAATGGTGCAATCAATTTAGTAGTATATTAATTAATATTATTTTACAGAACTAAAGATAAAATCGCTCTAAAGATAAAATTGGAGGGTTATCAGCGGCACACAACGCAATGTGTAATAATGTTCCACGAATACGATAATTACGGCCATGTTAATATGTATAATTTAATAATCTAAAGTCCCAGCTTTAAATTTCCTTTTTTGTGCGCCACAGTTTGTAAAGAACCGTGCTGCTCCAACAGGCAATCGAACCCTAGATCTTCGAACTGTCCAGATGATGCTCTACCGTTGAGTTACTGGGACGAAATTTCAAGCTCTTATTGTTAAAGTGGACTCTGCATTCCTACTCTCTAATATCAGATTGGCGTGCAACTGGCAATTGACTGACCACCTCCTGCTATTTTTACCCCAGACTAGCCTTCTGGTGCTATTTTTATCCTCCACGTAAGTTTTTTGCGTGTTCGTCAATCTCTCGCCTTTAAATCGGCACTCCATATCCCAAAGTTCACTGAATCCATGCTAGCCATAGGTCACTTTCAGACCTCCGACATCTTTGCACTAACCTATTTCGAACCCTGGATCTTCGAACTGGCTAGCCGATGCTGTACATTTGAACTACTGGGACGAAATTGCAAGCTCTTATTGTTGAAGTGAACTCTGCAACATCTTCAGAATATAAAGTCAACCACCACACTACTGAAGGTAAGAAGGTGTTTGTTTTGCAGACGTATATAATGCAATTACATAGACAGATGTAAACTTCATACTAGGGAGTGACGTTATAAAGGTATTACTACCGTTTACGACGTGTATGTATTGAAGCTGAATTTTCAGCTCTTACTGTCATGAGATCTAACATTAAAAATCGACTACAACTAGAACATGTGACTTGAGATGCAGCTTTGCAAAGACACGGCGATAGTTTGAAGAGCAGTCAGCACTCATGCAAGGCCGAGGATTTCACTTAACAAATGTGGACAATTGTTTCAATATTTTCTTTCATAAAATTATAGTCTTTATAATTATGCATTAAATTACAGTTGTTGCAAATTAGACACAATGAATGTTTTTCTAAAAGTTCCTTTTGTTTTATGACAATCCTAACAATTCCTTATCTCTTTATTGTAAAAAATCTAATGTGGGCAGCACATGACTTTCTTTATATAATGCAATGAAATTACTAGTTTTAAAGTTAAAAAAAATAAATTATTCTTATAGTAGATAATTATATTCTTTCCAAGACATTGAATTTTCGTCAATGAGTCGTCATTTTCATTGATTTAGTGTCATTTTTATCCATTTGGCGAGTTTTTCGTTAATTTAGCCACATTTAAAAAAGTCGTCAAGCTGACGACATTCCACCAAATTAGTCGCCAAAATCTCGCCAAGCGTTATGGACGGAGAAATAAGTTATTCTTAAAATAGCAGATAAATAACTATTGGCGTTCAAATGCAAAAGTATTACTCAAAGTATCTTTTTTCATGAATGGAACGAGCTAGATCCACGAGAATAATGTCACCAAATTTATCGCAGTATATTACATATGGAAAGTGAACATGATTCTTAATAGGAAATCTTTTTTTTCATTTTATATGATTTTTTGATAATTTTTTTGAAAATGTACAGTATCTCGAGAACGGTTTATGTTAGCATTCTAAAATTTATGTCAATTGTTCTCTAGTAAAAAATTACATAAGAAATGTCAATTTGCGTAACTTTGTTGGAGGTTTTGATTTTTTGATGATTTTTTTCAAAATTTCACTCGAAAATTTAGGGGGGGTTCTGAACATTCGATTGCGTATGAAAGCAATAGCTTTCCAGTATTTACGGATTGTAATTTTTGTACCAAATTTCCATCGAATCGGTCCATTCGTTCGTCAGTTATCGTCTCCACACACACACACAGACATCACCTCAAAAATGTGATCAGGGATACTTGAAACGTGCTCTCCCGTCGAAAACTCGAATTCGAATTTTTGACACCGTCACCATACTTTCCTTATACATTATTGTATATAAGGAAAGTAAAAATGTAGCTGACGCCGTCGGCGCTGTTTGACAAATGTCTCGTTTTTCGAGTATCTCTGCTTTGTACCGCAGAAACTATAGCATATAAAAATATGAAGTTTGGTATATTTGTAGAGAAAGGCTAAAGTAAATTCGCGGAAATATACCGTTTTTCTATTTAAACTTTAGGTTAAGAAATATTTAATGTCAAAGACAAAACATTTGAGCTGCGAGTTCGCGTCTTGGACCGACTAACAATAGCAAAACCACGAATGTTTACAGGTATACCTACATAGTTGAATTTTTGCAGGATGCAGCCTTTTTTACTTTCCATATATACATAATGTATAAGGAAAGTATTGTGACGGGGTCGAAAATTCGAATTCGAGTTTTCGGCGGGAGAGCAGGTTTCAAACATCCCTGATCACGAATCGAACATTTTTGAAGTGATGTCTGTGTGTGTGTGTGTGTGTGTGTGCTTGTCAGTGATCTGTGAAGACGATAACTGACGAACGAATGGACCGATTCGAACGAAATTTGGTACAAAAGAAACAGCAATACGTAAACACTGGAAGCCTATTGCTTTTTATACGCAATCGAATGTTCAGAATCCCCCATAAATTTTCGAGTGAAATTTTGAAAAAAATCGTCAAAAAATCAAAACCGCTGATAAAGTTACGCAAATAGACATTTCTTATGTAATGTTTCATTAGACAACGATTGACATAAATTTTAGAACGCTAACATGAACCGTTCTCGAGATATTGCACATTTTTTCAAAAAAATATCAAAAAGTTATATAAAATAAAAAAAAATATTTCCTATCGAGAAACATGTTCTCTTTTCATATGTAATACCATGCGATAATACCATGCATAAATTGGGTGACATCATTCTCGTGGATCTAGCTCGTTCCATTCATAAGAAAAGATACTTTGAGTAATACTTTTGTATTTGAACGCCAATAGTCATTTATCTGGTATAAGAATATCTTATTTCTCCGTCCATAACGCTTGGCGAGATTTTGACGACAAATTTGGCGGAATGTTGCCAACCTGGCGACTTTTTAAATGTTGCCAAATTAACTGAAATCTCATCAAATATATAAAAATGACGCTAAATCAATGAAAATGACGACTAATTGAAGAAAATTCAATATCTTGGAAAGAATATAAGTATCTACTATAAGAATAACATTTTTACTTTTCCTGCAATACATGGTAATGTATAGGGAAAGTATTGGAATCATGCCGAAAATCGCAACTCGAGTATTCGACGGATCTACACGTTTCGAGACCTCTAGAATACGAAAAAACCATTTTTAGCGTGACGTCTGTGTGTGTGTCTGTGTGTCTGTCTGTCTGTGTGTCTGTCCGTCTATGTGTCTGTCTGTCTGTGTGTCTGTCTGTCTGTGCAGATTTTGTATCCACTCTAACTAAAACACTAATGGACCGAATTTCACAAAATTTTGTAGGTAAGTCACTTGTGGGTGGAGCTGGTGCTGATTAGTTTTGGGTACGATTCGGAATAAAAGAACCCGCCTTTTTTTGCGAAATGGCCCGCAAAAGCTTGTATCCACTCTAGCTGAAAAACAAATAGACCGAATTTCACAAAATTCGGAAGATGAGTCACGTATAGGTCACCCTGGTGCTGATTAGATTTTGGTATGATTCAGAAAAAAATAGCCTGCCTTTTTCTGCAGAATGGCCCGCAAAAATTGTCAAAATCTGAACTAAAAAGCTACGTATGCTCAAATATATCCATTAAATGCTTGTTTAATGCGTAATTTTTAACGAAGAAAAGAATAAGACCAACCCCATTATACTAGGACTAACCGTTCTCGAGATATTTTAGTTTTTCGTACTTTCCCTATACCACCTTTGAAAATAAGCCCAATAACCGAATGAGAACGAAAATTGAATGAAAGTGAAATACATTTAATTAAAATAAAGAGAACGTTAATATAAGTCTGCAGGGAAAGTCATGTGCTGCCCACATCAGATTTTTACTTTCCCTGCAATACATGGTAATGTATAGGGAAAGTATTGGAATCATGCCGAAAATCGCAACTCGAGTTTTCGACGGATCTACACGTTTCAAGGCCTCTAGAATACGAAAAAACCATTTTTAGCGTGACGTCTGTGTGTGTGTCTGTGTGTCTGTGTGTCTGTCTGTCTGTCTGTGTGTCTGTCTGTCTGTCTGTCTGTGCAGATTTTGTATCCACTCTAACTAAAAAACTAATGGACCGAATTTCACAAAATTTTGTAGGTAAGTCACTTGTGGGCGGGGCTGGTGCTGATTAGTTTTGGTTACGATTCGGAATAAAAGAACCCGCCTTTTTTTGCGAAATGGCCCGCAAAAGCTTGTATCCACTCTAGCTGAAAAACTAATGGACCGAATTTCACAAAATTCGGTAGATGAGTCACGTATAGGTCACCCTGGTGCTGATTAGATTTTGATACGATTCAGAAAAAAATAACCTGCCTTTTTTTGTAGAATGGCCCGCAAAAATTGCCGAAATCTAAACTAAAAAGCTACGTATACTCAAATATATCCATTAAATCTTGTTTAATGCGTAATTTTTAACGAAGAAAAGAATAAGACCAACCCCATTACACTAGGACTAGCCGTTCTCGAGATATATTAGTTTTTTTCGTATTTTTCCACCCCACCTTTGAAAATAAATCCAGTTATCAAATGAGAACGAAAATTGAATTAAAAGTGAATTACATTTAATTGAAATAAATAGAACGTGGATATAAGTTTCCAGGGAAAGTCATGTGCTGCCCACATCAGATTTTTTTAACTGTAAAGTAAATTCATTGCATTATATAAGGAAAGTCATGTGTTGCCCACATCAGATTTTTTTTTATTTCTATGTAGCTTACGAGTTATTCTACTTTTTATGCACTTCTGAAATGAAAAATGTTCTTCTGTATTAGAGGGTCTTTCGAGTTTCTCTGTCTCGTACCGAAAAACTACATAGAAAAATATGAAATTTGGTATATATGTAGAGAAATAATAGGGAACCACTATGAAATGAAACATTTTTCGATTTAAACATTTGTTTGGCTTGAAATAGCTCGTGAAGCAAGTTTTACGTACATGAACGAGTAGGAGGTGAAGTCTCCCGACTCACCAAGCGAGTTACGTTGGCAATGCTCAGCGAGCAAGGGGGCGGAGTGTCCTAGTTTATTATAAGATGACATTGTATTGAAGAATGCATTTTTATGATGCAAATTAAAAAAATATATTAATAAGCTTTGACAGAAAATATTACATTATACATCAAATTTATGACAATTTTCGTTAATTATTACTACATTATTGCTGGTTTAATACATAATAGATTCTTGGGTTGCGCATTCATGTCCAGGAGATGATTTTAGGTCACGGGAAAAAGGTAAAGAACCACAGCTATAATCCATTTACGGGATGTCAATAATTAACCGAACACTTACTTGTAGAATAACTTTTGAAATACTCACGAAAGGTCAGCACTTTCAGTTTTTCTTCGACCACGTGTTTGTAGGAATCAATATCTAATGCATACAGAGAAGACACCAATTTTGCGCAATCATGTAAATTTTATAAATATACTACTTAAGAAAAGTATTTATTTCTGTATATCTTTCTCAACTGGCTACAATTTAGCGATTATTGCGACAAAGTTGGAGCAATGGTCGCTAAATTTTTTGCCAAATTTGGCGCAATATCACTTTGGGACTTTGGGGACTTTTAGGGATCGTTCTATGGAATGAATAGAAAGAAGAGCTTTATAGAAAGGATCAGGGATCAGGTCGTACGGCCTAGGGGAATTCTGTTCGTACAGAAATTTATGCCATCTCATCAGAAAACTATATAAGATACAATCTGAAATATACATTACCTGTACTAAATAGGTATCTTTTACTTTCATCTTTTCTATCAAACAATAACTTCGCAAATATACTAGCTGAAAACCCATGCTTGCAGTTGTTTGGATTCCTCCAGCATTTCAAGTGCTCCTCTGAAGCTTTGCCACGAACAGCCTTGGTCAAGTCGTTTATCTTTAAACACGACCTTTCAGGCTTCATGTCGTTGTCTCCAAAGTCTGCTGAGTTCCCGAATCCTTCGGGTCCGTCTTCAGACGAGTGAACGGGGCCGTCGTCGTAAACGGGTGTTCCAGAAGCAGTTAGGTCTGATAAGTGAAAGCTTGTTGTTGCACCGTAGCGGGTATCTGAGGAAATTGAAAAGGTGGATTCGATCTAAAAATGGTTTATGTAAAACAAATCTTTCTTATGTACATGAACTGGCAATGTCAGTTTTGTTTTTGAAGTACTATTGTAGAACGCAATTAATTTTATGCGTACAGTTTAAAGTGCTGCTGAAAAACTATTATATAAAATATTAACCCAACCTTCTGCTATAACTCACATAACCCACCTATAAAGTAGTGGACATCCCCAATTATTAGGCTATTTTAATGGGAAAATATTAAGCACACAACTTTGATAGAAGGTCTTTTATTACACCTCTTATAAGACGTACAAAATGGAAAAAGGTCAGAGCGCTTTCGAGCTTTAATACGCTCTTCATCAGTGGCTACATGAAAAGTAAAGAGAATCGTTCATATATAGACCAGTAAAGATGACAAATTTGCATAAGTACAATTAGTAAATGAACATAAAATATTAACATATAAATGAACATATAAATTTGAAATCAGACGTGATACTAACTTATTTATTTGATCTATATACTGATGCTTTACCGACCTCTGGTTTGTTTAGATTATGACCATCGGTAATTTGTTCGTTTAGATTTTTTTACCTCAGCTGTCTAAACCCAGATCAAGAGCGTATTAACGCTCGAAAACGCTCGAAAACGCTCTGGCCTTTTTCCATTTTGTACGTCTTATAAGAAGTGTAATAAAAGACCTTCTATCAAAGTTGTGTGATTAATATTTTTCTATTAAAATAGCCTAATAATTGGGAATGTCCACTACTCTCTCCACTACTCTATATTTCTACGATTCCTTTAAATTGAACACAATGTCATTAAAAGAGGAAAATGGTTAAATATTGAAGGATTCAAAGGAAAAATGGTGTTAAAATACGACAAAATAATCCTTTAAAGTTCAAATAATGGTTAGCTGGGAATGATATTTATTCAAGTTAAAAGGAATAATTTTCTATTGGAATATTCGAACAATTTTCAAACATTTCGCTCTAGGAAGGTACTTCTAGAAAAACAAACTGAGAAACTTCCAAACAACGATAGATTCATCCTAAGAATTTTATCATTAATATCATTAGTTGACAATTCATAACAATGATGGGAAATTAAGAAATGCAGCTGAGTTAAAAATATTTTACTTAGTAAAAACTATTTCCATACACAATCAAAATTCAAAAAGAATAAATTGAAATTAAATATAATTATGTGTTAAAAATTGCGTTATATTACCTCAAAACCATCTACATGTATTTGCAAACAACTTTATACCTGACGGATCTGGTGTAGTAGTTGGAGGTATAGTCGTTGTCGGTGGCTTCGTTGTAGTCGTTCTCTTTGTTGTGGTCGGTTTTGGTGTTGTAGTAGTTGCAATTGTCGTTGTCGTGGCTTTTGTAGTTGTAGTTGTTGCGACAGTAGTTGTCCTTCGCGTGGTTGTGGTAGTTGTCGCTTCTGTGGTTGTCGTAGTTGGAGGTGGAGTAGTTGTTGGTTCAGGAGTAGTAGTTGGTTCTTTTGTTGTTGTTGGTACTTGTGTGGTGGTAGTTGTTGCTTCAGTCGTTGTTGCCATGGTTGTAGTGGTGGGCTCAGTAGTTGGTGCAACTTTGGAGGGCGCAGGGGTCATCATAGGGGTTGTCTTCTTTGATGTATCGTCTGGAAGCAGTTGGTTCATAATGTTTTTCTATCTTTTATGTATTTATGTAGTAGTGATAAAGCACGCCTACAACTCAATGCAGTGCTAATAGACTACTTCTCTTGAATTCATGCTGGTCTACAGTGCAACTACTTTTCAAAAGTTCAAGTTTTCATTCAGTTAATATTTTCAACATTTTTATAGTTTTCATGTGTTTTCTGTAAAGTACCACTTAAGTGTTGACATGCAAATTACACAGTATTAATTTAAATGTTAATAGGTAGACCCAACTATGAAAATAGTACATATATTTAAGAATACTGGAGATAATAAATATTTTTAAGAATTAGATTTCCTGAAATAGTTCTAATGAGATATTATAGTATCCGTTTCACATGGAAAAAATTAACTTGAAATGCAAAAGAATAGATGTAAACATTTTAAGAACAGGTTTAAAATAAATTAACATCATAGGGAAATAGCATAATTCCCATTAAATTCGTTCATGATTATTTATAGTTTTCTTTTTAATTTTGACAAAATGACTAGATGTCTTTCTTGATTCATGTATATTTGAATTCAAAACATCCCTTAACTGAGTTACCTGAGATGGGAAGGAAACTTCACAGTCTTCTCCACAGAATTTTAGGTCCAGATTCCCTGGATTCAACGAATTTATATTTTTAAACCTATGTCATATATTTTATTTCATAATATACGGTCATAAATATAGCTTGGGTTCGATCTGGTCTTGACCAGGGAATTGTTTCACTCTCCAAATTCGAAATCTCGAAATTTCAATGTTTAACCAACTGAGTTTTGCGTGCTCGGAAGAGAAACTCAGATCAAATAAAAAATTGAGTGCTTTTTACAAGAGAAAGGGGAGTGTTATTTATAAGAGAACTTAGAGTGTTGCATATTTACAAGATAAAGTAGATTGTTATTCATAAGAGAAAGGAGAGCATCATTCAACGTAGAGTGCTTTTTATAAGAGAAAGTGAAGTGTTATTTTCAAGGGAGAGGGAAGCGTTGCATATTTACAAGAATAAGTAGAGTGCTATTTACAAGATAAAGGGGATCGTTATGTAAAAGAGAAAGTGCAGTGTTTTTATAAAAGAAAGGGAAGTGTTATTTAAAAGGGAGAGGGAAGTGTTAATTACAAGATAAAGTAGGGTGTTATTTTGTTATTTACAAGAGAAAGTGCAATGTTATTAATATGTGGAAATACAGATCATCCTTCAACTTCTGATAAAAAGCAATGCTTTAAAAATATTGAGTCCTATATATATATATATATGTATTATATTTAGCTTTATTAAAATTTGATAAATATTTTTTAGGGTTTAATGTGTGAGAATTTAAAGCTTTTTAGGTATTAAGCTAATATGTAAAAAAGATAAATTTCTGGTAAGATTTTGTGCCTTAAAGGGATTGTTTATACTCCTTCAATGCATTTTAAAATATGCAGTTTAATTTATAAGATTAGTGCCAGAGTTATTTAAACTATTTACTATTGAAAATTTTAATTATTGATTTTTAACATGTATGTTCTGCCTAACTTTAAAGTTTAAGAGTAAAATAAATGTATTGTATTGAATTTCATTGGCGTAATATAATGAAATACGTTATTATAAAATATTCAAAATAATAAGAAAAATATTAATCTACAATTATATATAATTAGAAGTACCATATAAATTAGAAATAAACATGCCTAATTATATATAGTGATTAGTAACAAAAATGGCATCACAGCAGTTGTAGCAAACATAATATAAGGAATAAAAATGTTTAATAAAAAGGATATAGTTTCCATGGCTCGTTGTTTCATCAGATGTAACTAGTTTTAGAGTACCTACAAAACAAAAATATAATTATTCAAAAGGTAAACTTATAAAAACTTAAAACACGAAGCTACTTAATTTATTCTTTTTTATAAATAAAATATTTAAAATTATTTTCATTTCAAATTAAGTTATCAAACTGGAATAGGGTACACAAATACGAAATTGTAGCAAATGCATGTTTTGTGTTTTATATTTTACAGCATTTAAATCTCTAAACGATATCTTTTTCATCTTTTATACGTATTCTATCCTAACATAGGAGGTAATGTTTGCAAAAATATTGAACAAAAAGCGACACCTAAAAATTTTAACATTTAAAATGACATTTTTTCAGAACATAATATAATATAACATTTTCTCAGAATATAATATAATATACCATATTTTCAGAACATTATATAATATAACATTCTGTAAGATGATACTTATAGAATGATCTTTATTGTGTATTCTTCATAAAATGTCTTTTATTCTTACATTGCGATTGAAATGCTAGCCTCTTGCTTAATTTTTCTCCTTTGTTAATTGTGCTCTTTCGACCCAGACGGTCTGACCTACCAGAAGGTATAAGGTATTTGTTTAGACGGTCGGGGCGGTGTCAGTCAACTTAGATCGGAACCTAGTGAGGGTGATATCCACATGGACCGTAATCTCCTTTCGCTGATACCAACCTCTCGGAAGGTGTTAATTGTGTTTAAAAGTTTTACTTTGATACTATTGTATATAGAAAGCAGTATTGTCTCCCCGAAAATTCGAGTTTCAGGTTTTGATGGAATAGCCCGATTTAAAATTTCCTGAACACATCACACTTTTATACGGATTATTCAAAATTTTATAACAATTGGCACACAGAGAAAAGATAATTTCATTAAAAATGATAATAATAAAAATACAGAACGTGGTTTTTAGCAATAACAATAAAAAAATCCCAATGTAAAAAGCACCTAGATAAAATGATAAGAGCAAACGATAGTTTCTCTAACGTTTGGGACTTTCGTATTCTGTGCGAATATACCAAGAGCTTGACGCCAAACGAGAGGCTAAATGTGCTTAATGTACTAGCATAAATGCTAAACTACAGTAATGGTGGCGCCACCTCGTGTGACAAAAGAGTAAAACTAGAAACAGTATTGAAATGCATAGGAAATGAACACGAAATGTAGTGAAGAAAATTTTAATGTAGCGAAACAAACTAAACACGGCCTGAGAAATAAGATGCAATATTTAATTAAAAAACCATTTTGGCGCAATATTTATATTTGGTGCAATATTTAATTAATAAAACCATTTTATGGGTCGTTGCTACAAAACCATAATCGTCAATCCGTATTGGGCGTCGTCCATAATCGTCAATCCTATGCCCGCGAGAACCACACATTTAATATCTGCAAGAGAACGTACCGGAAGGGGAATTAAACTACAATCGAAATCTTAACAAAAGACATGGAAGATAAGTTTAATTTATTATTTGTTTTATAATAATACATACTTTTTAGTTTTTCATAAAACATATGCTAGATAAATTATAATGCAATATTAGAATTTGCTATTGGATTGGGTGGCTGAGAACAAAGTGTAATGCCACTGACCTTTTGAATCATAAATTTAGAAAATTTTCTATTTTCACATATTCCTGGGTGGGGGAGGGAAGGGTGGTGGTGCATGAACACAACTTTATAGCAGCCTCCCCACAAAGTTTTGTAATGGACAATTTACCCTACTTTTGGAAGGTTTCTTTTCTGAAACTCCACTCTACTCCAGACACGACATAATTGGCAACGCTTCTACTGAACGTATCGCAATTGGTGAAGCACATTATCTAAGTCACGCTGATGTGATAAAGGTTACCAACGCAATTCGTACACTTTTAAAGGAAGACATCACTCAGTCAAAAGCTTAACTTTTATGTACGAACTTAACACATTTATAATATACAGGAACTTAAGATCAAAAGAAGATAAGCCTTTGGCTCATGGAGTTAGAAAGAAGGAGATAAAAATCTTATGGATGAAAAGCTTGAAAATGCCCCAATTCTTTGAGATTTATATCTAGGTGTCGCTCGTGCTAGTAAAGTAGCTGCTATTGTTGATTGACACAATAGAAAGGCGTAGCATTTAGTGCATGTAATTTTAATTATTTTTAAATTAAGTGTTCCCTAATTATGAGTGTAATTAACCAGTATTTTTTCATAGTTGTAAGGTAGAGTACAGAATACATGGAGATAAAAGTAAACTGGAAGGTAAAATAATTTTGAATACGTAGGAATATTCTTTACTATTTCATTTCTACTTTGTGTTGCACTCATAATTTATTTTGTACAAAATTGACAGTTTGAATAAATATTTTAGCATATAATGCAGAACTATTTATGTATCTTGTTCTAGCGCCACTTGTCTCAAAAGATATTGGCGTTTTCATAATATTAAGTTTTAACTGCTTACTTTTACCTCAATGCTTTGGCTAAACATAATGAAATCATAGCAGCATGGCGTAATAGTTAATGGTCAAAGAGCTAGTTACGTGAATAATTTTTTTGAAATCAAAGAGAGAGAGCGATGGGAGCAAAGTCCGTAGTTAAATATTCTTCACGAGCTTGACACTACCAGGCAAGTAATTTGCTAATGGCGAATGGCACGACTTACAACATAAGTAAATTCGGGAAGAAAAAATGCTATACTACCTTAAATATAACAAAAAGTAAATTAATAGTAGGTAAATTAAAGTAATTTTCTAATGGCGAATGGCACGACTTACAACATAAGCAAATTCGGGAAGGAAAAATGCTATACATACCTTAAATGTAACAAAAGAATATATTGTTTCAGAAATGAAGTTTGACAGTTCAAAAAAGTTTGCGCTTTTAAAAAAGACGCTACCAGGCAAGTAATTTGCTAATGGCAAACGGCACGACTTACAACATAAGCAAATTCGGGAACAAAAAATGCTATACATACTTTAAATATAACAAAAGAATACATCGTTTCAGAAATGAAGTTTGACAGTTCAAAAAGTTTACGCTTTCAAAAAAGACGCTATGAGGCAAGTAATTTGGTAATGGCGAACGTCACGACTTACAACATAAGCAAATTCGGGAAGAAAAAATGCTATATACTACCTTAAATATAACAAAATAATATATCGTTTCAGAAATGAAGTTTGACAGTTCAAAAAAGTTGAAGTTGAATAATTTGTGTCCCTACAGATCGAATTAAATAAAGGGTACAGTACCTTGAATCATCTTGGCAGCATTTTGTAGACTTCCTTAGTTTCTCATTTGTCATCTTGGTTTTATATGTGACAGCATTATTCGATAACAACACTCATTAATTAAATCTTATTACATGATCATAATTTTATCGTATTATCATATATTGATTTTAGTCGCTAGATCCTTTCATCAGATCTCCAAGTCCACCTCTCTTCTCCTTTTTGTAGTCTTCATAATATTTTCTGAGTTACGCATTGAAACTTTAAGCATATCTTGCGGCACGAGCTCTTCATTCAGTTAATTAATTACTGATTAGCCGCTGGATTGGGCCGGGCTCTAAGAGCTTCACATCTAATATGTGTTATTTGGATCATATCTCTCTATATCTAGTTCATTTTATGTGTTGATTTAAATCCTTCTTGATAACTTTTCTTCCCTGTTGATAGCCTGAATTGCCCCACCAAAAAAATTCAGAGCCTTTTAGTCGCATGCAATGTCTGTCACTTTTGTCTACAATGCAAAGTGTAAATCTAGACATTTCCATTCTATATCTAATTTAAACTGTAGTTTCATAAAGTCTGTACTATTTCATATTTGGCGACTTTTCTATATTTTGACAAAATTTGACATCACTGTGTCATAGACAAATTAATTATTAACCATATTGTTGAAATTTTCACTGATATCAGAAGCTTTTTAAAGAGGTCGAATAAAAAATTGAGAGAATTTTTGCACAATACAGAAGTATCAATCTGATGATTAGATATCCAGCAGTGACTTGTAATAGAAGGTTATAAATTTCTTGATATTTTTACAAAACTGTGATGTTCTCGCAAACGATACTTTAAAACAGGTCTAGTCTGTGCTATATGCGATAGCAAACATTGACATGGAATTCATTCCTCTTATGTCACATAAGACGGCGTTTTCTTTAGTTTAGTATTTACGCAAGCATGAGGTTAAGTTCTCCGTTACCGTTAAGCTTTTGGCTGTAATGTACCGAAGAAAGAAAACCTAACATTTCTGAAATGATAGTCTGCTTTTAGCCTATCATTTGTACAGCAATTTACTTTCTGATTTCTACACTACTGTTTGTGAACATTTCCATATCATTAAAGACTGAAGGTATAAGTTTGAAACTTACAGGATATGTATATCAAGTTGGGTTATACAAATGATCATAATGCAAGTGAAAATGCGCATGTGGTTTAGTAGCAGCATCTTCTGAACTTTCGGTCTTGGGTATATAAATAAGTGACTCAAACGAGATATTGCAATCAGTGACGATCCGACATTGAGTTGAAAGAGTGTTTCTTGTGTCAGAATAGCCTCGTTATTGAGGAAGTTTGCATTAACGGACTTTGAGCAAGGAAGAATTGTTATGATGAGAAAAACGGGATTCTTTTAGCGCCAAATTACCACTCGTACTAGACGAAAAGCCTGTACAGTGATGCGAATGTGGCGTTAATAGACAAATGAGACTTAAGCGCATAGAAATCTGTGAACTGCAGAGCAAAATTGCACGACTAGACGAGATGACAGATACCTCTACCGTATTTCAGTGAAGCACCGGTTTGTTACCACAGCATTGAAGCATTGTCACAGGTCAGGCTTTGTTCTCCAACACAGCACAGTTCGACGTCGTCTGCTTAACAGAGGACTGGCCACTTGTAGCTCACTGCTGGGAATTTCTTTGACCTTGAATCACAGACTCCTCAGGTTGTAAACACAGGTTGTAAACACAAGTTATAAACACAGGTTATAAGCACAGGTTATGAACACAGGTTATAAATGCAGGTCTCGAATACAGACACTGGCATGCTGATTGGTAACATGTAGTGCTGTCAGACGAGGTACGATTCACTTGTTGCACTATGAGGGTTACATGCGTGTTTGAAGACTTTATGAGGAACGGCAGCTTGAAGCATTATACCGACATAATGTTAAACTGAAAATGTCATAGCCAATGGGTTCCATTAACGATCTCGTTTGATACGAATTCAGAGAACCCTAAACAGCCAGCGATGTATCAGAGATATTTTAAAGGCAGATATGATATTCTTTTTCTGCAGTTGTCCTACACTATATTTTAGTACACCAATGCTCGTTCACATAAGGCTCAGAATGCTCCAATTCCTCTTTCATGCACGACATATGATATCGCTTCTTCCCCGGCCTGCATGTTTGCCAGACGTTTCACCGATCAAATATACCCGGACTAAAGGCGATATCTCTGTCTGTCTGGCAGTCATGCATGGTGACAAGTTTGGCGAATTTGCGAAACATTTAGCTCCATATCTTCAACTTGATGACTTTTGTGAAAATATCGCCAAGTTGGCAATAAAATTTAATTTCTTTCGCTACTTCTTGTTGGGAATCACAGGCCAGTAGTGTGCAAATGAGAGAGCTGGCGCAGACCCATAAACACCCCATAAAAACCACACCCACTTTTAGAATGTAATGGCTCTATTTCATCCACACCATTATGATTAAACAATGGTGTGAAACCTCCCATAAAAGCCACACCCACTTTTAGAATGTAATGGCTCTATATCACCCATAAAATTTCAACCCACTTTTAAAAACAATGGTGTGAAATCCCCCATTAAAACTCCACCCACTTTTAGAATGTAATGGCTCTATATCACCCACAAAAATTCCCACCCACTTTTAAAAACAATGGAGTAAAGACCCCCATTAAAACTCCACCCACTTTTACAAAGTAATGGCTCTATATCACCCACAAAAATTTCAACCCACTTTTAAAAACAATGGAATAAAGACCCCCATTAAAACTCCACCCACTTTTAGAAAGTAATGGCCCTATTTCAACCACACCAATTCGATTAAACAATGGCTCTCAAATCCCCATTAAAGCTACACCCCCTTTTAGAATAGTGATGGCTCTATTTCAGCCATACAAATTAAACAAGCAATGGTATCAAAATCAGCCATTAGCAAGGTTCTAGCGCAAGCACCTTCCGACACCAATTTTCCGGAGCGAGCAAGCGAAAAGTCGTTGGGAGGGAAGGTACCCCCTTCGGCGAGCACCCCCTTTTCCGCGGACGGAAGCTGCCACCCCCTTTTAAAACAATTAGCCATTAGTGATCAAATGTAATAGTTAAACCAACGCACCCTCTCTGCCACATTGAGAATGAATCGAGCGCACCTTTAAAATAATAATCCCCATCAACAAAATTATGATTGATTTATCTTTAATGGGTGAAAATAATCATTAAAAATTTTTGCAAAATGCCCCCCGGTAGGCTCAGAGTATATTCAATCTCAAATTCGACCCACCAAGGGGCCCTTCTTGATGAGCCGAATTCAAGACCAAATACACTCTGAGCCTACCGCCACTGAGGCTTACAAACAACATATAAGGACAACACTGTAAGACTTTGACGCCTAGCGTCGGGCCCGCCCACCACTTAGTATCGATGAGTGCTTGCTTTATTGGAACAACGACTAAAGCAAGCCGACATGTCATTTTTGGCTCGGTATAGTTCAATAAACCATCAACCCGGATTGATTAACAACCTGGGAGAGGTCGGGATTTGAACCTGGGACCTAGATGTTAATAGGTCTGCGCGCTAACCGTTTTGCCATGGGTACCCATCTGAATATACACATACCTTTAATTTAACCATTACACCACAGACGAAAATCTTCAAAAATAGCACTTTAAACAAGTTATTTCCCTCTTATAATGTAAGAATTCTTCAAAATATCTATCACTATAGTTTATCTGATTAAAAAATATAGAATAAAACACTTAAAAGCAATCGCGAAAAATAAATTCTACTCATATCCATATAGTGCTTCCTCCCCATATAGTGCTGCCATCTCCCTTTGATTCTCGTAATCTCCGCTTTTTTCTACCGCTACCTCTGAGAGTACTCTTTAAAGAGGAAAAGATGTTAGGCAAGGTCAGCGCTACAGACGTTTGAAAGCAGGAAGTAGAAAGGAACAAGGTCGACCTTGTTTCTACTTCTTCTAAAGACCTTCTTCTAAAGTGTCGACACTCTCCAAGCGGAAAATAATACTGCTTCGTATTTTATCTGAGTTAAAGAAAACAAAGATATGAATAAATGAATGAAATTGAGTCTGAGATATATTGCTATAGAATTCTTTATCAGTATGTTCAATTAGATGTTTATAGCGATGACATTTCAGAAGTGAAAAAATCTTTAAAAAAGTTGCATGATCAGTTTGAAAAAATTGTCAAACTTATAAAAGAATATAATGATCGAAGACAAAACATCGAAGGAAATGTTGGAACTAATAAGAATGTTAGGTCTGGACAATAAAGTTACCTCAGACGGAGACTTGAAAACTCATGAATGTGAACACAAATATGTAATTCAAAATGATGATGGCTGGTACATTTGCCAAGCATGTCACGAAGAGCTGAGGTATAATCCAAATGAACCCCCTATCAATAATCTCGATATGTATTTAAACATGCAGAAACAACAGAGGCGAAAACATCGAATGAAAAATCTGGCTAAATGGTTAGGGTTGCATAACCTACCCTTAGAAGAAGAGCTTTTGAACGACTTTTCTTCTTTTATCCATAAATATGAGGAGATGTACCCAGAGCGAAAAAACATAATCAGCAAAGACTATATCTTATACCATATGTTATGGAAGAGAGGTTACGACATCTATATTTTACGCCATCTAGTTAAGTTACCTAAACTCAAGAAGACGCTTATTCAGAATGAAGAAATCTGCCGCACCATTTTTGGTGCGTTGAATTGGAGTTTTTTACCGGCTGAGGTATGACCCCGATAAGTGATTATAATTTTTAATAGCTTATTCGGCTATTAAAAATTAATTAACTAAATCTTTTTTATCAATCCAGCTAGTCTCAGGATAACCTAACCATTTAACTAGATATTTGTCCCCTTTCTTTTTGATGATTTTTTCAATCTTATACACATTGTCTTTCTTATCATATTTTACTAATTCATATTCATAAAAAGTGCCTATAACCCCATCATTATTTAAATCCTGAACTCTATAAGTGATTGGGTCGGTTTCTAATACTTCAGAAATGACAAATATTTCATCTGTAAAAGTTGCTTGATACCCCCTTCTGAAGGTAGACTTATATATAGATATTCTTACTTTATCGCCTACCTGGTATTTATGTTTACGTATGACCTTTTCTTTAAACAAATTGTGGTAGACTTCACTACTGTTTTCTTCTAGACTGGCTTCAACAGGAGTCATTTTTATACTTCTGTGGTATGAGTTGTTGTAATTCTTCACTAATACATCCAATACATCTATGTATCTTTCAGTGTTATTTGCACACAAGTAGAGCTTTATTTTATTACCAAGAGTGAGATTAAATCTTTCAACCATAGCAGCTTTTATTTCAACATTTTCAGTAGTGAACCATTGGATATTATTTTCTTTGAATAATTTTTGAGTTGTTTTTCCGACGAACTCTAAACCCTTATCTGTTTGAACCCTTTCAGGTATTCTTTCTTTGAAGATCTTTTTAAATGCTTGAGTTACTTCTTCTGCTGATTTATCCTTTAGAGGAACAGCCCATGCATATTTACTGAAACAGTCAACAGCTGTTAATAAGTACTTGATACCATCATTAAACTTACTTCTCGCAAATTTATAGACAAACAGTAAATCAGCTTGCCATTGGTCGTCGATATGTGACACGTAAATTCTCCTTCTTTTGAACTTACGGATAAGTGGTTTATGCTTTGTGTATACATCCTGTCGGTGTAAAAAATCCGAGACTTCTTTTCGACTTAAACCAGTTTTTCTGCTCAGTACATTTATGCCACAAAATCCTGTTTCGGGATCGTAATAAACCTTTTCGGGGCAACCCTTCTCAGTTACCCCTTCAGCGGTAAAAAACGGCACTTCTTAGAACCACAACCCACACAAATTCCTTTCAACATAGGTCTAGCGTTTTTAGAGGTGACATGCTGTTCATCTTTAGTGTCGGTGTGTGTTTTACATTTGAGACAATATATTTTTGAGCCCATTCCAAATACCTTCTTTGCTTTGATAATAGGCTTCACAACAGCTCTATCTAGCCTTTCACGAAAACTTGGATTGGGAATGCCGTCCAATTCTTTTATCATGTTTGAGTCACACACTTTGTTTCTGGTTTCGGTATCTTTGTTTTTAATGTAGCACACGTCATGTTTATAGGCACTATCATCAACCCTATTAATAGGCTTACTCCATTCTTTGTATGTTAAATCGGGGTTCAGTCTAGTTTTTCCTCTGAGCAGTTGAGTTCCTGGTCCTGTAAATTGATGCCCTGGCAGATGCATTTCAAACGGTAAATTATTAATTGCTGCGTTAACAACACCTTTTCCTTTATTGCAAGTCTTTTTACCACACATTTATTTATATATAAAAAATTATTTACTCACATATTGATATCCATTCAGCAGGGTTTGTTTCATATATTTTTCTCTGGGTAAGTAGACTAAATTATTGATGAAATCCTCCTCTCGCTTATACACTTCCTCTTCTGATAGGGTATTCGATTTGTATGAATTGAGCAGCTGTTTGTAAAACTTGTAAGACTGTTTGTACTCTTCTTTCCTTTCCGCGATATTCAAAGCTTTATCAATAACTTCAACAATACCGACGCTTAAGCTCAGAGCAGCTAAGGGAACAAGTACAAAAGCTGATAAACCCAATGAACTTAAAACGAACTTGCTAACGGTCATAGTGACACTAATTTTATGGTAGTGGTGGTAGCTCTTTCTATATACGTAAATTTTCTTTTGCAAGTATTCTTCCATCTTTATTTATAGGGGTGAAATATTTCTTCCGATATCTCAGAGCCGGATTAACTAAATCAAGCATAAAGAAATCATACGGCTGTTGCATGCACTTTTTATATAATCTACTGAATTCTTCTTTTGTCAAACTACCATCTATCTCTCTTATGATCTGTTGAATCTCCCTCGGTTGAATATTAAAAAATATCAAGTAATTACAGTTTCTTCTGATAACAATGGGTGTTCTATAATAAGATTGAGAAAGATAAATGATTGAGGCGTTTTTCTTCCGACCTCTGATGAAAAAATCTTCTATGCTCCTCTGGTCCTTGTCAGTCATGCAGTCATCAAAGACAACAACATTTTTACAAGATGGGTCCAGGTCATCCACTTTTATAAATTCTTTTGTATCAGAGGAGAATAAAGTTCCTTTCTTGCCGAATCTTTCATATAACTCTAGGATAATTTTCTTCTTCTTTTTGGGGTACTTTATCGAGTCAATATCCACGCCTTCAAACATTGTGTACTTTTCTTTCAGTTTGCCATACTTGGGTTCGTACATATCTTTTGCACAAACGAACAAATTATCAAATTCGAGATAGTCGTATATAAAATTCAGCAATAAGTTCGTTTTACCAGTACCTGAAGCTCCAGCGATTAGAAGTCTGAAAGGGTGTTTAGGTAATAAATAATGTTGATTTGCATCGACAAGTTCTTCTGCTTCTGTATAATTTTTAATTTGAATCATCTTTATTTAATGTTAAAAATTTGCTTCAGTAAAAATATAATTTGCTTAAGTAAAAATTTTTTTGCATAATAATAAAGATGAATGCTATACAAAAAGAACGAAATAAGAAATTAAGAAAGGAAGTTGAATATGAACTTAAAGTTTATAAGCTTCAGGCTGAAATTAGAAAAAACAACGAACAACAACTAGAGCAAAAATTAGGTATCCAGAAAGCACTATCGGACTTTCACAAGCCTGTAACTGAAAAGCTACAAGAACAAGAAATTAATCGAAAGGAGAATATTCAGGCTATAAAAGATGCTGTTGATCACATTCCTCTAGCTATTGAAACGCCTTTAGAAGTCTATGATTTTGATAAAAAATTGGATGTAGAGTTTTTAGAGAAAAATAACTTTCCAAGACCCTCAAAATTGTACCATGAGACCAAGGAAACTTTGCAAGAAATTATGAGTAAAGTTAATGATACTTACCTAAAAATGTCTCGTCAAAAAGGAAACATTATGAGTCAGATGTCTCGAATGACTAAAAAGGATGAAGAAAGAGAAGATCGCTTATTAGCTAAGGTTGATTATTTGAGAGATCATATGACTACGTTAGGAGATTATCGGGATCGACTCAGAGACTTGCAAAGAAAAGAAATTTATATCGGTAAAGGAGTAGAAGACAAAATGGAAATTTTAGCCCGATTGACTGATAAGATATGTAAAGGATCCAAAAGTAAAAAGTTACACAATCAAGTCGTTGATTTATTGGATGCATTGTTGAGAGAAGGAACTATGACCAACGAGCAAGTAAAACAATACTACAAAAATTTTACATTAAATAAATGAGTAATTACATAAAAACTAAAATACATTTAAGCGATCATCAGATTGCTAAGCTAAAATCTGCATACCAGAAAGGAGAAGAAGTATCTCTACAAATAGATAAGACAAAAGCCCCCAACAAAGATATACATTTAACTCGAACACAGATAGCTCAAATTGGGAAGGGGAAGCGTATCACTATCAGTAAGACGCAGCTCCAGAAAACGGGTGGTTTTCTACCTTTTCTATTACCTGCGTTAATTGCTGGGGCCAAGGCTTTAGCACTAGGTGCTGCAAGTGGGGCGGCTGGATATGGAGCAAAGAAAGCTTTGGAAAAAATTTCAGGATCTGGATGTGCAAAAAAAAGACCCATTGGAAAGGGCGTCTATCAAAACTGGGAATATCAGACGAAGTAATTGAACAAAATATGAAACATGAACAGGGGTTTAGGGGCGTCTTTACTTCCGATCTGTTGCCTAAAAAGATGAGTCGGTTTGAAAACGGTATTATTAATCTGGACATTGTCACAGGACCTGGTACGCACTGGGTCTGCTACTATAACGATCCTAAAAATAACTTTGTTGAGTATTTTGATCCTTTTGGAGAACACGTCTACAAAATTCATCCTAACATTAAGAAGTATCTACTGACTTCTGGAAAGAAAAATATCGGGTGTAACTCGAGCTTTCTACAGCACCCTGCTTCCGTCAAATGCGGCTACTTTTGTATGAAGTACATTCGTGAAAGAAACAAGGGTAAGCCAGTTGTAGATGTGCTATATTCTTTTACCCAAGAACCCAGCGACTTCAATGAAAAAAATGTTCTCTATAAATAAAATGGTTCTATTGATATTAGATTCTAAAAACGCGGAAAAATCAGAAGATTTTACGATTGAATACACTAGACCTTTCACCTTTAAACAGATTGCCCTTCAGTCCTTTTCGATGTACGTTTCATGGGACAATATCAAAGATGAGGAATTATCATACTTTGATGGTCAGCAGTGGTTAAATTTGACGATACCAGATGGAAATTACACTATCAAGGGGCTGAATCGTTACATGATTAATTTTTTTGGAAGCGATCCGCCGATACAATTCGGAATAGTGGAGGAACGACAACGAATAGCCATTAAGTTAAAAGACGGGTATAAGATCGATTTAACGAAAACCAAAAACCTGCACAAACTTTTAGGTTTCGAGCCTAAAATCCACGAAGAGCTTGAACAAGTAGGAAAGTACATTGCTGACTTATCTGGGGGAAACGATAACATTTATATACATTGCGATGTCGCAGAGGGGGCGTATATCAACGGTTTCAACTCTACAAACGTCATCTATTCATTTACAAACAGTAATCGTCCAGGTAGTCAGATTATAAAATCATTTGACAAACCTCTGTTTTACCCTGTTCGAATGGATAGTGTTTACCGAATCAGAATGCAAGTAACCAATCATAGAGGTGATTTAATTCCGCTCAATAAGCAAGAAGTACAATACAATTTTATCGCCCTATAATAAAGAAATGAATAAACACAGACTTCAAAGAAAGAGTAAGAAGATACAAGGAAGAGGGTTCTTTTCCGACGTCCTGCAGGAGGCCGAATTAGAAGGTAAGTATGTGCAGGATAAAATAAAGGAGATATTATCAAAGCAGAAAAAACATGGAGCTGGACTAAAGTTTTTCTAAATTCGATTTAATAGCCATATAGCTATTAAATTGAGGAGAAGAAAAAAAATTATATTATAATAAATGAATAAAATATTTGAATTAAACAGCACCAATTATTATTACGATGATGACATCGAAAGTTTCGAATATAGAGAGGTAAGGCATGAAAATAGTGATAATTCTATGGAAAATGCCTCTTACCATTTCTTTATTCAAGACACCAACGCCAACATTTTATACTCTAACGGTTATTTACAGCAAAAATTGAAAATTGTTAACAACGATGGTACTGCCATAGTGAATGATAATGTAGCTCTCGTGAATGGAGGTGGTTTGATCAATGCTAACAGGTTTACATTAGGAACCACTGAAATAGAATCCAACATAAATTATTCCGCTCTTATGCGACAAGTGTTGGGCTTAATACATTTTACGCCTGACTATTCTTCTGCCGAAGCTACAAATATGCTGTTCTACACCGATACGTCGGACACAGCTGATAGAGAACGCTTGAAATATGATGGCACGTTAGTAGATACCACAAAGATTACTGAGTTTTTCGAAAAATTCGGAATTAATGAGAACCATAACCAGGGATATACAGAAAGAAGCGAATTCACTAAAAATAGCAAGGTTGTAACTATATGGATCCCACTAAAGTACGTGTTTGATTTCTTCCGTGAATATAAAAAAGTAATCACGGGGTTCCAAGTCAAATTTGAGTTCCAGAGAAATCACAGTCTAAATATGCTGTACACCAACGAGCAACATAAGATCTATAAAGTCGTTGTAGAAGATTTATCACTCTGGCTACCTTACGTACGATTTAAAAATGCGGCGGCTTCAATATTTAACGAATTAAAGTTATCGAATAAGGATGTAGAAATAAACTGGAACCAACACAGCATTGTAAAGTCTAATATTTTCTATAAAAACGCTAGCGGCTCTTATACCATAAAAGCTACTTCTGATGAAGTCTTATCTTTGTACGTAATTCCTCAGTACACTGAAAGATACGAAAATTCGAAGCGCAATAACATGCTGTTTGATAACTTAGATATGACGGAATGTTGGTTAATGATCAACAATGTAAAAGTGCCAACTGTCAGTTACATGATGGATTTTGAGAAAAGTGATTATAATCGATTATACACAGCCTTTTTGGAATCTGGACTCAACACCATCACGTCTGAAACAGGTTGTATGGTCAATTATTCGAATTTTGGTAAGTTGTATCCAATCATCTGCTTTAATCTCTCTCATCATCAAAACTATACCGATACGAATAACTTAATGATTGAGTTTAACTGGAGGTTAAGGAACGCTGCCCCCAAAGATTATGTTTTTTACTTCATCTTAAAAGAGCACAAGAAATGCTTATTAAATATTAATAATCAAAATATTACCATGATCAAGACTTTGAAATTATAAGCCATTTTTATAGTCCATTTTAAAAAGCTGGTTTGCATCCTTCTGACAAACATATGTAATAGATTTGTGGTACAATATGAACCTATCGACATACCTCCCGAGTTGGGTAAAAATGATCCTATCGACATACAACCTGAGTTGGATAAAAATGAACCTGTCGACATACAACCCGAGTTGGACAAAAATGAACCATAATAATATTTAATGGTTGATCAACCATTAAATGTTTAGATACCCTTTGTTACCTTCCTCAAGTTTGAATATATTTATCCTTTAAATAAAGAATATGGATCGTATTGTTAAAAAATTAAACGATTTGAGTACTGATAACTTTGAGTCAGTGGATGGCTTATATTTGGTTTCTGACATTACTGAGCACGGGAAATCTATCCTAATACGTTTGTCGAATAACTCAATTATATTTTTAAAAAATGATATACCCAGGGTTGGTATGATTTTGACCAGGGATGAAATAAGATTATTAAGATTATATGTTGGCTTCAGGGTTTTATATTATTGTACACCATTAGAGGGTTTCGTGGTAAAAAAACCACCTTTTCGAAACCTCTACGAAACCTTTTCAATATATCAGGCTGACAGTGATAGCGATAGTGATAGCGATCGACCGACATCGATGACATGCCCTTCCATCATTTAATAGATGTAGATATGACTTTATTTTTAATGATTGAAATACTCATTAAAAAGTATACCCCAACAATAATAAAAGCATTTAAAGAAACGATTTGTAGTTCTAAAGAAAGACAAAATGGATTTTCAATCTAAAACCGTTCGACAGTTGCAAGGCTACTGTCGAGAAAATGATATTCGAGGATACTCGAAACTTAAAAAGGTGGAACTGATCGGCCTCATTCAATATCATAACGGCCTTTCCACTTTTCCTTTCCACAATGACTTGTTTAGCAAGCCAAAGAAGAACAGAGTGCGTAAGATCAGGTGTTGCGGTAAGTTATTTAAGGGATCAAGCATGAATAAGCACCTACAATCTAAAGGGCACCTAAACTATATACCAAAGAAGGCAACCGCTCTCCCAGAGTGTGGAAGGGTGGAGCATCGACTACATCACATGACTCTCCCCCAACTACGGGTATTTTGTCGAACGCATGGCATTAGAGGCTATTCCAGGTTAGGAAGGAGGGCAGACATCATAGCATACATAGAAAGCGTATTGATCAACCGTCACTTCGGGTTTGATTCAGACCTGTTTTTAGATACGCGAGAGAGAAGGCTCTACACCCTCCACAAAGTTAATACAGCCTTTGAATCTCGCTTGAAGACGTACGACATCCAAAATGAACACAACCTGATGCTTCCCAAAGACTTTTTGAACGATGTGGCATCACTAGTCCGGGGACTCATCACTAAACACATAAAGAGGCTGCATGGTTTGAAGGTTAATTTCGAATTCCTCTGTGACTATCAAAAGGGTAAAGACGATGCTATTATAGAAATGGAGAAAAACTTCAAAACAGAAAACGCAGTCATCTTAGAATCAACTGATTTGGTAGCTTATTACAGATCGGTTATCCAAAAATTATTGACAGAAATGGAGGAGTTTGTTGCTAAGGGTTCGGGATGGACGCTTGTTAGAATTAAAAACCTTGAGGTGAGGATCAATAAATACAACCCACTGAGAGGATCATCCTACATTGATTTACCGAAAAGAATTAAAGATAAAAAGGCAGTCATTAACGTACAAAATGAGGATAATAAGTGTTTCAGGTGGGCAATACTCTCTGCACTACATCCAGCGGAAAAAGATGCCCAAAGAGTCACCAAATATAAACCGTATGAGAATGAGCTAAAGTTTGAAGGCATTGAGTTTCCAGTGAAGATGGAAGATAGAGTATTTAACAGGTTCGAAAAGTTGAATAACATATCGGTGAACATATATTCATACGAAGGTAATGATATATACCCATTGAGAATCACTAAAAATAAGGAAGACAAACACATCAATTTGCTGTACATAAAGAATAAGGAAGGAAACAGTCATTACTGTTGGATAAAAGACCTCTCCAAATTGATAAGCGGACAAGTGACTAAACACAACGGAAAGATATTCACCTGTGAGAGATGCCTGCTGCATTATAACTCCGAAGAGGACCTCCAAGCTCATGAAACGGATTGTAGGAAGAATACACCAGTAAAGATTGTAATGCCCGAGGAGAACGAATCTCTGCGGTTCAAAAACTATCAAAGGTCTTTACGATTACCCTTTGTGATGTATGGAGACTTCGAGTGCTTGACAAACAAGATAAACACCTGCTGCCCTACAAAAGACAGCTCATTCTTACATAAATATCAAAAGCATGAACCTATGAGCTTCACTGTCTACATCAAATATAAACATGCAGACTATAAGGCACCAATCACATACAGAGGACCCAATGCCACCAAGCTGTTCTTTGATACAGTGAAGACTGAGGCGCTAGCGATAAAGAACATTTATGATAAGAAGCAACCCATCAAAATGACCACCGAAGATGAAGAGCATTTCCAAAGGACCCATGTTTGCCACATCTGTGACGAAGATATCAGGAAGAAACCTTCACCCTATTCACCCAAGGATGAACCAGACTTCCGAAAAGTTAGAGATCATGACCATCTTCTCAATCCGGCGAAATGTGAATCGAACTACAGAGGACCTGCTCACAACCTTTGCAACCTAAAGTATCAAGAGCCTTCGTTCATTCCAGTGTTTATCCACAACTTATCTGGCTACGACGCCCATCTCTTCATAAAGGAGCTCGGTAGAGACCAAGGTGATATCGACGTCATCCCGAACAACGAGGAGAGGTACATTTCCTTCAGTAAGGAGGTCGGGGCAAAAACTGTAGAAGTAGGAGATGGGAAGAAAGTAAAGGTACCTGGTATAAAGTTGAGGTTTGTCGACTCATTCAAGTTCATGGCCGCTAGCCTCGACAGTCTTGCGAAGAACGTAAAGGAGTTCAGGGAGACAGCCAAGTACTACCCCAAGGACAAACTGGACCTCGTCACCCGAAAAGGCGTCTATCCATACGATTACATGGACTCGTGGGACAAATGCGAAGAAACCAAGCTGCCCCCAAAAGAAGACTTTTACAACCAATTGAATGAGTCACACATAAAGGATGAGGACTACGAGCACGCTAAAAGGGTATGGAAGGCCTTCAACATTAAGACATTGGGTGAATATTCCGATTTGTATGTGAAGACTGATGTACTCATCCTAGCCGACATCATGGAACACTTTAGAGATGTCTGTCTAAAGACCTATAAGTTGGATCCTGCATGGTACTTCACTGCGCCCGGACTCTCGTGGGACGCCATGCTCAAAACCACAGAGGTTGAGCTAGAGCTGTTGACAGACTATGACATGATACTCATGCTAGAAAAGGGGACCAGAGGAGGCATCTCTCAGTGCTGTAACCGATATGGGAGGGCGAACAACAAGTACATGAGGGACTATGACGAGAACAAGAAGTCTAACTACCTGATGTACCTTGACGCCAACAACCTCTACGGATGGGCCATGAGTCAATACCTACCGCATGGTGGCTTCGAGTGGAGCACTGTGTCAGATGTGACCCAAGTAGAGGATGACTCAGACAAAGGATACATCGTAGATTGCGACCTACAGTACCCGACCCATCTGCACAACCTCCATTCAGACATACCTCTAGCACCTGAGAGCAGGATGCCCGATGGCTCAAAACAGCCAAAACTACTGACGACCCTCTATGACAAAGAGCATTATGTGGTTCATTACAGGGTTTTGAAGCAACTGTTGCAGTTGGGGGTGAAGCTCAAAAAGGTGCACAAAGTGTTGGAGTTTCAGCAGTCTCCCTGGTTGAAGAGGTACATAGACCTGAACACTGATATGAGGACCAAGGCAACCAACGACTTTGAGAAAGACTTCTTCAAACTTATGAACAACTCGGTCTTTGGCAAGACGATGGAAAATATCAGGAAGCGACTCGATATTAGGCTAGTATGCGATCCCCAGAAAGCGGAGAAGCTAGTTGCTAAGCCCAACTTCAAGGGAAGGACCATTTTTGACGAAAGATTAGCCGCCGTGCATATGAACAAGACGAAAGTGATTTTTAATAAGCCAATATACGTCGGCATGAGTATATTAGATCTATCGAAGCATCTGATGTATGACTTCCATTATAATCTTATGAAGCCTAAATATGGGGGTGATATCAAGCTATTGTACATGGACACTGACAGTTACATCTATGACATACAGACCGAGGACTTTTATGAGGATATGAAGGGATTGATTGACTACTTTGACACATCAGATTATCCAGAAAACAATAGGTATGGTTTGCCCCGAGTAAATAAAAAGGTCTTGGGGAAGATGAAGGATGAAAATGCAGGGAAGATCTTAGAAGAGTTCGTTGGCTTAAGATCTAAGATGTATGCTTGTAAAACTGAGGTTGACCTGGTGAAAAAGTCGAAAGGAGTAAAGAAATGTGTCGTGAAAAACAGGATATCCTTCGAGGACTACAAGAACTGCCTATTCAAGCAAGAAGTACAGCATCGAACCATGAATCTCATCAGGAGCACAAAGCATGAGATTCATTCCATACAAGTCAATAAGATTGCCCTATCAGGAAAAGATGACAAACGTCATATATTGGAAGATGGTGTCCATACCTTGGCTCACGGTCACTATGCGATAAAGGAGTAGGCGATCATAATCTTTTAACAGTTTTCGAACTATTAAAAGATAATTAATGGTCCTCAGTTCGAAGGACACATTCTTCTACATTTCTTTAAATGAAAAATATTCTGAGGCCCTATTTCATTTAAAAGGGGGGGTGGCCGTCCGCGGCGCCGAAGGGGGTACCTTCGCTCCCAACGACTTTTCGCTTGCTCGCTCCGGAAAATTGGTGTGGTCGAAATAGAGCCATCACTTTTCTCGGGGGGTGCTTGCGCTAGAACCTTGCTAATGGATGATTTTGATACCATAGCTTTGTTTAATTCGTTTGGTCGAAATAGAGCCATCACTTTCTAAAAGTGGGTCCCGTTTTTATGAGGAGGTTTACCCCATTGTTTAATCGGATTTGTATGGCTGAAATAGAGTCATTACTTTTCTAAAGTGGGTTCGGTTTTTATGGGGTTTTGCGAGCCATTATTTTTAAGAGTGGGTGGTAATTTTAATGGTAAAATACAGCCATTACATTTCTAAAAGTGGGTGGGATTCAATGGAGGTCTGAGAGCCATTGTATAGTCGAATTTGTGTGGGTGATATTGGGCCATTACTTTCTAAAAGTGGGTCCGGTTTTTATGGGGGTTTTACGAGCCATTGTTTTTAAAAGTGGGTGGGTTTTTTTATGGGTGAAATAGGACCATTACGTTCTAAAAGTGGGTGTGGATTTAATGGGAGGTTTCACACCATTGTTTTTAAAAGTGGGTGGGTTTTTTTATGGGTGATATAGAGCCATTACATTCTAAAAGTGGGTGGAGTTTTAATGGGGGATTTCACACCATTGTTTTTAAAAGTGGGTTGAAATTTTATGGGTGATATAGAGCCATTACATTCTAAAAGTGGGTGTGGCTTTTATGGGAGGTTTCACACCATTGTTTAATCATAATGGTGTGGATGAAATAGAGCCATTACATTCTAAAAGTGGGTGTGGTTTTTATGGGGTGTTTATGGGTCTGCGCCAGCTCTCTCATTTGCACACTACTCAGGTCTAAAATCCATATGCTACTACCCATGGTTCACACGGAGAAACAGAGATACTCTGTATAAACCCAATACAAACCTCTTCTAATTCGCATAATTCTTCTCCCCGGACACTCCCGGCTCCCGTCTCTGAACTATACTCCTATTCGCCCTTTTTCACTGTCACAAAATGTGCACGGTTTTCAATATTCAAATGAGAGTAAGCTCGTCAGAGCGTTAAAGCTAATGGTCGGCCCTCGTTCCATGGTAAATAGGGAGACACTTATAGGTCACTCAGCGTACTAGACCGAAACCAGGCGAATTAGTATGCAGAGGAAGTGCTAGGGAAATAATCGTAGTACGGTAGTAAATAGAATGTTGAATTAACTGATGCCCTTAAAGGAAGGAATCTGTTATATGGACGCGCCGAATGGCGCCTGGAGGGGGAGACGCCATTCAACTTTCTCAAGCATCTTCATCAAGCTCTCCTATTCCATATTGTCGTATCATAATTAGTATTAGAATGAAAAAATCAGCAGTGGCTCCAGTCTGATGGAGTCGAAATAGCTTTTCTTGAATAATGTCTTAAATTAACTGAAATATGGCTCAACTCGACTTTCTCAAACCAGAATTAATTTTGTTTTCAAATTTTATAAATTTTTTTTTGAAAAATCGGCATCGCGCGTTCAAACGATTACAACTATAGCGACTTACATTTAACTTTAAAGGGCTTAAAAATGTTTCGATTGATACCCTATTTGCCAATGCACCCCACCGGCGCGATAAATTGCCCCCCAAAGGGGGCTAATGACATCACGGACAAATAATTGTTTCGCGACTATTTTTCACAACAATGGTTCGTTCGTTACTAATTCCCCCGTGGTGAAGGGGCGCCTACGCACCACATCCACAAGACTCCCCAGGGTATCCCATGGCGATGGGAAGGAGATTTGTAGCTTCACTTTTATAGAGGCTCCCCGAAGGGCGGAAGTCTGACTTGGCCTCGACATGACAACATCCATGCCCGCTGGCGGGATTCGAACCCGCAACCCGGCAATCCAGCGATCAGACGGAAACGCATACCCCTGACAGCTCGACCACCGGATCGGCACAACAATGGTTGAAACTATAACTAAGTCTCATGAGTCGCAAATAAACCCTTTTACGCATAATTACGTCAAATTGTGTCCCATGCCGCCATGGGAAAAAATATAAAATTTCGAATAAAATTCAAAGTTTTCGCATGAATTTAAAAAAAAATTCCATCTAGTTCTAGAATTTTAGATAACAAAGCCGGATATAAAGTTTCGAAAAGATCCACTAATATTTGTGGTTGCTATTGTGTACACAATAAACCGACCACAGACATTAGACGACCAGACAGACGGACATAACTTCAAAAATTCTCAAAAACGTGTCCAGAATTTATTTTTTAATTACATATATTAGCGTCGAAATCTCGAAATAGAATATTTCGGGAAAAGAATACTTTCTCAATACTACGTATGAGAAAGTAAAAATAACGAATAACGTTTAATCAGTATATTCGTTGTTTTCAGTCTCACTTGTTTTGTTTACAACAGATAATGTGGGTATGTGGCAATTAAATTAAGATATCATTGAAACTGCTTAATCTTTCTACGGGAATATCATGCCTATATAAGTTTAACCACGAAATAGTCCGTGGCCACTGTTTTAAAACATTCTGATGGGAAAATGCGTCCTCCAGCAGTGACAGTGTATATTCGGCAAAACTGGTTAGCTTATCTAATGATCTACGTAAAAAAAAATCTGATGTGGGCAACACATGACTTTCCTTATATAATGAAATGAATTTACTACTTTCACAGTAAAATAAATAGGTTTTTCATCTAGTAGATACTAATATCCTTTCCAAGATATTGAATTTTCGACAATTAGTCGTCATTTTCATTGATTTATCGTCATTTTTATCCATTTGGCGAGATTTTCGTTAATTTGGCAACATTTCAAAAAGTCGCCAAGTTGGCGACATTCCGCCAATTTCGTCGCCAAAATCTCGCCAAGCGTAATGGACGAAGAAATAAGTTATTCTTACAGCAAATAAATTGGCGTTCAAATGCAAAAGTATTACTCAAAGTATCTTTTTTCATGAATGGAACGAGCTAGATCCACGAGAATGATGTCACCCAATTTATCGCATGATATTATATATGAAAAGTGAACATGTTTCTCAATAGGAAATATTTTTTTTTCTATTTTATATGACTTTTTGATAATTTTTTTGAAAAATGTGCAATATCTCGAGAACGGTTCATGTTAGCGTTCTAAAATTTATGTCAATCGTTTTCTAATGAAAAATTACATAAGAAATGTCTATTTACGTAACTTTATTATTGGTTTTGATTTTTTGACGATTTTTTTAAATTTCATTCTAAAATTTAGGGGGGTTCTGAACATTCGATTGCGTATAAAAACAATAGGCTTCCAGTGTTTACAGATTGTGATTTTTGTACCAAATTTGGTTCGAATCGGTCCTTTCGTCCGTCAGTTATCGTCTCCTCAGACCCACTGACACACACACACACACACACACACACACAGACATCACTTCAAAAATGTTTGATTCGTGATCAGGGATGCTTGAAACGTGCTCTCCCGTCGAAAACTCGAATTCGAATTTTCGACCCCGTCACAATACTTTCCTTATACATTATGTATATAAGGAAAGTAAAAAGTCGAAATGGGTTTCAAAGTCCTTAATACGTCAAATTCTCAAAATCGAAGATAGTCGAGAAAATAATACTTACTCTATACAATTGCATGAGAAAGTTATAAAAATGCATACGCTATGATTAAAAAAAAAAAAAACTAATGAACTAGTCTCTTTTTGTTCTTTGTCTTTATTTTTTAGGTGCCTCTAAAAGTCGCTTCTTTTTCTGTTTTAAGGTTTTGAAATATTTTTTGGCAGGAGCGGTTGATATTTGCCTTCACTTAAACCTTTCCAAGCATGCTTAAATCCATCACCGGCACCTGCGGAGCAAAGTACAGATTCCGGTTCATCGGCCATTCCGGTTTGTCGTTTAAGAAGAGGATTAATCCTACTTCTGCGCATGTTCTTTATATGCACGCCGCAGGCTCCCGACTTGCGTCGTTCTGATTAACTGGAGAAAGCTAAAATAGCATTTTTAGTATATATAACGGGAGTCGGAAACCGGTGGCATGTGGGCCGCATGCGGTGGTCCCTCACAATATTTTATGTTGTTCGCGGCGACTCACTCCAATTTAAATTTTGGGACCTGCGAAGGTAAAATAAAATATATCTGTTACTTAAGGATTTTTTTTTTTTTATCTTTGATTGGTTCAAGCTAAAAAACGTTAAAATAAAAATGCTTAAGTCTGCCTGTAAGACCTGCATAATATTAATTCAGTTCACAACATTCTATCTGTTATTATGCCAAGAATTTTTTTATTTCATTTTCGCTTTCATTAACTATGCTCCAGATACCTTTATGGTATGGCAGTATTTTCAAGCTAATAACAAACATTAACAAGCTAATAACAAATTCTTTATACTTTTCATTGTTGAATAAAAACTTGTAAAAAATTAACCATGTCGATAGATTTTCCATTTAAATTCATGTTTCAAACAATTCATCTTTTCAGAAAGTGACTAATTACCGAAAAAAATTTCCCACCAAACTCAGAGATAAAGTTTTAATTCACTTTCAAACGACTTTCAAGCTTTTCGTTTGGATAAACCACGGAGTTAGAGAGTAGAATTTCTAGGAAAAAGTTTCGCTTTTTATTAATATCTCGACAACTCCTGGTCTTAGAAACTCGAAACTTGGACTAAATTTATGGGGGGGGGGGGGGGGGGTGCTATATCAAGGCTATCCACAAAATATCATTAAATTCGGCTCAGCCGTTCTCCAGTGATGATGAGACAAGCACAAGTTTGGCTTTTTACTAATATCTCGAGAACCACTGGCCGTAGAAACTCCAAATATTGACTAAATTTTAAGTGGGGCTATTTCCAGTCTACCCACAAAATCTCGTCAAATTCGGTTCAGCCGTTCTCCCGTGATGATGGGACAAACAGACAGACAGACAGACAGATTTTTAATTTTATATATATAGACTAGCAGCATACCCGTTCTTCGTACGGAGTATAAAATATAAAGAAACTTATAATTCAGATTCATATGCAAATTATGTTAAAATATTCAATTTATTGCTCCTAAAGAGAAGTTTATGAATATCTGTTCTCATCATGCAAAATTATCGTCACGGGCAGATCTGCAGAATAAAACATCCTGGCCCCTTTCGAAAGCAAATTTACAAAGAAAAAGGAATTGAATCAATATATGCAAAATGAAAGCATTAAAATTGTATAGGACCCGTACTACTTATATACGCGAATATTAGAAGATATAACCTGTATTAGTTGATTACATGTATAAATTGAAAATATCAATAAACCCGTAATTGATTCCAATATATGCCAGAATGAAAGCACTAAAATTATATAGGAATATATATATATATATATATATATATATATATATATATATATATACCCATACTACTTATATTGTGGCAGATTAGAAAATATGCCTGTATGTTAGTAGAAGATTACCCTTATTACAATATGAGTCTAAAAAATCTTTAACGAAATAAAACAGATGACATTATAAATTGAAAATTTCAATTATCCCCGTAATCTTTATACCAGAAGGTCCTAATTGATTCCAATATATGCCAATATATATCAAAATATATGCCTATATGCCTGTACTACTTATATTCTCGTAGATTAGAAGATAACACGTGCATTTATAGAAGATTACTCGCACAACGTACAATATGTGAGTTTCAACAATTTTTGTCATAATAAAACAATGGTATAATAATTTGAAAATATCAATAATCCCTGAATCAATAATCCCCGAAAATATCAATAATAATAATTTGTAACCTGAAGACCGTAATCGATATTTTCCAGTCAAAAATGCAATGCCAATGAAATTTATTTTATATACATATCTTTATTATTCAAATCGGAAAAGATTTAATTAAATCGTATGCCACATAACACATTGGATTTACATCCATTGCTAAACGACATGATATCAGTTGCTTCAAATAAATTGATGGAAGTCATATTGTCTGAATAATGCTATCTCCATGGAAGGTTTGCCGATATTTTCTTCAATTTAGCGATAACTTAAAAAATCGCCAAATTTATCGCCGAGTGGGACTGTAAAACTGATAGTCCCATTTTGCGACAAATTGACGAAACATCATCATAATATTATCCCCTAACAAAACACAATTAATTTCATTTATTAAGCGCAATTTTATCAATTTCATGACATTTTTATAGATTCACAAACATTTTTATCAACTTGGTGATATTTTAAAAATTCGATAAATGTGTTACTAAGTAGGATGGATCGACTGACCCACAAATGCTACCGAAACATCATTTCAGTACTGTCTTCTAAAAAAACGAATTTAATTTCATTGATTTGCGTCGTTTTTAGCAATTTGGCAATATCTCCGTCAATTTGGCAAAGTTTAAGAAAAGTTGCCAAGTTAGCGATATTCCGCCAAATTCGTAGCTCTGAAATTGCAGATCTGAAGAATAAAACATCCTGATCCCGTTTGTATATACTAAATGCAAACACTAAAATTGTATTAGAAGATATCCCCCGCTCTACTCTTTTTCTGTTTCAACAATCGGCTAAATGAGTTTATTGGTAAACACAATATGAGTTTATTAGCTAAATACAATATAAAAGCTTAAAAACTCTTTGTCAAATGAAAGTGATGTACGCAGTCCGCAATTAATATAATTAAAAGAAAAATCAAACCGTTCATTTACAAAATATATTTATACATCTATTTATTTATTATTCAAATAGAAAAAATAATAACAAATATTAAGAGACACATTTAATTTAATTGCGTTGCTGAGCAACATAATATAATAAAGAATCTTCCTCATAAACTGCGAAATTAAATAACCATTTTGATCTCTTCCCCATAAAATGCAAAAATAATAACCATTTTGATTTCTTTATACTTTCCATTGTTTAGTAAATGCTTGACCATGGAGTTAGATTTTCCATTAAAATTCATGTTTCAAACAATTCATGCTTTCAGATAGTGACTAATTAATGCAAAAATCCTGCACTAAGCTCAGAAATGAAGTTTTAATTCACGTTGACGTGTTAAACAAACGATTTTCATCCTTTCCGTTTGGATAAACCACGGAGTTAGAGAGTAGATCTCCTAGGATAAAGTTCGGTTTTTCACTAATATCTCGGCAATCCCTGGTATTAGAAACTCGAAACTTGGGCAAAATTTATGGGGGGCTATTTTAAGGCTACTCACAAAATTTCATTAAATTCGAGTCAGCCTTTCTCTCGTGATGATGAGACAAACGAAATATTCGTTTTTCACTAATATCTCGAGAACCACTGGTTATGGAAACTCCAAACATGGACTAAATTTTAAGTGGGGCTATTTCTAGGCTACCCACAAAACTTCATCAAATTCGGTTCAGCCGTTCTCCCGTGATGATGGGACAAACAGACAGACAGACAGACAGACAGACAGATTTTCAATTTTATTTATATAGATTTCTTATATATCTGATCCAATGTATATTTTCTTCTGCGTCGGACCATGTGCATTATATCTGTAGTACAATTTACAGTAATGCACACAGAAACGTAGAATCCGCATTAACGAAACATGTATAGCTCTTGATAACGTACATGGTTTCGAAAATGCGTTTCACTTTATGCTATTTATTCAATTTCAAAAAAAAAAAAAATTGGGAGCTAGAAAAGGCCTAGCTTATCGTGCAAACCCATGTTTCTGTTTTGCAACTTTGCATCTTAAATATATTTCTTGCATTTACACCATGCATGTTTATGTAGGTAACAAGGGGATTAGTACCTTACGTATCTGCATTATATATATGATTTATATAAAAATATTTTCATTTTAATGTGTATTTACAAGAAATTTTTTCACCCATCTTTACCACATGTAATTCTTATTCCATTCCTTAACTTATATATGGAACAGGGAAAAAGGGGTATTTTATACCAATTTAGTACCTGTTTTATTTATAATGTTTACTTATGATGTTTTTTTGAAATATTCAACTGCTTGTCGTATAGTATTTTTGATGTCACATTTACATTTCAGTCCATCCTACCTTCACTTTTGCTATACAGAAGGCTTTTTTTATTAATGATCAATCCCAGGCATATATAATACAAGTAAAATAAAAATTCTTCAATTATGTATATATATATATATATATATATATATATATACATATATATATATATATATATATATATATATATATATACATATATATATATATATATATATATATATATATAAATATATATATATATATATATATATATATATATATATAAATATATATATATATATATATATATATATATATAAATATATATATATATATATATATATATATATATAAATATATATAAATATATATATATATATATAAATATATATAAATAAATATATATATATATATATGTATATATATATATATATATATATATATATATATATATATATAATTGAAGAATTTTAATTACTTGTATTATATATACCAGAGATTCGAGATCAGTAATACTCGAAACATGGTCTGTAGTCGGAAATACGAACTCAAATTTTTATCCCATATCACAATATTTTATATTGTGATATGTGACAAAAATTACCAAAAGTCAAAAAGCATGTAATTTAATTATATAATTTTAGCATATATTTAATATATATATATATATATATTAAATAAATATGGAAGAAAATTTATTTAGATGCATTTTAATATGCAAAATTCTAAAATTAATAAATTTGATAACTTTTTTGACTTTTTACTCATATTGAGATTTTGTTTAGTATTAATAAAAAGGAAACAGAAAATTCAACCCATGCTTTAATAATGTTTGCACTGTGGCTACCGTTCCACAATCGGACTGTAGCGAACAACAGTTTCCATTTTGGATTCGTCGCCAGTCAACCAAAAAACTGAATGATATTTTTATGATATCTGCTGGATTTCTCTGCCCTTCATATGTCTGGCTATCTATTTACAAATCGTTCGCTGATTGGATTGCGAAGCCGTGTATCGAGGTCTTGCATTGGATTAATGAGAACAGTAAAATATATCTGGCAATTAGATTTGCGGATTCCTTAAATTGACAGTTGTGAAGTATAGGAATAAATAATGAGGAGAAAAAATGTTTTACAACATACCTATACTGGAAATGTATAGAATTTATCTGAAAGTACGTTATATTAACAAGATGAGACTACGAAAATTAAAATCCAACCACTGATTATTGAGATACATATTACAACTTACAGAAATCTATGTAACACGTCATGGTGGTCATTTTGTGACGTCATCGTAAAACTTATTATCTAAAAAAAAAAAAAAAACTAATAGATTTTAGCTATTCAGTTTGAGGTTACTTGTTTTACCTATTGGTTGTGGCTGTATTCAGTACAGCTTTCTGGATTTCGCTGGATATTTGATTCATTGTTTCTAGAATTATGCGAAATCGCTTTATATACAAAATATATTTTTAAAATATTAGCGATACATATGGACAATTACAAAAATATTTTACTTTTAATCTTTCATAATCTCTTTCGTAATTTAACATTATTCTAACTTTGTGAGGTGGTCGAATAATGTTTTGGGTTTAAGTGAGGATCGTCCAAATGGCTGCAATCGAAAAAAAGTTTCCCATTGCCTGTTGGTCTATAATAAAAGTAAGATGGAATTCTGACTTGAAATGGCAGAATTAGTGCCAATAAGAAATCGACAGCAAAAGATTATTTCAATTTCAGTATTTTACCGTGGTTATTTTTGCAGCTGTGGAAATAGAGATTTAAAATAAAACCATATGCTTAAAAAATTACCATCGCCTTTTATATTTATTGCAAAAAGGCACCATTTTAATGCTGTAAGGAAATTGAAAATGGGAGTGCACGAATATGGGTGTGGCCATATATAAAATTCATTTATGCCTTAGCTATTCACAATAGAATCTTGAAGATATTGTCTAAAAAATGCTTCTTTTTCTCTATAATTGAACATATAATTAAACACAATTGTTAGGATTTTCAATTTATAATACTATGAGTTTAATTTCTTGTAGGAGGCAGACCCTTTGACTTTGTTCCCAAGCAAAAGTAACGTACAAGGCCTCTTTACAATTATACTCATGTCTCGAAGTTATGCAACAAACGGAAAAATTAGCATATTCGTCGAAAAAAAAACAACGTGTAGCCATAAAATATGCATACATGACAGGCTCTGTCTTGCAGAAAACATTTCGCATACCGACAATTTTAATAAGGAAGCGTATTAGGTATAAAAAACGGCCCGTTTTGTGCAGAACCTGTGTCTCTGCTTTACGAATTCCAAAAGGAAAATCGAAATAGCCAATTTTTGAAAAATGAGTAGACAACATCATCTGAGTATAAATAGGGCGTTTTGGCGGGAGCCAGGGACAATCGGAAATAGCCCAAGGCCTAAATATCAATCATTCCATCATTTGTCACCTGTGGTACCAGTATCAAAATGAAGGAACAGTGTCGCGAAGACCAGTGAGTGGGCCTGCAAGGACCACAATCGTTAAGGGTGAACGTTTTCTGCATCTGTAAGCATAATGCTACAGGTCAATCAATCCTTGGAGTTAGAAAGATGGAGATAAAACTCTTATGGATTAAAGGTTTGAAAATGCCATAATGCTTTGAGAATTATATCTAGGTACCGCTAGTGTTAGTTCAGTAGCTGTTATAATTAGTTGATACAATAAGAAGACGTAGTATTTAGTACGTGTATTTTTGATTAATTTTGAATCAAAAGTTCCCTTATTATGAGTGTAAATAACCAGTGTTTTTTCATAGTTGTAGGATAGAATATGGAATATAGGGAGATAAAAATAAGTTGAAAAATAAAATAACTTTGAATACGCAGGAATATTCCTTATTGTTTCAGTATTTTTTCATAGTTGTAGGATAGAATATAGAATATAGGGAGATAAAAATAAATTGAAAAATAAAATAACTTTGAATACGCAGGAATATTCTTTATTGTTTCAGTATTTTTTCATAGCTGTAGGATAGAATATAGAATATAGGGAGATAAAAATAAATTGAAAAATAAAATAACTTTAAATACGCAGGAATATTCTTTATTGTTTCAATATTTTTTCATAGTTGTCGGATAGAATATAGAATATAGGGAGATAAAAATAAATTGAAAAATAAAATAACTTTGAATACGCAGGAATATTCTTTATTGATGATTTTTTCAAAATTTCATTCGAAAATTTAGGGGGATTCTGAACATTCAATTGCGTTAAAAAACCATAGGCTTCCAGTATTCACGGATTGTAATTTTTGTACCAAATTTCGTTCGAATCGGTCCCTTCGTTCATCAGTTATCGTCTCTACAGACGCACTGACACACACACACATGCTTTCACCCCCCCACACAGACATCACTTGATTCAAAAACGTCTGATTCGTGTTCAGCGATGCTTGAAACGTGCTCTCTCGTCGAAAACTCGAATTCGAATTTTCGACCCCGTTACAATACTTTCCTTATACATTATAATGTATATAAAGAAAGTAAATATTGCTATGAATATGCCTCTCTAATTTCTTTTTAAAATTATATAACTGACGTAACGCAATTGGACAAGATGTAATTGCTGATTCAGTAAAAAGTTAAACACTATCAAAATGTTAAAGCTAGAATGGTGTTTTTTGAATATAAGCAATACTAAATAACTGATAGATTAAATGTATACCTATTTATATTTTATTTATCAACCAAAATTTCAAAAATTACGATATCTTTTGTAACTGAACTAACATGCTTCTGTAACATGATGCAACAGTATCAATTTCTTATGATATCAGTTATATTTGTTGTGCATTTTTATTCCTCGATATTGTTGAATGAAATCAAAAGTTTTTATCAATACACATGGACATCTAAAAATTGAAAATCTTCTGCAATAATCTGAATATTTATTTTGGGGAAAAAATGAAACTTCTACGTGAAATTGACCTTTAATTTTTTTTTTAGTTAAATTATAAATTTCATCGGATTTACACGCTGCATTTAGCTCGATAAATAGATGTAATATTAATGTACAGTTATATTACTGACGATAATGCTTTGTTATTCTAACATGTAATACTTGCTTAGCATTTAGCATCTAAATTGTTTTTAGATAGATGGTATATAGATAGGGTAAACAGAACATCTATACATAGATGGGTTAAACAGAACAAAAATCTTAAGAAATAAAACTAGTTAGAAATAGAATACAAAACAATAGACAAAAGGCAGTGAAATTGTAAGATCTTCAGGAGGTGTATGAAAAACATAGGCCTTTTAGGAACAGTTCATTTCTTTAAATAATCTTGTTACAATGAGCAAAAATGTTATTTTACATTCCAATGAACTATATGAAAAAAATCTGATGTGGGCAACACATGACTTTTCTTATATAATGCAATGAATTTACTATCTTTACAGTAAAAAAAAAAATAGGTTTTTCTTCCAGTAGATACTTATATTTTTTCCAAGATACTGAATTTTCGTCAATTAGTAGTTATTTTCATTGATTTAGTGTCATTTTTATCCATTTGGCGAGATTTTCGTTAATTTGTTACCATTTTAAAAGTCGCCAAATTGGCGACAATCCACCAAATTCGTCGCCAAAATCTCACCAAGCATTATGGACGGAGAAATAAGTTATTCTTGCAGTATATAAATGATTATTAGCGTTCAAATACAAACGTATCACTCAAAGTATCTTTTCTTATGAATGGAACGAGTTAGATCCACGAAAATGATGTCACCAAATTTATCGCATGATATTACATATGAAAAAGGACATGTTTCTCAACAGTTAATATATTTCATTTAATTTATGGGATTTTTTGATAAATTCATTTAAAAATTGTGCAATATCTCGAGAAAGGTTCATGCTAGCGTTCTAAAGTTAAAGCTAGCGTTCTTATGTCAATCGTTGTCTAAGGAAAAATTACATAAGAAATGTCTATTTGCCTAACTTTATTAAAGGTTTTGATTTTTTGATGATTTTTTCAAAATTTCACTCGAAAATTTAGGGGGTTCTGAACATTCGATTGTGTTTAAAAACAGTAGACTTCCAGTATTCACGGATTGTGATTTTTGTACCAAATTTCATTAGAAACGCTCCATTTGTTCGTGAGATATCGTCTCCACAGACTCACTGACACACACACACACACACACACACAAACACACACACACACATACTTTACTACACACACATACAGAGACATCACCTCAAAAATGGCTGATTCGTGATCAGGGATGCTTGAAACGTGCGCTCCCGTCGAAAACTCGAATTCGAATTTTCGACCCCGTCACAATACTTTCCTTATACATTAAGTATATAAGGAAAGTAAAAAACCACGAATGGTAATGGTTATATTTATAGATTTTTCCAAAAATGGAAAAATAATTTAAGCCTATTTCTTACATGTGCAGAGATGACAATACCTTACTTACTGATATCACACATGAAGTTCAAAATCAGTGTTGCCAAACATAAAGAATAAAATATAAAATCAGCGTTGCCACACAAGGAAATATAAACATAATTACCAATCAAAAGTGAAAGCTGGAAAAACAAAATATATACAACATTATAAATACAACAAAATGAAATTACAAACCAATAGATACAAATATGTAATTATTATTATTCTGATCAAAAACTATTAATTTTAATCTGAATATAAACACTTCTAGATCATAATGAGAGAAGTGATATGTTTAGTAAAAAAATAATAATTATTATTATAAATAACTAATAAAATAAAAATTATGAAATTAGGCTGACTAACCATATTCACAATACAGATCCTCCTGATAAAATGCAGATTGAGAATAGGCATATAATGGGAAAAGTCATAACGCTAGAAATAAGTATAAGTATCATAATATATTGTTTCCACTGAGAAATGATTGATATAAAAGATACAATTAACAGTGCTTTGTTACCCTAAACTCTTTTACTAAACAATTCACTAAATATAATGGATAATAATATAATTTACTGTATTGTATAAGGTTATTAATGTGTGATGTATGCAATTTTATAATAGATAATCTACAAATTCTAAATAACTGATTAATAATGATAATGCGAAATAATTGTGTTGAATAACATGAAGTAAATGGTAACAATTCGTTAATATTAAAATTAAAAGATTATAAGTTAAGGAGTCTACCTTAGATTTTGCAGAATAGCGGGAAGAAGGAATTTTAGTGAGCGTGAGCCGCCAATTCAAAAGAAACAGACTATATAGATAGACGTAATGCGTACATTTGAAGACTTTTTATTCCGAAGTTATTAAGGGCACTCAAGGACTATCTTGGGATCTTTCCAAATCAAATAGCTACAGTTCTGAACATGGAAATTATTAAAAGTTCTATCTGGACATATCGTATCTAGTTTTAAAATTTGATAGCGATAGGTTTATTAACTTTTGAGGTATAATGTTTAACCGCCCATATATTCACACACACATACACACACGCACGCGCACACACGCACGCACACACACACATACATGCACATACACACATGCACACACAATCACGCGCGCACGCATACACACCCACACATATGCGCGCTTACATAAACACATTCGCACATGCATACATGGACACTTTTCCGAAAGTATTTGAATTGGGTTTAGCTCTTAACATGTGCTCATCTCGAATACGAAAATGGTCTAGGTATATGGTCCCAACAGCAAAAATTAATTAGGTAGGAAATTATGCAATATTAGTTTAAATAAGGTGCAATATTTTTGTGTAAAATTAAAAAAAATAAGTTTTTATGCAGCTTTTCTATTGAAAAATTCCAAATTATAAAAATGTTGCCCAGGCCGTATAACTGACAAAAATTGGGTTGCAATAAAATCCAATTCGACATAGTTATCGGTGATTAAAACTTTCATTGTGAAATAATGGGGCATCCACAAATCAACTTCGAATGCAATTAGTTACAAAAACTTTTCCCACTTGCTGAAATTTATTTTATGCAAATATTTCAGTAGAGTTATTCAGTACCGTACGACATTATTTCTGAGAATCAATTAATTCAATTTGTAAAAGCCCCTGGATTCACAAATTACGGTGATTATAAGCTTACCGAAAATCCACGATAAAGTGGCGTAAGTCAGAAAATTTGACAATTTATTTCGTTTTAAATTTGCTCTTTTAACTGATGACTAATAACTTTGACAAATTGACGTATATGCAACATTTTTCTACACTGTTCAATTTTTTTAAATACCACGTACATTAAACGAGAAGTATATAGAAAAGGAAAACACACAGCATACTCTTGAAAACGGAATGTAATGGTATTCTTGACAAAGAACTCTTTTTAAATGAATTCATCGATCTCAAATTTTATGATGAATCAATACTGTTTTGAAGCGGTAGAAATTATTCAGGTGTGCTGAATATTTCATATTCATTCAAGGCTACGCTTTTGTTGGAATTAGAGCAAGGTGCATGGAATAATGTAGCGTGCTTGCCTTTTCCTAGAGAATTATTTGTTAGTTTAAATATATTTTTTTCTGTATATTATCGACGGTATACGCCTTATTTTATTTCCAAAAAATACAGGGGTACATGTTATGTATAAACCAGTCGTAATCGGTTAAATTGGGCGCCAAATGTTTATATACATGCGTGCAATCATTTATTTGTTATAAACTAGTGTACGACATGAACGTTTCCACAAATTTTTCGCTCTTTTGTTTTATTTCTAAACTTCTAAATTTTCAACTCGAGATTTTGATGAACAGTCAACGTTTGAACACTTATTTGCGTGTGTGTGCATAGTATGGGGGAAGGGCTATGAAGTAAGAACTTTATCTTAATCGTTCAGCCTTTTAGTTTGCTGGGGCGGGGTACAACGGTATGAAAATACTTTTCAACATCGTCCTATTTCTCACACTCATGGGGGGGGGGGAGTTAAATCCGGTTCCGTTAGGCTTTCCTTCGCTGTCGACGGTTTTCCTCCTATCCAGACAGTCCGACCTATCTGAAAGTGTAAGGTAATTGTTTGGAAGGCGGGACAGTACCACCCAATTTAGAAAGGAACCTAAAGGGGGTTGGCAACCACAGGGGCCAACTTTCCCCTAACCCACCACTTCTTGGATAGAGCAACTGATCTAACGTACCCGTACTCTGTATAGACAATGAGATAGTTTTAGAAGGCGTCGGGGATCGAACCCGGGTCTATCGCGTGTCTCTCACCCGCTGGGCCATATCTCGTTCCTATATTAGTTCTGCGGTTTATATTACAAATATGCAAAGATTCAGGTTTCAAGGTAATTCTGGAGAGTTTGAAAATAATTATCGGAAAAAAACACTTTCACATTCTTTCAAATCTGATTATGTTAGCTTCTGTCCCGTGGTGAATACTATAACTGGATCACTAAAGGTCACTGAAGGTTTCTGGAGGGTCTGAAAAGGCAAAAACGTGTTCGATAATTATTGTATAGATTCTTGAACGCTTAGTGCACATGTATATGATAAAATATATAAGTTTTTACACAAATACAAGTGTTAGTTTAAACAGTATTTAAGTGGCACGACATTATATCAGTCGCAAAAAGTATCTAACCATAAAAAATTCTATATTTTTATTTTACATATCTTTTAATCAGGTATAAATAAATAACTGTACAGAAAATTAAATCCTGCATAATAAAAGGAAATATTGTAGAGTGCCTTGCTTTCCGTCTGTGTCGTCTATAGCGGAAAATTGAAGCTCCGGTCAGATGTGAAATTTGGTACTACTTAGGGTCCCCGGACAGTACGATTCAGCGAATTATTGGAATTAGTTTAAAAGTAATTGATATGTAAAGTCGAAAATCCGTCAAAAGTTCTACTACCGTATGGAAAAATCGGAGCGCTAGAATAGTTTTGCTTCAAAACAGGCGATTTGTATATTGAGTAGTGTTATCTGCAGTTAAGTAGCGGGTGCTTATATAGAACCTAGGCAAACTCGAGTAATTCGTTCTAGTAAAATATGGAAATAAAATACTGTGTTATTAACGATATAAACATTTTAATAAAAACATTAATCGGTTTCGGAGTTAAAATACAGACTCTTTCTATAGGATAAAAAAAGACAAAGCAAGCATAGCAATAAAGGTAAAAAGACGCTTGTTGTGTTGTTTTTGTTGTCTTTGTATACTATATAAGTACTTAAGCTTGTCGAAGACAGAGAAACTTATATACAACAAATTAAGTTGCAATTTTCCCAATAAGATTTATTTTGTATAAAAATGTGTGGCACTTAACGCCGAATTTATTTGTCTTTATCGAAACTTGGCTCAATTAGGTTATGTTCTGTGTTAGGTCAGGTAGTGTATGTGTGGGGAAGAGGTCATTTGGAGTATCTTTTTGACCTTTTTAACTTTGTCTACTTGGGGTGCAGTAGCCCAGTGGTTAGCGCGCTGGAGTTGCACTCTGTAGGCCAGGGTTCGATTCTAGCCACTGCCAAAACAGCCGCCATGTTCACGCGGAGTACGATCACGTTAAACATGTGGGTCCGTAAGTCCTTCCGAGAGGTTGGTGGTAGGGGAAGGGGGGTACGGTCCCTGTGGATGCCTCCCCCATTGGGTTCCGGAATAAATTGGGTGGCACTTCTCGACCGTCGAAACAGTTACATTACACCTTTCTGGTAGGTCGGACCGTCTGGGTCTTAACAACAACTTTGTCTACTTGGATGAAAGAGGGGGGGGGGGGCACGTTTTCTATTTGCTCTATTAAATATATCGAAATGCTATCACATTAATAGAAATTAAATTGATATAAAATGCCGGATGTAGGTCTGAAAGAAAAACTGCTTCAGTGGTCAATATTATTTGTGTGTATATAGTTAGTCACATTGGTCAATGGGAGGGTATATGGAGAACCCGAAAATTCATTTTAAACAAGAAAGATCAACCATGCTTAAAGCATTCATTATGAAACACTTTCCAACTTCAATGCAATTTTATTTAAACAAGTCTAAAATGCAATACATTCCTCGGTAATATTTTGAAACTTATCACAATACTGCATTAATTTATTATATTTGGAAACTTAAACCTTCATCGAAAAAAATGAACTTCATTCAAATGACGGCATTGAAATATAAATTGCCTGGTTTAAACATCTCTAAAATGTTATACATTCCTCGGTAATAGTTTTTGAATTATCATAATACTACGATAATTTATTATATTTGAAAACTTCATCGAAAACAACTGAAATTAATTCAAATGACGTCATAGAAAAAATAACACGCCTGGATCTCTCTATAAAAACAGGATTTCATTCATAACTTTCTCCCATTCATTTCATTCATCACAATACTATAATAATTTATTTTATTTAAACATTTTACTTAAGATCATGGAGCTACAAATAATTAAACTCTATGCTTAAAACTTCATCGAAAAAAATCGTCCTTCTCTTTATAAAATCAATTAATGTTTCATTCATATCAGCCATGCAGACTCCATGGACTAAATTATTTTGTGTTAAAAAAATACAGGAATTCTAATACAACTCATTCTACATATTTTGCTGTTTACATTTTACATAGGTGAAAAGTAGGCTTAGTTGTAGAAATAATCAAATTTAGATGAGCATTTAAACTCAAATATATTGTCATTGCGTTGTTTCAGTATGTAGATGCACAGAATTTAAGCAAAAATAAAGTAGTTTTAGGACGGATACAACACTCAATATGAATTAAAAAGAACTTAAAAAAATCACGATTTGAAACAAGATGGATGCCATATATCATTTTGAAGTGGGTCATGTGATCGTTTCATATCATGGTCAAGTGATCGTTTCATATAAGAGGTGTAATTATTATTTTAATTTTTATTTAAAAAATTACTGAATATATTTAGCTGAATTTTTTTTTATATATTTCATGGAACAATTTGAATATTACCTAAAATTTTCGAAGCAATTTGTGAATTTTAAATCCGCTTAAAAAATGTTTGAAAAATCAGTTCCCATAGGGCTCAATGTATTTCATTTTTTCAACCCGGGTTCAATCCAAAACTAATTGGGTGATATTATTCATTTATATTCTCATAGGTCCTACAGACCGTCTGAACAACATACTAAAATTTCGTTTTGATTAAGTCATTTTTACGGCAGTTATCGTGCTAACGGACAGACAGACAGACAGACAGACAGAATGAACAAAGTCATAAACACCTTTCAACTTTGTTGTAAAGTGTTAAAAACACTTGTTTTCTCTGCTCCTGGAGGGGAAAATCGAAAATCCGGCTGCGCTCGGTTCTATCTCCTGATTGATACTGCAAAGATTCAGTCTTTTAGGTCACTGGTGGGAGAGGGGTGTTTCAGGAGGGCGTGTAAAGGCAGAAACACATTAGGCAATAATTAAATAGATAAGCAAATGTTTTTCTTCGAAAACGGTTATTACTTTAAATCAACTCTTTGTGTCGTCACTAACAAAGTATTTTAATTTCAGATTGTTTTATGCAGCATATGGAGCAATATTTTCTCAATTAAATAGATGTTCTAAAAGAAATCATTATTTGGGACATAAAAGGTTAAACAATAGCACACAAACACTCACCAAAAGAACCCAGAAAATGATTTATAAGCTGTCAAGTGTTTTACGGACAATGCTCATACCATGTCTCCAAACAATCAAATATTTAAAACCACAACATCGTGCATAACAATTTTCTGTTTAAGCTATCGTTTATAAAGATACTTTCCTCACAACCGTATCCAAGCAACAGACTGAATATATCCCCCTTCTTTCTAGGCATGCTGCATACTTTACCACAAATATTAATAGCTAATGACCAGCTTATTTCAAGCATTTTACAGCTATTCCGGACCATACATGGATTAGCATAAATGGCCATTACTTATATCACGGTAAAAAGCATTCTGCTTCGAAACTGTTCAGACGCGTTTGTTGTGTTTTCCTGATTAGGCTGGGCAAGTGACAGTTAGAATAATTGACCACGATTGCCTTACAATTTTTAATTTATCGTATTATTGTAAAGAAAGTGTATTGTTTTCTGGAATATTTTACGAATTCGAAACTATGACCAAAAAGCATATTTTAAGACCTGAAATGAGGAGAGGGAATTAATCAAGTATGTTTAAAAAGCAGACGATTTTTCTTCAAATTATACTATTTAAATAATGAAGGAATTGATATAAAAAAATCTGATGTGGGCAACACATGACTTTCCTTATATAATGCAATGAATTTACTACTTTTATACTAAAAAAATAGGTTTTTCTTATAGTAGATACTTATATTCCTTCCAAGATATTGAATTTTCGACGATTAGTCGTCATTTTCAATGATTTGGCGTCATTTTTATCCATTTGGCAACATTTAAAAGTCGCCAAGTTGGCGACATTCCGTCAAATTCGTCACCAAAATCTCGCCATGTGTTATGGACGGAGAAATAAGTTATTCTTATAGCAGATAAATGACTATTAGCGTCCAAATACAAAAGTATCACACAAAGTATCTTTCTCATGAATGGAATGAGCTAGATCCACGAGAATGATGTCAACCAATTTATCACAATAGGTTTTTTTAATTTATGGGTTTTTTGATAAATTTATTTGAAAAATGTGCAATATCTCGAGAACGGTGCATGCTAGCGTTCTAAAGTTTATGTCCATCGTTTTCTAAGTGAAAATGACTTAAGAAATGTCTATTTGCGTACCTTTACTAAAGGTTTTGATTTTTTGATGATTTTTTCAAAATTTCACTCAAGAATTTAGGGGGTTCTGAGCATTCGATTACGTTTAGAAACAGTAGGCTTCCAATATTCACGGATTGTGATTTTTGTACCGAATTTAATTCGAATCGCTCCATTCGTTCGTGAGATAATTGTTTCCACACACACACACATTCTTTCTCACGCACACACACACACATTCTTTCATACACACACACATTCTTTCATATACACACACACACATTCTTTCACACACACACACGCACACACACACGCACGCGCACACACACACACACACACTCACACACACACGCACACAAACACACACACACAGCCATCACCTTAAAAATGTTTGATTTGCGATCAGGGATGCTTGAAATGTGCTCTTCCCTCGAAAACTCGAAATCGAATTTTCGACCCCGTCACAATACTTTCCGTATACATTATGTATATAAGGAAAGTAATAATGAAGGAATTGATATAAAAATTCATTTTGTAAATGAACGGCATTATATTTTGGATTGGCTTTCATCTAGGCCTTGGAATATTAGATCACGAAAATTATTGATAGTTTCAAGTGATAAACAGCAGCCACCACCCAAATTAACTGTCAGTCTTTTGCCTATAATGTTCATACCATATCGCCAAACAAATAAGTATTTAAAACCACAATATCGTGCATAACAATTTTCTGCTTAAACTATCGTTTATAAATATATTTTCTCCACAACCGTATCCAAGCAACAAACTGAATTATTCCCCGTCTTTCTAGGTATGCTGCAGACTTTACTACAAATATTAATAGCTAATGGCCAGCTTATTTGAAGCATTGTGAAGGTATTACGGACCATACATTGATTAGCATAAGTGACCAATACTTATATCGTGTATATCGTTAATAGGCATTCTGCTTTGAAACTGTTCGGATACATTTGTTGTGTTTTGATTATTAGACTGGGCAAGTGACAGCTAGAATAATTGAACAACATATGATTGCTTTAGCATTTTTAATTTATCATTCTACTAGTACCGGCATTTCCCGGGTCCTAAATATGCTTCGGCTTTTTTAGGAGCACATACAACTATGCGAATTATCTAATTTTTCTTGTACCCAGATCGTCCGAGCAAATGTGTATGGTATCTGTTTAGACGGACAAGTTAGTGTCATCCAATTTATATCGGAAACCAGTGGAGGCGATATCTACAAGGATCGTACCCTCCTTCCCTTGTGACAAACCTCTCGGAAGGATTGCCGGACCCACATATTTAATGTGCCCATAATCCGCGTGAACACCAGGGCAGTTTCTGCAGAGACAAGAATCGAACTCTGGTCGTATTCGTGGATTGAAAAAATCGTACATAACTGTTTTTGGAAAGTATCATTGGTTCGCAAGATATCACACACACACACACACACACACACACACACACACACATATGACCTCAAAAACGTTTGTTTCCAGCAATAATGATGCCTTAAACGCATCCTTCCGTCAAAAAATCGAATTTGAATTTTCCACCCCATCACAATATGTTCTCTATACATTATACAATGCATACGGGGTGCCCCAAAAAGAGTGAAACGCGCTTTAATTCTTTACCGTTTTGGAGATAAAGTGGGCAATGTAAATTGCAAAAATGTTTTTTATTTTTAGCAGCAGCACTTGATACAAAGCATTCACTGGTGTACAAATACACAACACCAAAAATACAGGAGAAAAACTATTACAAGAAACAAAAAGCATGAAAAAGCAACAAAAACAGAAATAAAATAAACATAGGAGATACATGGACGGTAGCCAAAAACAAAATCCAAAAAAATCTGATGTGGGCAGCACATGACTTTCCATGCAGACTTATATCCACGTTCTCTTTATTTTAATTAAATTTAATTCACTTTTAATTCAATTTTCGTTCTCATTTGGTAACTGCACTTATTTTCAAAGGTGGCGTAGAGAAATACGAATAAACTAAAATATCTCGAGAACGGCTAGTCCTAGTGTAATGAGGTTGGTCTTATTCTTTTCTTCGTTAAAAATTACGTATAAAACAAGCTTTTAATGGATATATTTCAACGTACGTAGTTTCTTATTTTAAATTTTGAAAATTTTTGAGGCCATTTTGCAATAAAACGCAAGTTATTTTTTTCCGAATCATACCAAAATCTAATCAGCACCAGGATAAGCCACAAGCGACTTATCTACCAAATTTTGTGAAATTCGGTCCATTAGATTTTTTAGCTAGAATGGATACAAGCTTTTGCGGGCCATTTCGCGAAAAAAAGCGGGTTCTTTTATCCCCAATCGTACCCAAAACTAATCAGCACCAGAATTGCCCACAAGTGACTTACCTACCAAATTTTATGAAAATCGGTCATTTAGTTTTTTAGTTAGAGTGGATACAAAATCTGCACAGACAGACAGACAGACAGACACACAGACAGACAGACAGACACACAGACGTCACGCTAAAAATAGTTTTTTCGTATTCTAGAGGTCTCGAAACGTGTAGATCCGTCGAAAACTCGAGTTCCGATTTTCGACATGATTCCAATACTTTCCCTATACATTACCATGTATTTCAGGGAAAGTAATAGTCATACAGCTTGAAGGGCCTGCATCCTCTCCCTTGCACACCAATACCTTTTGTACATGTCACCAGAGATTCCTGGACAGTTCATTAGATGGTCAGCGTCCATGACTGCGTTAGCACCACACACTATACACAGTTTGGGCTTGGAATTAGATTAAATCTATGAAGATATCTAGCGAAACAGTCGGGACCAATTTCCAGGCGAAACGCTGCAACTGCATGACATCTCGGAAAACTGGGGATCTTATTGAGCGTAGACTTCCAAGTCTTGTTACTTTCCTTATATACATAATGTATAAGGAAAGTATTGTGACGGGGTCGAAAATTCGAATTCGAGTTTTCGACGGGAGAGCACGTTTCAAGCATCCCTGATCACGAATCAAACATTTTTGAAGTGATGTCTGTGTGTGTGTCTTTGTGTGTGTGTGTGTGTGTGTCAGTGGGTCTGTGGAGACGATAACTGACGAACGAATGGACCGATTCGAACCAAATTTGGTACAAAAATCACAATCTGTAAACACTGGAAGCCTAATGTTTTTATACGCAATCGAATGTTCAGCACCCCACCTAAATTTTCGAATGAAATTTTGAAAAAATCTTCAAAAAATCAAAACCAATAATAAAGTTACGCAATTAGACATTTCTTATGTAATTTTTCATTGGAAAACGATTGACATAAATTTTAGAACGCTAACATGAACCGTTCTCGAGATATTGCACATTTTCCAAAAAAATTATCAAACAGTCATATAAAATAGAAAAGAAAAAAATATTTCCTATTGAGAAACATGTTCACTTTTCATATATAATATCATGCGATAAATTGGGTGACATCATTCTCGTGGATCTAGCGCGTTCCATTCATGAAAAAAGATACTTTGAGTAATACTTTTGTATTTGAATGCCAATTTATCTGCTGTAAGAATAACTTATTTCTTCGTCCATAACGCTTGGCGAGATTTTGGCGACGAAATTGGCAGAATGTCGCCGACTTGGCGACTTTTTGAAATGTTGCCAAATTAACGAAAATCTCGCCAAATGGATAAAAATGACGCTAAATCAATGAAAATGACGACTAATTGTTGAAAATTCAATATCTTGGAAAGAATATTAGTGTCTAATATAAGAAAAACTTATTTCTTTTACTGTAAAAGTAGTAAATTCATTACATTATATAAGGGAAGTCATGTGTTGCCCACATCAGATTTTTTTCGATTAGTCTCGACTGTACAGATTTGAAATTATTTTTCATAGTATGTTTAATAATTCTTGTCATAGTTGTATAAGGGATTGAGCTATTTGGGGATTGAACTATTCTTGTTCCTTCCTTCGCCAGCAAATCAGCCCTCTCATTACCAATAATTCCACAATGAGAAGGGATCCACTGCAGCACAATGATCTTTAGTTTGGTTTTCAAAATGTTCAGATTCAGAATGCAGTCTTTAACTCTTGAAGAATCCACGCAATTGAAATTGGTAACCGCTTGAATTGCAGCCTTTGAGTCGGACAAAATCACTGCATTAATAAAAACTTCTGTTCTCAACAATAGATGTTGAGTGGCTATTCTAATGGCCTCACCTTCGAAGAAATATGCATGTGGACCAAGAGATACACGATATGAAAACATATCCGAGTAAACATCAGTACCGACGTTCTCTCCATGTGTCATTTGGGACCCATCAGTATAAATATGTATCCAGTCCGACAAAGGGTAAAGAAGTGAGATAGTTTCTAAGGCCATTGCCCTCAGCACTTCATCGTTTGTGTTTTTCTTTTGTACTTCTTGTACAAGATGTATTCTACCCAACGCACCTGATAACATGAGGTCAATAGGGCCAGGCAGGATTTCTTGTTTATTTGGCAACTCCATCTCAATCTTTAATTTCATGATTTTCTGAAGTACCCCGTCTTGAGTCTTTAGTTTTCTTCCTTGAAGTAAATTATAATTCCTCCAGTAGCTTGTTGTAGGTAATCGAATTAGTTTTTCATATTAACATAACCGCCTTCTGTTGAAAAACAATTTCTAATGGTATAGTATCGGTCAGAAGAAGCATTGCTTGTATGGGAATTGTTTTAACTGCACCAGTTATCAGTCTTAAAACTTCATTCTGCAATACCTCAATCCTATTCATAATTTCTTTACTGCATGTAATCAGGGGTTCTGAGCAATATGTCAGAATAGGTTTTATATACTTATTATAGGTCAAGCCGAGGGTGTCTCTATCACATCCCCATCGTACACCAGTGAGTCTCTTTAGAATCGCAGCTCTCTTCCTCACTCTTACTGATATTTCCTCCACTTGTTTTTTCCATGTCAGCTTTTCCTCGAAACAAACTCCAAGATACTTTGAATTCACAGATTCTTTCAGTATAAAACCATTATATAAAAAAATCTGATGTGGGCAACACATGACTTTCCTTATATAATGTAATGAATTTACTACTTTTACAGTAAAAAAATAGGTTTTTCTTATAGTATAGATACTAATATTCTGTCCAAGATATTGAATTTTCGACAATTAGTCGTCATTTTCATTGATTTAGCGTCATTTTTATCCATTTGGCAAGATTTTCGTTAATATGGCAACATTTCAAAAAATCGCCAAGTTGGCGATATTCTGCCAAATTCGTCGCCAAAATCTCGTCAAGCGTTATGGACGAAGAAATAAGTTAGTCTTACAGCAGATAAATGACTATTGGCGTTCAAATACAAAAGTATTACTTAAAGTATCTTTTTTCAAATATGGAACGAGCTAGATCCACGAGAATGATGTCACCCAATTTATCGCATGGTATTACATATGAAAAGTGAACATGTTTCTCAATAGGAAATATTTTTATTTTATTTTATATGACTTTTTGATAATTTTTTTGAAAAATGTACAATATCTCGAGAACGGTTCATGTTAGCGCTCTAAAATTTATGCCAATCGTTTTCTAATGAAAAATTACATAAGAAATGTCTATTTGCGTAACTTTATTAGCGGTTTTGATTTTTTGACGATTTTTTCAAAATTTCATTCTAAAATTTAGGGGTGTTTTGAACATTCGATTGCGTATAAAAACAATAGACTTCCAGTGTTTATGGATTGTGATTTTTGTACCAAATTTTGTTCGAATCGGTCCATTCGTTCGTCAGTTATCGTCTCCACAGACTCACTGACACACACACACACACACATACTTTCACACACACACACACACACACACACACACACACACGCACACACACACACACACACAGACACACACACACACACACAGACATCACTTAAAAATGTTTGATTCGTGATCAGGGATGCTTGAAACGTGTTCTCCCGTAGAAAACTCAATTCGAATTTTCGACCCGGTCACAATACTTTCCTTTTACATTATGTATATAAGGAAAGTAAAAAGATAAAACTGGATGATAATACATAGGATACCCAACCGGGAAGTGACCACTGCTTATATGGTCTCTGTCTGTGTAATATTTTATTTAGATGCATTTGTGAAAAAATTTTTGACACATATTAACGCATTTTTGATCTAAATAATTTCCATCGTCAATTTCTTTATGATCCCTATTTCCACTGATGAAACAGCCTTTCACATACGGAAAAGTGGCATAAGTCAGATTTGTTCCTTTATCATAATTCAGTTGATTTTAAAGATACAGATATGCGTTTTTTTTAACGATCTTGTTGCATTAAAAGTAAAAATTTTCTTATTGTCCCAATTTGTCTAAAGGGGTCGTATAAAAATTTAAAAAGTGTAACTTTTTGAAAATGAATGGGAGGACTATTTCGTTAACGTAGTATTATTTCCTACCTTACTTTCAACATTTTTGCATTAGCCACTTATCTCCAACAGGTAAAGAATTAAAGCGCGTTTCAATCTTTTTGGGACACCCTGTATAGGGAAAGTAATGAATTCTGGTGCGAACTGTCCGACTTCATGAATTTGGGAATAACATAAATCGGTGTCAAGACCTTCGATTGAATTATTTTACAATGATCAGCTTGACAATTTATTACGTGTTTGTACTTTCCACTACTTCCAGAATCGATCTAAATTGGCATTAATCTTGCAAAGTTGAGTTGCAGCTGAAAATGGTCATACGTGAATTTGATTCGCACTGATTCCCGGGAGGGATTATTTCATACCTTCAATATTTAAAAGGAAACACCAATCTTTACCTGTCTGATTTTAATTACCACTTTTTTGAAGTGAATTCTGTTGATGGTCGGGGTATACGACTGAAATCGAAGCATTACGTAAAATGTAAGTATTTTGGAGATTTATATCGCAACACTAATCTCTACACTATATCACTACGCCATCACTACATTATCACTACACTAATCACTACACAATGTCACTACACTATCCCACACTAATAGATGAAAATACAAGCAATCTATACTTGTTTTGTCGGAAAAGTAACATCTTTATAAATTTGTGAAATATAAAAATAATGTCAATGATATTTTAGATTTTCAATAATTTCCCTGAAATATAAAAATAATTTCAACATTTTAATATTTTGAACAAATTTTTATTTAGAGAAAAATGAAGCTTTTGTCCGAGAGAGTTTTTGTTTTTATCAATTTTAACTCGAAACATATTCCAAACTATTAAAGATAGAAATGTTGGGCAATAAAACTGTTCAGTAGGAAATTATATATATATATATATATATATATATATATATATATAATAAAGACATAATATGAAAATCTAATTAATGATAGAAAAGAGAACAGTTGTAACTAAAAAAACTTGAAATATACCAATAACTTAAAAAGAAGTAAAAATAGAGATTCATCAATCAAGAGGAGAATAACATGCACATATCTAGTCGTCAAGATAAATATATTCGACAAAAATCAGTGATGAGAATTCAAAAATTGAGAAACAAAAAATAACCAAGCATTAAAGCTATACACGTGATAAGCGGTAGGCCTAAAAATTGTACATTTTGAACAAATTCATTATATATATATATATATATATATATATATATATATATATATATAAATTATTGAAGAATTTTAATTTCACTTGTATTATATATACCTGAGATTGATCATTAATAGAAAATGTTCTGTATAGCATAAGTGAAAGTAAGATGAACTGAAATATAAATGTGACATCAAAATTACTATACGACAAGCCGTTAAATATTTAAAAAAGAACATGATAAGGAAACATTATAAATAAAACAGGTACTAAATTGGTATAAAATACACCTTTTTCCCTGTTCCATATAAAAGTTAAGGTATGGAATAAGAATTACACGTGGCAAAGAGGGGTGAATAAACTTTTTAACAACACATTAAGATAAAAGTAGTGATATAAATAATATATGTAATGCAGGTACTAAGGTACTAATCCCCCTATTCCCTGCATAAACAAGCATTGTGTAAATGCACGAAATGTGTTTAAAGATGAAATGTTGGCAAACAGAAACATTGTTTTGACAATGAGCTAGGATTTTTCTATCTCCGAAATTTTTTTTTGAAATTGAATAAGTGGAATAAATTGAATAAAGTGAAAAGCATATCCGAAATTATGTACGTTATCAAGGGTCATACATGTTTCGTTAATGCGGATTCTACGTTTCTGTGTGCATTACTGTAAATTGTATTACAGAAATAATGCACATGACCCGATGTAGAAGAAAATACAAATTGGATCAGATATATAAGAAACCAAATATAATAGTCAAATATACCAGCGTGTGGCTAAGTATTTATAGGAGAATTTAATGTAATGAAAAGGTATAATAATATAATAATATAAATGCATTTACCCCTTGCGCTGCTTAGATGTGTAGATTACATGATACTGACTAAGCCTTTTTACTCAATACAATATATATATATATATATATATATATATATATATATATATATATATATATATGTATATATATATATAAATATATATGCATATATATATATATATATATATATATATAAATATATATGTATATATATATATATATATATATGTATATATATGTATATATATGTATATATATATATATATATATATATATATATATATATACATATATATATATATATATATGCATATGTATATATATATATATATATATGTATACATATGTATATATATATATATATATATATATATATATATATATATAAATATATATATATATATATATATATATATATATAAATATATATATATATATATATATATATATAAATATATATATATATATATATATATATATATATATATATATATATATATATATATATATATATATATATATATATATATATATATATACATATATGCATATATATTGCGTCACTCCTTGCTACTAAAGACTCGCTGGCTATTCCCTGAGTCCGAGAGGATCCTTTTGGGCCAGATGGCATAGTACGGGTTCAATAATCGAAAGGTTCCGAGTTCGAACCTATACCCTACCATCGGGGGATTTGCGGCCCCCCACAACAGAAACGCTTTCCGCCGTATAACAAGGCGAATATCAAAAATCTTTTCAAATGAATGCATTAAAATGGTGCGTATTTTATACAGATATGTTAACATGAAACACTATTCTATCTATGATCACTGTGAGTGGCCTTGTTTTCAACATTTTGGGGTAATTCTTTTTGCAAATTTAGGTAATTATTTAGTATTCTTTTTCGGTAGTTTGATCTGACAATAGCCGACACACGATGCTAGTGTTTGAAATGTAACTCGGTTATTCAAGTGATCACAAAGGAATCTAAAACTATAAATAAACTCATTAAGAAAATGCAATTGAAAATCGTCTGCTGTAACTACAACTTAAAATGTCTCAGAAAAGGTAGATTGCATACCAATAGAATTGATTTAGAAAATTAATGATATGGATATAGTAGCCGAATACCCGTTGAAAATCAACAGTCTCGCAATAAGCAACCCCTGAATATTGTCATTTTTAACACTTTACAACAAAGTTGAAAAGTGTTTATGACTTTGTTTATTCTGTCTGTCCGTTAGCACGATAATTGCCGTAAAAATGACTTAATCAAAATGAAATTTTAGTATGTTGTTCAGACAGTCTGTAGGACCTATAGGAATATAAATGAATAATATCACCCAATTAGTTTTGGATTGAAGCCGGGTTGAAAAAATGAAATACATTGAACCCTATGGGACTTAATTTTTCGAACATTTTTTAAGCGAATTTAAAATTCACAAATTGCTTCGAAAATTTTAGGTAACATTCAAATTATTCCATAAAATATATAGAAAAAATTTCAGCAAAATATATTCAGTAGTTTTTAAAAAAAAGAAATAAAAATAATAATTACACCTCTTATATGAAGCGATCACGTCACCATGATATGAAAAGATCACGTGACCCACTTCAAAATATAATACGGCATCCATCTTGTCTCAAAATCATGATTTTTAAAGTTCTGTTTAATTCATATTGAGTGTTGTATTCGTTGTAAAACCTCTTTATTTTTGCTTATATTCTGTGCGCCTACATACTGAAACAACGCAATGACAATATATTTGAGTTTAAATGATCATCCAAATTGGATTATTTCTACAACGAAGCCTATTTTTCACTTATGCAAAATGTAAACAGCAAAATATGTAGGATAAGTTGTATAAGAATTGCTGTATTTTTTTAACGCAAAAGTATTTAGATCATGGAGTCTGCATAGCTGATATGAATGAAATATTCATTGATTTTACACAGAGAAGGACGATTTTTTTCGATGAAGTTTCAAGCATAGAGTTTAATTACTTGTACCTCCATGGTCTTAAGTTTTTGAATAAAATAAATTATTTTAGTACTGTGATGAATGAAATGATTCGGAAAATGTTATGAATGAAATGCTGCTTTTATAGAGAGAGCCAGGCGTGTTATTTTTTATATGACTTCATTTGAATGAATGTCAGTTGTTTTCGATGAAGTTTTCAAATATAATAAATTTTTGTAGTATTATGATGATTTTAAAAATATTACCGAGGAATGTATCGCATTTTAGAGATGCTTAAACCAGGCAATTTATATTTCAAAGTCGTCATTTGAATGAAGGTCATATTTTTCGATGAAGGTTTAAGTTTTCAAATACAATAAATTAATGTAGTATTGTGATAAGTTTTAAAATATTACTTAGGAATGTATTGCATTTTAGAAATGTTTAAATAAAATTGCATTGGAATTGGAAAGTGTTTCATAATCAATGCTTTAAGCATGATTGATCTTTCTTGTTTTAATAATTCGCGTTTCACATTTATTCGGCAAATCGAATATTTTAGTGTGCGGACCCTCCTAGAGAAAAAAAATATTGTAAATTTTAAATTGCGCACGTCTTCCTTTCGAACTATCTACCAGTACATGAAATTAAAGTCTCTATCTCATCCCGAAGCATACTATTTTATCATCTCTCCTTTCGAACGTTTCTCTGTGGAGCACACCCATAAATGAACATTTTTGAAAAACTCTGTTCGCCTTGGCTTTCTTATCAGATGATTGGACCATATACCAAATATCAGGCCTCTATCACATTTAAAAGGAAGCGTGTCTCATTTATTCCAAAAATCGGACATATTGGTGTTCGGCACCCCATAAAGTTGCAAATATTGAAAATCTGAAATGGCACACTTTCTTCTACCAGTACACCAAATTATCTACCAGTATCTTCAAACTATCTACCAGTACACCAAATTTGATGTCTCTATCCTATCGTGAAGCATGTTTTTCTAACACTTCATATTTCGAAGAATTTTCTGTGTTGCACCCCTTTAAATGATCATTTTTGAAAAACCGTAATAATTTTAAGGTGTTTTTTATCAAATGATTACTCCATATACTGAATTTTCAGCCTCTATCACAAGGAGGCGTTTTTCATTTGTTCGTCAAATCGAACATTTTAGTGTGCGGCAGCCCCTACAATAGCAAATGTTGGAAAACTGAAATTGCATACTTTCTTCCTTTCTATCTAACTACACGTATACCAAATTTGAAGTCTCTATCTCATCGCGAAGCATACTTTTTCTATCATTTCACTTCTCGAATGTTTTTCTGTGGAGTACCCCCCCCCCCTCTTTAAATATACATTTTTGAAAAACTCCATTCTTCATGGGTTTCCTATTAAATAATTCGCCTATATACCAAATATCAATTCTCTATCACGTTCTAAAAGGGGTGTTTCTACTTCATTCCGAAAATCGAACATTTTTGTGTGCGACACCCCCTAAAGTAGAAAATATTGGAGAACTGAAATTGTACACTATCTTCCTTCCAAACTATCTATCCGTACACCAAATTTCAAATTTCTATCTCATCCCGAGGTATGTTTTCTTATCAATTCACCTTTCGAAAGTTTTCCTCTGGAGTACCCCCCTTAAACGAACATTTTTGAAAATTTATATTCGTCTTGGGTGTTTTCATCAAATGATTAGTCCGTATACTTAATTTCAAGTCTCTATCAAATTTTAAAGGAGCCGTTTCTCATTTATTCAGTAAATCGAACATTCTAGTGTGCGGCACCCCCTTAAGTAGAAAATATTGGAAATCTGAAATTGCACACTTTCTTCCTTTTGAATGATTTACCCATACAACAAATTTGAAGTCTCTATCTTATGGCAAAGTATGTTTTCCTATCATTTCACTTTTCGAACGTCTTGGTGTGGAGCACCCCCCCCCCCCCCTCTAGAGAACGTTTTCAAAAAAATCGATTTTTCCAGGGGGTTTTATCGAACGATCGAGCCGTGTACCAAATTGCAAGTCTCTATCAATTCGGGAAGTGCCTAAAAAAGCGTAACAGACTGACAGACGGACAGACAAATAGGCAGACGTACACTTGGTAATTAGTATATATAGATTTTTGTGTGTATGATGGTACAAAAACGTATTTTGTGTGTTTAGCCGTCCTCCAGTTCTAGCTGAAAGAATTTTAGAACAAAAAATTCCTCGATTTATAAATTTTACGAAGAATAATTCCAAGATTTCAGAATTTTCTCATAATCACTTCAAATATTAAACAAGCCACAAAATTTAGTAACAGCAAATTTACTATTTAACCGTCAAATTTTTCCCCCAAAGATTATTGATATGAGTCTCATACCCATTTTCGAAACATTAAGAGATGCAATATTCAAGATCTAAAAACAATCAATGAATGAGATTGTTAAAAACAATCAAATATAATTTTCTTCGAAATTTTAATTACAGTTTACCAAACGTTATTCTCAACACTGCACTAGGAAGATAATTTGAATAATAGCCGTTGCCTGGAAAAAATCAATATCGTAAAAATTCAGCTTGGAAATTTCCATTAAACTGACTGTAAAATTCATAACCAGGACTCCAGAATAATGAAGCGTATTCTAATTTAGGTCTGACTAAAAAGTTAAAATAATATATAGCTCTTGTGGCATATAAAAAATAAAATAGGGAACTTACAGTTTAACTTACAATTAACATCAATTGATTATTATTATTAAGCATTAAAGACATGGCCGTTGATCTCATAAAGTGGAATTAACATTTAAATCGTACATCGCTCGTTGTTCCGCAAAAAACCCTCCAATTATTTTTACCTTTTGTGTAAGTCCTGAAAAGAATTATTAATTAATATTAAAAGATTAGACTATTTTAAAACTTAAACAATATCATTTATCAACAACATCAATTTATCAAAAGCACCAATTTTCATAAATATCAATTTTCACTTATTATCAATTTTCATTTGATTATTTTAGCCAGGGGAGATATGCGACAAGAATTATTAGTTTTACCGTTGTTGTCTAGGACCTGTTATTATGAGCACATACCTTCAAGTTTAGTCTTGGGCTCATCATCTCGCTTGTATCAGTCTTATACTGCCATAACTCTGTGGTGTGTGGCTCCTCCTCGTACTACTAATGCACTCGCACATAGAGTCTTTACGGGACACTGAAGATCTACTCGTACTTTAAGTCAAAATTCATGATTATTTTCTTGCATGTCTGATCTCCATTTCTGCTCCTCGTTGTCTTTCGTATGCTACTGCACTCTCATTTTGTCTATAACTGAAACTCGTGTATTTCGTCCACAACTCTGGGGTGTGTGGCTCCGAACTCTGATTTCTTTCATCTTAAGTCATGATAGTGTAAATACTCGCACTCTAACTGCCTCTCCTAAGTCATGTCTGCAAGGTCATATTCACTTCGCTCATTTCGTAAATCTGTTTTAGACTTGTGGTTCCTTCGGCGGGGAGGGGGGGGGGGGAGAGGGGTAGCTCCACCCTTCTTTCCCTTGGCGCTCATTGGTTCTTCTGAACCCAATGGCATCACTTCACAGCCCCTCTCAGCCCCTGTGGCCTGGCACACCTAAATTTATAGTCCTTTTGACCTCAAAGTTCACGTCCTCATAAACTTCGGTGCCAGCCAGTCTGCACGCTTTGCTTGGCGTTCTGGCAACCATAAATACTCAAATAAAAGTGTCTCATGTGAGAACAATTTCTGGTCTCACAGCTCTAATGTAAAGACCAAGAGAATTTCTAATTAGCAACACATCAATTTTCGTTGTTAAAGAAAATTGTTAAGAAACTTGTAAATCCATTGGAAAAATGAATTAGAATCTTTGACTTCATTCATAATTTTTTTCGACACATTATAATATGTAGGGTAAAGAAAGTGCAATGGAGCTAATTGGTTTAAACAAAAATATTCCCGATAAGCCTGCAACATCCATTGCACAACATCTAGATTGGTCTTCCATCCGACTGGACGCTGACCTAGTGAACGAGGTGTTTGTTCATCGAACTCCAACATCAACTAGGTTGGTCTCCAACCGAATAGGACGCTCGACTCTAGTGAATATGTAATTTAGTCACATAATTTCAACATCAGCTAGAACGGTCTCCAGCCGGAAAGGACGCTCTCCTCTATAGTGCTAACGTAGTGAAGACTAAATCAGCTAGATTGGTCTCCTCGTCCGATTGGATGCGTCCTAGTGAATCAGAAATTGTAACTTCAAGGTGTAGGTTCAGATATTTTCTACTAATCTGAGTATAAATATATATACATATTTCTTCCATATATATGAAATGATTGTAATCATTTTTAAAAATTGGTAGAGAAAACTGGTAGTAAGTTTAAATCCAGGAATTTCATTCAATACATATAAAACATGCCGAAATAGATGGTTAACTCAATTTAGATGGATATTAATTTAATAATAATCAAATCATATATAAAATGAAAATAATAAAATATATGAAGTATTAGTCTCCACTCGACGTACAATCATACAATCGTATTATATAGTGTTCAGTTCAACTTGATCTTTTCATCATTTTTTATCTGTGAAAGAAGTAAATTCATCGCATTATATAAGGAAAGTCATGTGCTGCATACATCAGATTTTTTTATTATTCAAATCGAAAAAATAATAACTAAAATTGACAGGTTTAATTTAATTGCGTTTCTGAGCAACATGATATAAGATAGAATCTTCCTCATAAACTGCGAAATTAAATAACCATTTTGATTTCCTTATACTTTTCATTGTTCAGTAGAAGCTTGTGAAATATAAACCATGGAGATAGATTTCCCATTTAAATCGTGTTTCAAACAATTCATGTTTTCAGAAAGTGACTAATTGGTGCAAAAAATCTCCCATTAAACTCAGAGATAAAGTTTTAATTTACTTTCAAACGATTTTCAAGCTTTTCGTTTAGATAAATCACGGAGTTAGAGAGTAGAACTCCTAGGAAAAAGTTTCGTTTTTCATTAATATTTCGACAACCCCCGGTCTTAGATACTCGAAACTTGGGCTAAATTTATGGGGGGGGGCTATTTTAAGGCTATCCACAAAATTTCATCAAATTCGGTTCAGCCGTTCTTTCGTGATGATGAGACAAACGATAATTTCGTTTTTTACTAATATCTCGAGAACCACTAATTGTAGAAACTTCAAACATAGACTAAATTTGAAGTGGGACTATTTCCAGGCTACCAACAAAATTTCATCAAATTCGGTTTAGCTGTTCTGCTGTGATGACGGGACAGACATACAGACAGATTTTCAATTCTATTTATATAGATTACTGAATCTAAACAAATATGAAACTAGCTAATGCGATCACTTATGACCTGACTGCCGCAGGGGCACTGACTGACGTAGGGGACCTGACTGACGCAGGGGCATGCGCCGCGACTGTCCCGGGCCCCTCATCATAGGGGGACCCTAATTAAACAATTGTAACATCGAAAAATCAATGATTGCTTCCTCAAAAATAATCTTGTCGTCGGATGTATATGGATTACAGCACTAATTCACAATCTAGATTATGTTGGCCTTGGTTGTGATGAGAAAGTTGCTAATACTAATTTAAATTCCTTTGAAATATGTTAGAACTATATTTTGTATACTGTTATCTCGAATGCAATTATGCCTTGGAAAATACATTGTTCATTTCATATATGTCGAGAGGTGAAGGGTTCTCAAAGGAATGTTTGTCCCGGGCCCCTGTTTCACTATGTCGGGCCCTGAACATACGCCGAATTACCGAACTTTCAATAAATTAGTATGGAAACACGTCGACTAATTAAAATTTTAAAATCAAAGACAACCAAAAAGTAGGTTTAAAAGTCCCTTATTAAAATCTACTTTTTACAAAGTACAAAATTACATGACCAAAGCGCTTTCGGGCATTATTATGCCCTTCATCAGTGGCGAAGTGAAAATAAAGTGCGAACCAGTGCTTAAATATAGGCCATATTAATATTTTAAATTATTATATTACTTATATTTTAATATACTATTTTTATTTAAAATGCCTCGTTTTTTTTAAAAAATGTAAAAATGTCAATTGGTGATATGTAAATTTTGACTGGTGGTTATAGCCTATATTTGAGCACTTGTTCGCACCTTATTTTTACTTCACACCTGATGAAGGGCATAATGATGCCCGAAAGCGCTTTGGTCGTGTAATTTTGTACGTCGTAAAAAGGAGATTTTAATAAAGTACTTTTAAACCTATTTTTTGGTAGTCTTTGATTTTAAAGTTTTGATAAACTCTTATCTATTCACTGTAGAACTTTTCTTTTCTCATTGCTCAATCTCAAAGTCCGCCGTTAAATAAATCTGACCACCCCTGATGAAGGACATAACGATTTCCGAAAGCGTTTTGGCCGTGTAATTTTGTACGTCGTAAAAAGGAGATTTTTATAAAGGACTTTTAGACCTATTGTTTGGTTGTCTTTGATTTCAAAGTTTTAACAAACTCTTGTCTATTCATTGTAGAACTTTTCTTTTCTCAATGCTCAATCTCAAAGTCTGCCGTTAAATAAATCTGACCACCCCTGATGAAGGACATAACGATGTCCGAAAGCGTTTTGGCCGTGTAATTTTGTACGTCGTAAAAAGGAGATTTTTATAAAGGACTTTTAAACCTATTTTTTGGTTGTCTTTGATTTGAAAGTTTTAACAAACTCTTGTCTATTCATTGTAGAACTTTTCTTTTCTTAAAGTCTCAATCTCAAAGTCTGCCGTTAAATAAATCTGACCACCCCTGATGAAGGGCATAATAATGACCATCACCCCTGATGAAGGACATAGCGATGTCCGAAAGCGTTTTGGCCGTGTAATTTTGTACGTCGTAAAAAGGAGATTTTAATAAAGGACTTTTAAACCTATTTTTTGGTTGTCTTTGATTTCAAAGTTTTAACAAACTCTTGTCTATTCATTGCAGAACTTTTCTTTTCTCATTGCTCAATCTCAAAGTCCGCCGTTAAATAAATCCGGCCAACCACAAGACTGGGTTTCTTCTGAATTGAATTTGTAAGATTTGCATTTTCCCAAAATTGTCTGAAACAGAGACTGCGTTGCAAAAACTGTTCAATAGGGGCGCGACAGCCCAGTTGGTTAGCTAGCGGGAATTGCACTCGATCGGCCTGAGTTCGATTCCCGTTGCTGCCAAAACTGCCGCCGTGTTCACGCGGAGTACGATCATGTTAAACATGTATGTCCGTAAGTCCTTCAGAGAGGTTGGTGGTAGGGGAAGGAGGGTGCGGTCCCTGTGGATGCCTCCCCCACTGGGTTCCGGTTTAAATTAGGTGGAATTTTACGTCGTCCAAACAGATACCTTATACCTTTCTGGTAGGCCGGACGGTCTGGGTCAAAGAAGAGGAAGGAAATCTTCTGAAATTCTTCAATGACATTTTAAGAATGTCTAGAGATATATTGCTCTAAAATGAAAATTCATTCACACTAGAAAAATGCTATGTCCTTCGATTGATAAAAAATAAGTCTGTAATTATAATCTAACATAATAAAAACAGCAGACTATATCTGATATATTTTTGAGGATTTATTAGTGACATCGATCTGTAAAATATTCTACTATTTCAATATTTATGTAAATCATAGGATTTAAAATATTCTACTATTTCAATATTTATGTAAATCATAGGATTTAAAATATTCTACTATTTCAATATTTATGTAAATCATAGGATTTAAAATATTCTACTATTTCAATATTTATGTAAATCATAGGATTTAAAATATTCTACTATTTCAATATTTATGTAAATCATAGGATTTAAAATATTCTACTATTTCAATATTTATGTAAATCATAGGATTTAAAATATTCTACTATTTCAATATTTATGTAAATCATAGGATTTAAAATATTCTACTATTTCAATATTTATGTAAATCATAGGATTTAAAATATTCTACTATTTCAATATTTATGTAAATCATAGGATTTAAAATATTCTACTATTTGAATATTTATGTAAATCATAGGATTTAAAATATTCTACTATTTGAATATTTATGTAAATCATAGGATTTAAAAATTTGATGTGAGGAATTTACAACCACCCTGTATTTAGTTCTATCAATTAGTATAATTATCAGAATGAAAAAGAAATGCATCTTCGTCAGAGTAATCAGAATATTTTGAAAATTTATAAAAAAGTTTCTTTTTCAAGTTGGCAACTTAGTGATATCGATATCAACGAATTGGATGCAATTAACTTATCTAAGTTAATATAAAATATTTTGAAATCATTAATATAAATGACGTAGTTAAAATTAATAATTTCCTCCAGATGCAATATACTATCGTTATTGTTTTGAGAAATATCAATAGAATAACGAAATAACGTTATGAAAATATCAAATTTGAATCATTCGGGGTTTAATCATGAGAATTACTAAAAATTCTATCAAATTCTGGTTTTTGCACATCACGCATCTAGACATAAAATTTTATAACGACAAGGGTATTCAATTTTCAGCTACCGTGTCAAAAGATTTACCAAACACGCATGCACAGGACATATTTCCTAAAATGTTTAAAATAGGTGCAGGAAGTCTTAAAACCTGCTTCTCCTCCAAAATCACCAACTTGAAAATTTTGGAACACTAATACTTTATACACTAGTACTTGAGAGTAAAATGTTGCTGTTCATTGCCGTATAATAGATACGGTTTTGCTAGTTTATTATGCTTTCATAATGGTATCTATATTGCACTAAGGTATTTTCTGCACAATTCCTTCACGTGACAAGGTGTATAAAGTTGTATAAGATTATCTCTCATCCATTCGCCTGCAGCACCTGCGCTCTTAATAACGCACCTCGTATATAAACAATAATATCAATTCTTATGCTACTCCCTATTAAATTATAATTACCAATTAAACGTACCTGTCAAATAAATAGTGAAACTCACTATTTTTCAAATCAAGGATATTATTTCCCTTAAAGTGACACGGATTATCAAAGAAACTGAACTTAATTTTCCATGATATTGAATTTTCATCAAGTTGGAGTCATTTTCGTTAATTTAGCGCCACTTTTGTCAAAGTAGGGAAAATAAGAAGAGGAATATAAATTTAAGTTAGCATGTAATGTCCATATACCCATTTCATAATTTTCTTATGAATAAAAAAAAACTAGAAATTCAGTAAATTTAAAACGTACCTGTTTTGATGATAAATGAACAGAATAGCAAAACTGGAAAATGACGTCATAAATTAAAAAAAATATTAACGTGCATAAGAACACATACAGAAACAACACTGATTTTAATTTAGAAGAATCAAGTTCAAAAGCAGGAACCGCCACAATTCCGGGCCGGTCATCGACATGCAGAGCATTAACTTCCAACAAAATCCTTCTGTTTTCTATACTCGTATTTATACCATTTCGTCGTTGTCAGTAGAGTCAAAATTAGATACTGATGTAAAAAGGCGACATCTTAAATTGTTTCGCCGTATACCATTAGTTGCCTTCGCACGCAATGCTGCTGTTCCAGTTAAGTTTAATTATGGCGGGAACTCTAATCGCTAAAATGAAGAAATGTATGTAATTTTCACAAAAGCTGTAAAGAAATATCCGGGATGTAATATTCGATTTACATAGAATATGTTCATATTCGATGGAATATATTTATGCTCTATTAAATGTACGCATCTTCTATGGAATACATTCACGTTTCAAGGAATATATTCATGTTTCATAGAATGTATTCATGTTCTATTAAATATACGCATGTTCTATAAAATACATTCACGTTTCAAGGAATATATTCATGTTTCATGGAATGTATTCATGTGCCATGGAATATATGATATATAGAATGCATTCATGTTCCATGGAATATATGATATATAGAATGTATTCATGTTCCATGGAATATATGATATATAGAATATATTCATGTTTCATGGAATATATGATATATAGAATATATTCATGTTTCATGGAATATATGATATATAGAATATATTCATGTTTCATGGAATGTATTCATGTTTCATGGAATGTATTCATGTTCCATGGAATATATGATATATAGAATATATAGAATTTGTAAGTCTAGTGAATTACAATTATTGTCACAGTGAAAAATTGTATCTTTTTATGAGTTTTCTTTTGCAAGTTGCTTTAAAAATATCTTATCAAATCTTAAAAATTCTGGCAACAGGTGTGCCAAATGGATACATTCGACATATTCATTTTCTATGTAAAAGAACATCAAAATTGTGACAAATTAAAAAAAAAAACAATAATAAATCTTCACTCACTAATCACTGGTGATCGATCTTTAACGGTTTGATATTTTTCTGTCTTTATTCTTTAAAAGTGTACATTTGTTTTCGATTTTTATGTTTTTAAAGTTTTTATATTAGTTAAAATTCCAACACTCTGGTTAATGCAATGATAATATATTTTTAGGAGTAATGGCATGATTACATTTAATTGTATTTTCCCGTGTCTCATTCTTTTTCAGCACGGTACTTCGATTTCATATTTTCTGTATATTATTGATTATTTCGTTTAACCCCTCTTTTTTCACACTATGTGGTGTTATCTGTTTTAGTTTACTTTTTTTCACGGTATGGTTAAGCTTTCACTAAGCGTTTAGCCCCGACTTGATCGTACTGAAGAAGAACATTAAAGAAGAACATTTTTGATATTTTTTTTTGAAAAATGTACAATATCTCAAAAACGGCTCATGTTAGCGTTCTAAAATTTATGTCAATCGTTTTCTAATGAAAAATTACATAAGAAATGTCTATTTGCGTAACTTTATTAGTGGTTTTGATTTTTTGACGATTTTTTAAAAATTTCATTCGAAAATTTAGGGGGGTTTTGAACATTCGATTGCGTATAAAAACAATAGGCTTCCAGTGTTTACGGATTGCGATTTTTGTACCAAATTTGGTTCCAATCGGTCTATTCGTTCGTCAGTTATCGACTCCACAGACCCACTGACACACACACACACACACACACACACACACACACACATACTTTCACACACACACAGACATCACTTCAAAAATGTTTGAATCGTGATCAGGGATGCTTGAAACGTGCTCTCCCGTCGAAAACTCGAATTCGAATTTTCGACCCCGTCACAATACTTTCCTTATACATTATGTATATAAGGAAAGTAATAACAATTATGTTGTAAAACTACGAAGGGACTTAATGTTTTAAAGTTTCATCATTGTATCTTCGCCTTTACAATAATTCGCTGAAACTTCTGTTTAATTTTACATGCGCTAAACTATTTACTTTTAGAAAATAATAAGATAAATTATGTTTATATGCTTATCTGTTTTCTTTTCTGAATGATGTCAGATCATTTAGTTGCCGAAACAAGTTTTTACCGTTAAGTTACCTGCTTAATTATTCCTTTGAAATGTCCGTTAACTTAGTTATAGGAACCGGTTGTTTTCTTTATTTTGCTATAATATTTAATTCTCGTTTTTTCAGTCTTGCTTTTTCATGGTTATATTTTACTGTAGTATGCGCTAAACAATATCGCCTGTGTGAAGGTAACGCCCTCTTCAGGAGGATTCTGTAAGTATACATGTACACACCAATTTATGGTTGCAGTTAACTTTTATATTGTGCATAATAGTTTAATTGCTTACGTGCTCGTAAACACAAACATTGTACAAGATATCTTAGATAAGCAGTTAGGAGTTCTTGAAACATAATTTTTCTTGAAAATATCGGCTCATTAATTTTTTTTGAAACAATACTATGCATAAGAAATAAATTAATTGGAGTGGTCAGAAAGACAGATAGACGAACATCAATCCAAAAATAGTCAAACCGTGTTCAGGAGGTCTTAAAATATATATTAGAATCAAAATATCGAATTCGAAAATTTCTGAGAAAATAATACTTTCTCCATACTATATTACATAGTATGGGAAATAAAATATAGAGAGACAAAGCAACGAAACGCAAACACTGGAAGCAGATCATTGTGCAATATGATAAACAGTCAATCACGTGCATATTCTAATTTAATGCTACATTGATGACAATGTTCCTTTCTTTAATGGTGTTCTGAATTGTGTCTCCATTTCTGAAATGAAATTTTGCGGAAATGTTGTGGATGTAACACTTTCGAAGAAAAATAATTTCCATGCTTGATTATAATGTCCTACTTTTAATGCGTTGCATTTCGATAATTGGATAGATTATAATGTCCGGAGACAGTAATTGACACGCTTTCTTAAAATTTTACGCATTTCAAGAGAAAACGTTGCAATCACTGCAACCTTTTTCTACAAATAGAGAATATTTGGAGAGTATAAGTCCCAATTGACTTTCTCATTCTTATATCATATACTGTTTAGTTTTACTTGTGTCGTAATCCGGACACCATCAGAATGTCATAAACGCATTTATGATCTTATCATTACATGTTGTTCTTAAAAAAAAATCTGATGTGGGCAACACATGACTTTCCTTATATAATGTAATGAATTTACAACTTTTACAGTAAAAAATTAGGTTTTTCTTATAGTAGATACTAATATTCTTTCCAAGATACTGAATTTTCGACAATTAGTCGTCATTTTCATTGATTTAGCATCATTTTTATCCATTTGGCGAGATTTTCATCAATTTGGCAACATTTCAAAAAAGTCGCCAAGTTGGCGACATTCCGCCAAATTCGTCTCCAAAATCTCGCCTAGCGTTATGCACTAAGAAATAAGTTATTCTTACAGCTGATAAATGACTATTGGCGCTCAAATACAAAAGTATTATTCAAAATATATTTTTTCATGAATGGAACGAGCTAGATCCACGAGAATGATGTCACTCAATTTATGGTATTACGCATGGTATTACATATGAAAAGAGAATATGTTTCTCAATAGGAATTTTTTTTTATGTGACTTTTTCATAATTTTTTTGAAAAATGTACAATATCTCGAGAACGGTTCATGTTAGCGTTCTAAAATTTATGCCAATCGTTTTCTAATGAAAAATTACATAAGAAATGTCTATTTGCGTAACTTTATTAGCGGTTTTGATTTTTTGACAATTTTTTCAAAATTTCATTCGAAAATTTAGGGAGGTTCTGAACATTCGATTACGTATAAAAACAATAGGCTTCCAGTGTTTACGGATTGTGATTTTTGTACCAAATTTGGTTCGAATCGGTCCATTCGTTCGTCAGTTATCGTCTCCACAGACTCACTGACACACACACACACACACATACTTTCACACACACACACACACAGACATCACTTCAAAAATGTTTTATTCGTGATCAGGGATGCTTGAAACGTGCTCTTCCGTCGAAAACTCGAATTCGAATTTTCGACCCCGTCACAATACTTTCCTTATACATTATGTCTATAAGGAAAGTAAAAATTATTGAAATGTTTATTAAAAATTCTTTATGAGTTCCTTTTATCAAGTTGACATCAGCTTACTTACGTCGAAATATTTATTTTATTTGGCTGAATTGCATCATTATATACTACTCGCCATTTTGTTAAATCGGCATCTTAGAGTTGCTGCTTTAAATTTCACGAGTGAACGTTGTATTTCTTGTGTGCCTGATGAAGAAGGCTGTTTCTTCCCTTCGAAAGTAGTCAACGCTATTATTTTGTGTTATATGTTGCTCTTGCAAAGTTATTTTAGTTTTATTATATTAGCAGCCGTTTGAACTGTACGTAGATATAGTTTGTTGCAATTCACGACACGATTTTAAGAACACGTTTTAAGAACACGTTTTAATCGATACATGAATAAATTTAATCGATACACGAATAATACGATTTAACACAGGAGAAATAATGCTGGGAATTAAGAGTTTCCCTGCATTAATTGTCAAGCAGAACAGATAAGAGTAGGAATGTAGTAAATACAGGAAACAGCAAAATCTGATGTGGACAGCACATGATTTTCCTTATATAATCCAATGAATTTACTCCTTTTACAGAAAAATAATTATGTATAAGATCCACAGATTGTATTTTTAACATTGAATTGTACATTTGGCTATTTTCCAGATGATAACATGTAAAACTATTTCAAAGTACCTAATTGACTTATACAGGGTGCATCATATTGAATGGGACAAAAAGAATAGCATAGTACAAATTCTGTAATTGATTTATTTAGCCGAAACAAATTAATTCTGAAACTACAATTATACAAGTTTTATCTGGCAACAGCGAAAAACCTTCCTGTTACGAAATCGCCGCTAGAGGCACTGTTAATCAAAATGGAACCATCCATGCAGGAGAAAGCGTACTGTGTTTGGGAATACGCCAAAACATCATCGTTTATCGTCGTTCAAAGACATTTTCGCACGAAATTTGATAAAGAACTACCGCATCGTCACAACATCGAACGGTGGGTGAAGCAGTTTGAGGACACGGGCTGCTTGTGTAAGAAAACCAGTCCAGGATGACCAGGAGCCCAAGCCGAAGCGGTTCCCGGATTCATTCTGCAGCAAGACGGTGCTCCACCACATTGGCATACAAACGTACGTCAGTACCTGAACGACAGTCTACCCCATCGCTGGATTGGCCGTGCTGAGTCAAACGATATGCCATTGGTTTGTTGGCCACCGAGATCCCCAGATCTAACCCCATGTGATTTTTTCCTATGGGGTTTTGTTAAAGACAAAGTGTCCATGCCTCCATTGTCCCAGGACTTACAGCAACTGAAGCAGCGGATAACTGAAGTGCTCGATTCATTAACAAGGGATATTCTATCACGAGTGTGGCAGGAAATAGAATACAGCATAGATATTTGCCATGTCACCGGAGGGGCACACATAGAACATCTATAGAAACTTGGATATAGTTTCACTGTAAATTTGATTTATCAAAATAAAGTAATTATAGCGTTCACGTGTATTTTTTCTTTTCGTCCCATTCAATATGATACACCCTGTATTTCACGCAACTCTAAATAAACAATTATCAATATTGATAGCATCCTCAATAAGCGATATAGTCCATATATTAAAATATTTTAATAATTAATTCATGAATTGGGTGTCATTTTCATTAATTTAGCCTCATTTTTGCAATTTTGACGATATTTTCGTCAATCTTGGGCGAAATATCGCCAAGTTGGTGATATTTTGCTAAATTATTCGCCAATTTCGTCAAAATGCATCACCAAGTGTTACAGATAAAAGGAGAGACGAGCATTTCTTATATACTAGAAGGTGTGACCGTCATATGACGGCAATCAGAATTTGAGAAACATTGCTTCCCATTTGGCGTCATTTTATCAATTTGTCGACATTTTTGTCACTTTGGCAACATTTAAAATAATCGCCAAGTTGGCGACGTTCCGCTAAATTTCTTGCTAAACGTTACGGACGGACGGAGAAATGGGTTATTCTTATAGTCTTTTCTTATGTTCTTTCCAAGATATTGAACTTTCACCAATTAGTCGTCGTTTCGTTGATTTATCTTAGGTTTCATCAATTTAGCAAATTTTTATCAATTGGGTGACTTTGTCGTCAATTTGGTAACTTTTAAAAGTCAGCATATTCCGACAAATTCGTCACCAAAATTTTACCAAACTTTACGGAAAGAAAAATAGGTTATTCTTATAGTATATATTTATATTCTTTTCAAGATATTAAATTTTTGTCAATTAGTCTTCATTTTCATTGATTTAGCGTCATTTTTATCAATTTGACGACATTTTAGTTAATTTGGCAACATTGAAAAAGTCTCCGAGTCGGCGACATTCTGTCAAATTCGTCGCCAAAATCTCGCCAAGCGGTATGGACGGAGAAATAAGTTATTCTTGTAGCAAATAAATAACTATCGGCGTCCAAATACAAAAGTTACCCAAAGTATCTTTTCTCATGAATGGAACGAGCTAGATTTACGAAAATGGTGTTATCAAATTTATCGCATGGTATTACATATGAAAAGTAAACATATTTCACAATAGCTAATATTTTTTTTAATTTATGTGATGTTTTGATAAATTTATTTGAAAAATGTGCAATATCTCGAGAACGGTTCATGTTAGCGTTCTAAAGTTTATGGAAATCGTTTTCTAAGGAGACATTACATAAGAAATGACTACTTGCGTAACTTATTAAAGATTTTGCTTTTTTAATGCTTTTTTTCTAATTTCACTCGAAAATTTAGGGAGATTCTGGGTATTCGATTGTGTTTAAAAACAATAAGCTTCCAGTATTCACGGATTGCAATTTTTGTACCAGATTTCAGTCGAATCACTTCATTCGTTCGTGAGATATCGTCTCCACTGACTCATTGACAAACACACACACGTGCGCACGCACATACTTTTACACAAACACACAGACACATCCACAGACATCAGCTCAAAAATATTCGATTCGTGATAAGGAATGCTTGAAACGTGCTCTCCCGTCGAAAACTCGAATTATAATTTTCGATCCCATACTTTCCTTATACATTATACTATGTATATAAGTAAAGTAATAAAGTTGAAACAAAAATAGTTTGACTGATAGTTAAAAGAATTATAATATAGCATAAGTCACAGAATTCATAATAATTCTGTTTGATTGACTTGTTTTTAATTTATATATTTTTTAGAATCAAAATAATACTGGAGTGTAATTTGCACTAAAATTTATTATACTTTTATACTATATATTGTTTAGGATAGCTTCTATCATAATCAGCATCAAAACACTAAAAAATGATCTGAAGTGTAAGGTGCCTTCATATTCATTTTCATATATTCATATTTTATATAATAGTGTTGAAGACCCAGACCGTCCGACTCGTCCGAGGACTTAGAGCAACTATTTGGACGGCCCTTATATAATAGTGTGTTGTTGTTGAAACCCAGACCGTCCGACCTACCAGAAAGGTGTAAGGTAACTGTTTGGACGGTCGGGAAGTGCCACCCAATTCAGACCGGAACCCAGTGGGGGAGGCATCCACAGGGACCGTACCCTCCTTCCCCTACCACCAACCTCTCGGAAGGACTTTCGGACCCACATGTTTAACGTGATCGTACTCCGCATGAACACGGATATATAATAGTGTGTGTAGTTCTTCTTGCATCAATTATCAAGATAAAAAAAAAATAAAAACACTGTTGTCACCTGCTAGAGATTGATGTGGATAATCCTATTTTTCGCATATTTTCACTTTTCTATCAGAATTGTTTTATAATACAGCTTAAGAGGTATATGAAATCAGAAGATACAATGGTTATTAAGTGATTTATTGAGGTCGATGGATATTTTTACTCATATCATGTCAACAATCCAACTGAACGATGATGAATCCTCTAGAAAGTCCAGAACCGTAACCTCCTTCCTTTACCACCAACCTCTCGAAGGGACTTACGGACTCGCATATATGCCCGTATTTTGTTTGAATACGAGGACAGTTTGGACAGAACCAGAATAGAACTTCGTCGTTCGAGCACAATCCCCGCAGGGCCAATCACTGGGCTGTACTGTTTGGAAGAGTTATATCCTTTGATTGCAGCGCCCTCAAATACGAACTCAGAGAGGTACATAAATATTCTAGACTATTATGCACGGCTTAATACGATGTGGCAGTAATTTAGAACAGACTCTTATCTATGACTCCATGCACTTCGAAATCTGTGCAGGCCTGGTTTGAAGAACATAAGGTACAAAAGTTAATTGGACGGCTCAAAGTCCGGATTTGAATCTGATCGAACACGGGCTAGAACGACGGGCTGGGACCTTATAGCTTACACTTTGGGGTAGGTCGTATTGTCTGGGTTGATGGTCTTAGATGGACTAGAACCCGAATTCGTTTTCGACTGGAAATACCCAAAGATTTCTGTGGTAGCTGCTTTAAACGAGGAATGGCGACATATTCCAGTAGAGATATTCCTGGAATTGAAGAAAAGCATGCCTAGAATAGTCGAGGTAGGTATTGTAGCCAAAGGTGGTACAGCAATTTTGATTTCGTGAAATATATCCGATTTTTTCTCTTTCAATCCAGATACGGTAATCGTTTGTTGTACTATCATTATTGTTCAGTTAATTATTGTTTTCCACAGAGAAAAATGCTACAAAAATCTTAAAATTCGAATAATTTACACATAGTATAGCAGAAGGAGCATTTGTTGCAAATCTATACGTTTGAAAATCTACACGTTTTATAGTGGAGAGAGCATTTATTGTTTTGTTCACACCTCACAAACAGACACATAAACACGGACGGGCTTCTTTGCGCAACTGTTATTTGGTTTAGGAGGTCTTAAAACATGCTAATTTTAAAAATTTCAAATTGAGATATTTCTACAAAACAAAACATTCTCCATATTATACATTCTACATATCCTATGAGAAAGCAATTTAAAATAACTTTCAAACCCAGACTCATAAAATGTAAATTATGTTTTTACTCTGAATATCAATAGAAATGGACTTCAGAAATGTGGGATATGAACGTATGAGGACATAAGGGAAGCTTTTTACGCACAGATTCTATTATTCTACTAGGCATTTTCACACACGTTTATCACGAGCGAAAAGTCTAGTGATCACTAAATAGAACGCCTACACACTTAATAAAAGTTTCAAATATCGAAAACCGTTTCAAATCTAGGCTTAGAATTGGCGCACATTCTATAGTTCTGTTAGCATAGAAATGGTGATATGTAAAAATATATTTCATCTCCGATCACTGTTTGTTTCCTTATTTTCGACGTTTTTAAGTATGTTAATTTAAAAATATAACATCTTTATAACATTTTTTAACAGTTTGATTAGAAGAATAGTCAGCAGACGATTTCGTTGTTTAAATCGCAACATAATTAATTGTGTTATTAAGGTAGCAAAAAGGAATCCAAATCCATAACAAATTGAAATATAAAATATAACAAGAAAAAGCGTCTGTTATAACTATAAATTAAAATGTCTCAAAAACGTTAGGTTCTACACCAATAGTTTATTAAAAAAATTAGCATATTTAGTTTTTTGCATGATGGTATGAAAACGAACTTTATGTTTCTTGCTATTATTGAATTACAGCTAAAAGAATGTTGGAACAAAAATTCCGGGATTTAATAATTTCTGAAACAAACTTGAAAGATATTAGATAATTTTGAATGCTTTGGGATTTGAATACTTTTGAATCCCTACTTATAGATCAAGTTTCACGTGTTTCCAAAGTTTCAAGTTTCTACATTGAACAATTTGAGCTCAAAATTAACTTCTTAGTCACTCAGTTTCACTCAACTGTATGATACAGATTAAGTGAAGATATTTAACTTACTGCTATGTGTATTTTTCTTGCATCCTATTATTCCATTCCTATTTCCTCATAATCTCGCAATGAAGACCCTAAAGAGAGTGACGGAAATACTTTTATGACCCATATTATGTAATGCCTTTATCCCTCCCTCCCACCTAAAAAAGAAAATCCCGATGCATCACTGTTATATGTTGAATAAAGGTAATTCGAACTATTGCAAATAATTACGTTTTTGGCTCACGCATATCTCTTGGTTCACTGGCTACGTTTTCGTTAATCCGAAAAGCTGAATGATACGGTAATTTAGAAAAAATATTGCAGGATATTTGTTAAAACGTTGGTAGCTGGAATTATATGAGGTTTTCATTATAAATACAGTGTATCAAGGAACTATTAAGTCAATGACGGTAATATAAATGATTCATTCTTAAATAGAATTCAATGACGCACAAGTCAATATTATGCTTTATAAACACAGAACCCACCTATAAAGGCGTTTCTAAAATTCTGAAGATAATCCCATTGCATATACCAATATCTATGAATCGGTTTCTTACTTATTATGCGGTATGCGGTCATCAGCATGGAATAACCGATTTTCATTATGTTGATTATACAGAACTTAATTGGTCATGTTGAACTTAGATTTTTATAGCCATTGGGTTTTGCGACTGTAAAAATTTAAATCGGCCAATATTGCAGCAGATTGTGTCCCTGCCGATGGTTGCGCTGCAGGGGCACGATTGGAAGATTTGTACTTATAATTAATGATCGAATATTACTTTGTTGTTTCGTAACCATGCTGGGGGCTTCGATGCACGCAGGCATCTAACCCTTTGTAAGAGGGACCTTCCTAGGGGGACCAATTACTACTAACTATAATGTAGAAAAAATCTGATGTGGGCAACATATGACTTCCCTTATATAATGCAATGAATTTACTACTTTTACAGTTAAAAAAAACTTTATTCTTATAGTAGATACTTATATTCTTTCAAATATATTGATTTTTATTGAATTAGTCGTCATTTTTATTGAATTAGCGTCATTTTTATCCATTTAGCGAGATTTTCGTTAATTTGGCAACATTTAAAAATGTCGCCAAGTTAGCGACATTCCGATAAATTTGTCGCCAAAATCTTGCCAAGCGTTATGGAGGGAGAAATAAGTTATTCTAACAGCGGATAAATGACTATTGAAGTTCAAATACAAAAGTATTACTGAAAGTATCTTTTCTCGTGAATGGAACGAGTTAGATCCACGAGAATGATGTCACCAAATTTATCGCATGATATTACATATGAAAAGTGAACATGTTTCTTAACAGTTAATATTTTTTTAATTTATGGGACTTTTTGATAAATTTATTTGATAAATGTGCAATATCTCGATAATGGTTCATGCTAGCGTTCTAAAATTTATGTCAATAGTTTTCTAAGGAAAAATGACATAAGACATGTCTATTTGCGTAATTTCATTAAAGTTTTTGTTTTTTTGATGGTTTTTTTTTCAAAATTTCACTCGAAAATGTAGGAGGGTTCTGAACATTTGATTGTAATTTAAGACGATAGTTTTCCAGTATTTATGGATTGTGATTTTTATACCAAATTTCATTCAAATCGCTCCATTCGTTCGTGAGATATCATCTCTACAGACTCACTGACACACACACATACACACACAGACATCACCTCAAAAATGTTCGATTCGTGATCAGGGATTCTTGAAACGTGCTCTCCCGTCGAAAACGCGAATTCGAATTTTCGACCTCGTCACAATACTTTCCTTAAAGATTATGTATATAAGGAAAGAAAAAGCAAAATACGTATAGGGTACTTAAAAAATAATTACATTTTGTACACAAGTATATGGTGAATAATGGTGATGCAATTATTGCCCATTTTGAATGATGCTGATGAAAGTACTGTGGATAAGTCAGCAGATTTATAAAGTCAGATGAATAATAACTATCGGAGAGGCTTGATTGTGAAGCTCCTTTCACTGCTTGTTTGGTTGAAGCTGATTATGATAAGAGTTCATGAGAATGGCTTGTTTATTTCGATGTTAATTTGATTTACATTTTAGAGAGAATGATGATAGAGAAAAGCTCTGTGTAGCGGACTGAAAGGTATTGGAGGTTTAATTATTATGTTCATTTTCTCTGAGGTAGATCATTAACCGTATAATTGTCTCCATTTTTGATTTGTTTGATAGCAATTTTTGTGCCCATTGCGGCTTGAATTGTAGTGCTGGTAGTTCTATGTGGTAATTTGAAGTGAGTGAGTAGCTGTGGATGTAAGGGTCTGTTGTACCTTCTTCTCTGAAACTGCGATGTAGTGATGGTTTGTGTTTGAATTGATGCAGGTACTGTGTAATTGGGCCGCGCACATTGAGGAACTGAAGAACCTGTCTGATTTTTATCAGCATGTCTGTGAAGATTTGTGAAAATAGCTGTTTATCCTCCGTCCTGTTTCTACATTTGTCCAAGTTCCTTGCCATTCGTGAAGTATTTGACATTAAATCAGCTTTATTATGTGTTTTGTTGGGAGTGGTATTGTGATCTGTGAGTGGTTTATATTGTTGGCACCTGTACGTGATGGTGTGTCAGAAAGTTGGTCACCTACGATATCTCTGTCCGCTGGTATCCAGTTGATATGTAGATATTTATCTGGATATTTATTGGTAGTTTTCTGATCTGTTTTAATGTGTCTTTCTTGGTCTATGCTGCTTTATAGTGTCTATACTTGCTTTAGTATGCACCGATGCTGTAAGATAGTTGCTTTGTATAAATCAAGTTACTGCCTTGAGAAGTGCTATCATCTCTGCCTGGTAAACGCTGTTTTTTTAATGTAATCTTCTAACCAAGCAGTAGGTGCAGTTGTTGTAACATGGAAGACTCAGTTTGATGACTCTGCATTTTACTGCGTTTTTGAATCATCTCTGAAAATGTGTAGGCTATTCGGATGATATTGGCTGTATTATTTTCTGTGATGAGCAGATTGCTTGTGTCTTTGGTTGGGTCAGTGTTCCATATCGGTTGTTTATGGTCGTTGTCTGTGGGGATAAGTGCCATACTATTGTAGATATATGTCTTGCTGTGTCATTAGTGTAACAAGTTTCGTTCTGTAAAGCTAAGGTTGCAGAGGGTATCCTTGATGCTATTTGAGGTGCTGCGTTTGAACTGATGCGATAGGCTATTAGATGTTTTTTGAGCAGAGATGAGATGCGTTTTGCATGGTGTTTGAGATTAGTCTTATATACTTATGCTGCATATGTGAAGATTCTGGATGTCAATGTCTGGTACTAGATTTAAGAGTTTAGTACTAATGCTCAAGTTGACGATGCTAAGCAGATTGAAATAACTTTTTGGTATTGTAATGTGTAACGTTGGCGCAGGGTTATTATGTATGGAAAGAAAGACAAATTTTTATCAAGCGTAAGGCCCAAGAATTTCAGTGTTGTTGTAATTGGTATGTTGATTCCTTATAACTTGAAAATTGGGTTTCTATGTAAGTGCTGCGGTTTGACGAAAACAATGGATTTTGTTATTATTGTTACTATTTGTAAATGAAAGTTCTTTATTGTTGAACGAAGTTATCTATGACTCGATTTGTCACCTATTCAAAATTCCTTCTGGACCTGTTTTTTGTTAGAGTTATAAAGTCGTCGGCGTAAGCTATGACTTGAGTATTTGGGTTTTGATTTTGGTTTAGGAAAAAGTTCATTTCCTGTCAAGTTCACAGTAGTGCTCCTAGACATGAGTCCTGAGGCCAACCTCTATAGATTTTTATGTGCTCCGTCTTTGCTCCGATACTAAAGAAAATTTGTCCTGCATATAGCTATTAATTGTGTTGATGATGTAGCTTGGACAATTGAATTTCTTAAGAGTAGCTATTATACACAAAAGCTTTCTTGATAACAATGGAAGTTAGAGCTGAATAATAACCTGTTGATTTGTTGTTGTTTACATAGCTCATTATGTGATGTAGTACGTGTTCTATGGATTAGCTTTCTCGAAAACCATATTGGAATTAGTGTAATTCGTGGTTTGACTCCAAGAAATATATATTGGAGACCAAGAAATATCTATTGGATACTTTTTCAAGGATTTTACTGGTAGAAGGAACTAAACATGTTGATCTGTATGAAGAAGGTAGTGAAGTGTACTTGCTTTTTATCACGAAAAGAAATTAATCTCCCACTATCCATGATTTAGGAAATGTGTTGAGCTGTTAGCATTTGTTGTAAAGGTGGTGTCTTATGTATAGTTGCGATATGCGAAGCTGACTGAGGATCCTCATGTCAATGGCATCTGGACCTAGAGTTTTTTTTGCATTTAAGTGTAGAATTGCAGACACCAGTTCTGCTGTGATTGGTATTGCAGTTGTTGGATTCTTTACTTTGCTTAACAAGGCTGTTGTTGTTGGGGCTTGGAAGAGTAAAGATTCTAGCTTTTTTCCATACTCTGTACTGTGATTAGATTGTATGCTAGTTGATCTGGTGCGAAAACCTTTTTAAATTTTATTTTGTAGGTTGTGCGAAATTTTGATGCCTTATTGTTCTACAATGGTAGCCAGAGATTTTCCATGAGCCATAACTTTTGCGAGCTTCTATGGGAACTGACAAGTTCAGTCCTTCTACGTAGCTGGAATAAAATTCGTTTAAAAGTTAGATCTGGTCACATGAAGCTGCAAAGATGGCGAGCTAAGTCAACCTTTGTGTTGAAGACCCAGATCGCACGGCCAACCCAGGGGTTTACGTCAGCAAGGTGTGAGGCCGGAGGCCACCTTTGTGTAAAATGACTCTACATGTCAGTTCCCACAGTTCGCCAAAATTGTGGTTAATAGCAAGGTTCTTGCTGTCATTGCAGATATCTCCCCACATCGAGCCTGTTACAGGATGGTGGTGTATGGAACTTGACTTCCTCATAGCCCTGATCCTCCTTTTACCTATGGAGTAAACTAATCTGTGGATAGGCCAGTTGCTAACGTAACTTTGGTTCTTAAAGCATGCGCTTCCAGGTGACGGAGGGGAGCAGGCTCCTTATGACGTGTTTCCAGACCTTTAGGAGCTGTTCGGAGACTGGGGTCGAGACGCGACGACTTCACCCTGTCCGGTGAATGATTCTGCCGACTCTTGCTCTACCGTGGCCTTGCTAGGTTGCGATTAGCAGCCGTTACACCCAAATAACGTAGTCGGCATAAATTTCACAGTTTGCCGCCGAGGGTGGTTCTAATTCTGTCATTACAGATATCCATATGTTAACGAGCGAATAATAAGCGTGAAATCGGTTCATGAATACTGGTATATTCAATGGAAGTTTCTTCCGAATATTGTGCTTGCCATATCGTGGAATTTTTCACAAAGTGAAAAATCTGAAGGGGGCAGCACAGGACTTTCTCTGCCGTCTTAAAGGCATTTTTTGCTTTTATTACGTACTAGCAGCATACCCGTTCTTCGTACGGAGTATATAATATAAAGAAACTTGAAATTCATAATCATGCGCAAATTCTTATAGTATACTAAATGACATGCTTAATCAAAATATTCTGTTAAAATATTTAATATAATGCTCCTAAAAAGAAGTTTAAGAATCTATGTTCTCGCTATATAAAATTATCTTCATGGACATATCTGAAGAATAAAACATCTTGGACCCCTTATGTAAGCAAATATAAAAAAAAATATGGAATTGAATCAATATATGCAAAATAAAAGCGTTAAAATTGTATGGGACCCGTACTAATTATATACGCGAATATTAGACAATATAACCTGTATTAGTAGATTACATGTATAAATTGAAAATACCAATAAACCCGTAATCTTTAAATCTGAAGACAGTCATTTATTCCAATATATGTCAAAATTAAAGTACTAAAATTATATGGGAAGATATACACGTACTACTTATAATGTCCGATTATTAGTAGAAGATTACCCGTGAGTCACAAATGTTTTTTGGTAAAATACAACAGACGACGTAATAAATTGAATATATAATTAATCCCCTTAATCTTCATACCAGAAGACTGTACTTGATTCCAATATATATGCCAATATATGTCAAAATATATGCCAATATACCTGTACTACTTATATTCTCGTAGGTTAGAAGATATACCCGTGCATTCCTAGAAGATTACTCGTACAACGTACAATATGCGTGTGTCAGCAATTTTTGCCGCAATAAAACAATGGCGTAATAACTTAAAAATATCAATAATCACTGAATCAATAATTCCGGAAAATATCAATAATAATAATGTTTAAACCTGAAGAGTATAATTGATATTATCCAGTCCAAAATGAAATGGCAATGAAATTTATTTTATATACATATCTTCATTATTCAAATCGGAAAGGATTTAATAAAAATCGTCTGCCGCATAAACACATTGGATTTAAATCCGTTGCTAAGCGACATGATATCATTTGCTTCAAATAAATTGGTAGAAAAAATATCGTCTAAATAGTTATATTTCTATTGAACATTTGGCGACAGTTTCGTCAAATTAGCGACATTTTAAAAAATCGCCAAATTTATCGCCAAGTGGGACTGTAGAACTGACAGTTCCACTTTGCGACAAATTGACGAAATATCATCACAATACTATCCCCTAACAAAAAATAATTAATATCATTTATGTAGCGCCATTTTATCAATTTCAAGATATTTTTATAGATTTGAAAACATTTTTATCAATGTGGTGACATTTTAAAAATTCGCTAAATGTATTACTAAGTAGGATGGTTGGTCTGACAGATAAATGCTAACCAAACATCATTTCAGTGCTCTCTTCTAACAAAACAAAGAAAAATTTCATTGATATGTAGAAGACCCAAGCCACACGACCAACCCGAAGGTTTATGGCAGCTGTTTGTGTGTCGTTTATATCAATTTGGCGACATTTCCGTCAATTTGGCAAAGTTTAAGAAAAGTTGTCAAATTAGCGATATCCCTCCAAATTCGTATCTTTGAATTTGCAGATCTGAATGAAACATTCTTATCAAGTTTCAATATACTAAATGAAAACACTACAATTGTATTAGAAGATATACCCGCTCTACTCTTTTTCTGTTTCAACAATCGGCTATATGAATTTATTGGCTAAACACAATATATGAGTTTAGTAGCTAAATACGATATAAGCTTGAAAACTCTTTGCCAAAATAAATGAAATTGATGTACGCAGTCGGCAATTAATATAATTAAAAGAAAAATCAAACCGTCCATTCATAAGATATACTTTTATATCCATTTATACATTTATTTATTATTTAAATCGAAAAAAAATAATAAAAACATTAACAAACACATTTAATTTAATCCGTTATTCGTACGGAGTGTATAATTTAAAGAAACTTATAGTTCGCAATCATGTGCAAATTCTGTTAAAATATTAAATTTATTGCTCCTAAAGAGAAGTTTAAGAATATATGTTCTCACTATGCAAAATTATCTTCACGATCAGATCTGAAGAATAAAACATCCTGCCCCCTTTTGTAAGCAAATTTACAGAAGAAAAAATAGGAATTGAATGAATATATGCAACCCCGTACTAATTATATTGTCGCAGATCATAAAATATGCCAATGTGTTAGTAGAAGATAACCCGTATTACAATATGCGTCTCAAAAATATTTGCCAAAATAAAAGAGATGATGTAATAAATTGAAAACATCAATAATATCCGTACTCTTTATACCAGAAGATCGTAATTGATTCCAATATATGCCAATATATATCAAAACATATGTCCATATACCTGTACTACTTATATTCTCGTAGATTAAAAGATATACACGTGTATTTGTAGAAGATTCGTACAACATACAATATATGAGTTTAAACAATTTTTGTCATAATAAAATAATTGCATAATAACTTGAAAATATCAGTAATCCTTGAATCAATAATCCCCGAAAATATAAATAATAATAATTTTTAAGCCTGAAGACCGTAATTGATATTATCCAGTCAAAAATGCCATAAGAAAAATCAAATCGTTCTTTTCTAAAATATATTTTTATATCCATTTATTTATTATTCAAATCGAAAAAATAATTATTAAAATTAACAGACTGATTTAATTTAATTGCGTTTCTGAGTAACATGATATAAGATAGAATCTTATAACATGTTAAATATGTCATGTCTTATAACATAAACTGCGAAATTAAATAACGATTTTGATTTCTCTATACTTCTCATTGTTCCGTAAAAGCTTGTTTTAAATAAACCATGAACCATGGAGATAGATTTCCCCTTTAAATCATGTTTCAAACAATTCATGTTTTCAGAAAGTGACTAATTAACGCAAAAAATCTCCCATCAAACTCAGAGATTAAATTTTAATTCACTTTCAAACGATTTTCAAGCTTTTCGTTTGGATAAACCACGGAGTTAGGGAGTAGAACTCCTAGGAAAAAGTTCGGTTTTTCATTAATATCTCGACAACCCCAGGTCTTAGAAACTCGAAACTAGGACAAAATTTATGGGGGGATATTTCAAGGCTATCCACCAAATTTCATTAAATTCGGTTCAGCCGTTTTTCCGTGATGATGAGACAAACGAAAATTTCGTTTTTTACTAATATCTCGAGAACCACTGGTCGTAAAAACTCAAAACACGGATATAATTTTAAGTAGGGCTATTTCTGGGCTATTCACAAAATTTCATCAAATTCGGTTCAGCCGTTCTCCCGTGATGATGGGACAAACAGACAGACAGACAGATTTTCATTTTTATTTATATAGATGTATATATTAAATTTAACTTAACGTGCAAAATAAGGCATGAAATGATAACTCGTTTGAAATTACATCCTATTTGAAATTTTAAAGTAGTAGTTATCTTTTATTCGGTGACTTGGAGCAACGCAAAATGCGAAATGTCGGTAGTAATCTAGAAACAGGAAATGTCTAGAGAATTTTTTTATAGATTCATATATTGCTAGGTAAATTCTATAGACGTAAATTGTACTAAATTAGTGTATATTAACACGAATCATCCAAGTGGGCATCATGAAGCTATTGTCAACTCAAAAAACAAGCTAAGAAAAACTTCAAAGAAAAATTTCAAATTTTTAAAAGAATAATTTTTGAGCCAAAAAAATAAAAAAATGCATTTTCTCTCTTTTTACTTTCTTTATATACATAATGCATAAGGAAAGTAATGTGACGGGGTCGAAAATTCGAATTCGAGTTTTCAACGGGAAAGCGCGTTTCAAGCATCCCTGATCACGAATCGAACATTTTTGAGGTGATGTGTGTGTGTGTGTGCGTGTGTGTGTGTGTGAAAGTATGTATATGTATGTGTGTGTGAAAGTATGTGTGTTTGTGTGTGTGAAAGTATGTGTGTGTGTGTGTGAAAGTATGTGTTTGTGTGTGTCAGTGAGGCTGTGGAGACGATAACTGACGAACGAATGGACCGATTCGAACGAAATTTGGTACAAAAATCACAATCCGTAAACACTGGAAGCCTATTGTATTTATACGCAATCGAATGTTCAGAACCCTCCTAAATTTTCGAGTGAAATTTTGTAAAAAACGTCAAAAAATCAAAACCGCCAATAAAGTTGCGCAAGTAGACATTTCTTATGCAATTTTTCATTAGAAAACGATTAACATAAATTTTAGAACTGTAACATGAACCGTTCTTGAGATATTGCACATTTTTCAAAAAAATTATCAAAAAGTTATATAAAATAAAAAAAGAAATATTTCCTATTGAGAAACATGATCACTTTTCATATGTATTACCATGCGATAAATTTGGTGACATCATTCTAGTGGATCTAGCTCGTTCTATTCATGAAAAAAGATACTTTGAGTAATACTTTTGTATTTGAATGCCAATAGTCATTTATCTGCTGTAAGAATAACTTATTTTTCCGTCCATAACGCTTGGCGAGATTTTGGCGACGATTTTGGCGGATTGTCGCCAACTTGGCGACATTTTTAATTTTTGCCAAATTAACAAAAATCTCGCCAAATTGATAAAAATGACGCTAAATCAATGAAAATGACGACTAATTGAAGAAAATTCAATATCTTGGAAAGAATATAAGTATCTACTATAAGAATAACATTTTTACTTTCCTTATATACATAATGTATAAGGAAAGTATTGTGACGGGGTCGGAAATTCGAATTAGAGTTTTAGACGGGAGAGCACGTTTCAAGCATCCCTGATCACGAATCAAACATTTTTGAAGTGATGTCTGTGTGTGTGTGTGTGTGTCAGTGAGTCTGTGGAGACGATAACTGACGAACGAATGGACCCATTCGAACGAAATTTGGTACAAAAATCACAATCGGTAAACACTGGAAGCCTATTGTTTTTATACGCAATCGAATGTACAGAACTCTCCTAAATTTTGAAGTGAAAATTTGAAAAAATCGTTAAAAAATCAAAACCACTAATAAAATTACGCAAATAGACATTTCTTATGTAATTTTTCATTAGAAAACGATTGACATAAATTTTAGAACGCTAACATGAACCGTTCTCGAGATATTGCACATTTTTCAAAAAAATTATCAAAAAGTCATATAAAATAAAAAAAATATATTTCCTATTGTGAAACATGTTCACTTTTCATATGTAATACCATGCGATAAATTGGGTGACATCATTCTCGTGGAATTAGCTTGTTCCATTCATGAAAAAAGATTTTTGTATTTGAATGCCAATAGTTATTTATCTGCTATAAGAATAACTTATTTCTCCGTCCAAAACACTTGGCGATATTTGGGCGACGAATTTGGCGGAATGTCGCCAACTTGGAGACATTTTTTATTGTTGCCAAATTAATAAAAATCTCGCCAAATGGATAAAAATGACGCTAAATCAATGAAAATGACGACTAATTGAAGAAAATTCAATATCTTGGAAAGAGTATAAGTTTCTACTATAAGAATAACATTTTTTTTAACTGTAAAAGTAGTAAATTCATAGCATTATATAAGGAAAGTCATGTGTTACCCACATTAGATTTTTTATATTGGTTATCCGCAGAAGATGATTACTATCGGCAAAGTGGCTGAAAGGAATGTGGTGGTTTTCTGAGACTTCTATTTACTTTGGAATTTTTTTTATAAGTGATTTATTTTTTCAATTTCATTTTAAAGTTTTAAAGTGTCTAATTTAATTTATCTTGAAAGCTTTCTATTATAGCAGAAATTATTCTTAATCTCAATGCTAATGACGGGAGTAATGTGCATCAATTTGCTTCACAGTAGGCGTTCTATTGGTTTATATTAGACAGCCAAGGCATAGCCCTCCTTAACCTGTCGCTTCAACTCAGTCGCGGCTGCCCAACACCCTTTTGGTGGCTTGTGCTTTTTCTGTCCTCAGACACTGTTGGTAGGTGCTCCCCATGGCTGATAGTAAGCACTCCACAAACCTTTGCGTTTTAGAAATACTCTGACTCAGTCGTATGTCCTTAACGATTTGGCTATTTATCAAAATTCCTTATACCCGTTGCCTTTGCGCTAGGAGAATGAATATAACAATGATGGACAGCGCTATGCATGGATGTTATTTGACAATTTCATTACCTTGCCATCCGTCGTCGTATATCTGCTGTGGTTTCCTATGGTGTAACGAAAAGTTGATTGTGATATGCCTTGTAAATGTATATATAATTTTCAGAATTACAAGGATCGTCCTATAAATAAGGTACATGTTACAATAAAATGGAACTCGTTTATATCAGATAAACGGTAATAGATATCAGCAGAACTAGATAAAAATGCTTATTTTTCCTGATAGTCATCATAGAGTTTAATACATTTAACCTAGCGAGCAACGAGTTTAAATATTCTTCAATAGTAATTTACCCGTTTAAGTACTGCTGAATTATGTTCTGCTGTATCATCTCAACCTCACATTGCTTATCCGATAAGAAGTTTTAAATGGATCAAAAGAAGGTGATAATAAGATGCGGTTATAGGTTGGGATTATTTGGCGGATGCAACAGAACTCCCCCACCTACTTTACGATACAGCTTTCGTCTGGTTTGATACGTCAGGTCTAGTACCATCATATAAACATTTTGTTCATAAACATCCATTGAACTTCATATCGCTTCGAGTGACACATTTACTTGCAAAAATCTGATAATTGTGTGTACTTCTAACTTTGAACACCTTTCAATCCCACCATCTATTCCGTTCGTTCTGTAGCAGCAGACTACTTATGGGAAAACAACTACGACTTCTACTCCTTTTTCATATGATGTACTCAGGAAGCTGACGTACCACTTGTACTCGCAGTTCCTGCATAAACTCCACGTGTACTTTTAATACCGGATCGTCCTCGTACAATACACGTTAGTTAGACATTAATTTTGATAGCTTCATTATTTATAGAGAAATAATGATAATTATCTCGATATGAGTTGCATATTTTTAAAGGCAATAAATCAATACGGTAAAAATATAATTTGGATCACGCTATGCACGAAAAGAGCATTAAAATTGTGTTCAAAATAGATTGGATATAAAATAAGGCAATTTTTAACCCTTTGATTAGTTTGTATTTTCTAATTCACCAGTCAATAAAACACAAAGAATGCATACATTAAAATGACAAATTTATGGAAGTCACTATGATTTTATTGATTAAGTCAACATCTATTAGCTTAGAGTAACCTTGGATTTACATTTTCCACCGCTTGAACACGGGGGTAATTTTTATCCTTGTCACCGGTAACAGGGTAGTCAATTTCCAGGATCAATACACTTAATGGCTCGTGAAAAAAGCTGTCCAGACAGGGCAGATTATAAATTTTTACAAGATGCCAAGTTTGATAAATGGTAAAAAATATCAGTTAGAAGGGTTTTGATTTTCTTCATAGCAGAAAGTAATGACGTTATATAATTTTTCACAATTGTATGTTCAAGTTTTGAAGTTAGGTACAAAAAACGTATATTTTTGTTTTCTCAATATAAAGGGTAATTATAATTAAAGTTCTCGGTTTGAAAATGGTCTCAAATAAAAATCACTGGTCAGAATGATTTGAAATTTTGAATGAACACTCGAGGAGCAATGGGATTTTGTGTGGTATAGAAAAAATAGTAGTTCAAAAAGTCGCCGCTAGGAGAATAATTGGCGCCTTACTACACTAGAATGCAATACAAAAGTAATACAAGTTGACTTACTCATTGGCTAATGACGTAATAAATGTTCAATATGCTGTCCTTCGCATTCTGAAACAAGCTGAAAGCTCAAAATAACGTGTTCAACAACAGATTTCAGTGTTTCTGTAGAGATGTTGTAGGTGTGATGCGTGATGCTAGCTTTAAGTTCCGCTAAATTGGTAATGTGTCCATTAAACACTACATTCTTCAGATGGCCCCAAAACCAAAAATCACATGAATTGAGGTCAGGGGAACGTGTTGGCCATCTTACAGGAAAATGGCGGCTGATGATTCTGTCATCTCCAAAATGACTGCGCAGTAGCCGCTTCACTGGTTTTGCGATATGTGGTGGAGCCCCATCCTGCATATAAATAGTGTTATCGATATACTGACGCTCTTACAGTGTGGGTATAACGTGACTTTTCAAAAGACGTTCATATCGATGGCCATTGACAGAACAGGTGACGGGACCATGAGGACCAACTTCCTCAGAAAAGAAAATCCCGATAAAAAACGCTGCTGTAAATCCGCACCACACAGTGACTTTGGAGGAATGAAGAGGCATTTGGCGTAGCTCCTGTAGATTTTCGGTTGCCCAGATTCTGCAATTTTGCGTATTAACAGTTCCGTGGAGATGAAAGTGTGCTTCGTCAGTCCACTAAACGTTCCAGGGCCATTCATCGTCCAGTTGAATCCGAGCCAGAAATTGAAGTGCGAACATTTCACGTGCAACATTGTCCACAGGTAACAGCTGTTGAACATGGGTCAGTGTGTAAAGATAACATTTCAAAATATGTTTCAAAAATTTTTGCATCGTACTGGAGGGTATGTCTAATGTTCGGGCAATTCCACGTGCACTCGTAGATGCATTAGCGTTACGCTCTTCTTCTAACGCTGTAGCTACTTCTTCCACTATCTCTCCATCGACTGCTTTCCGTTCCCTGAAAGGTTTGATGTCCAAAGAGCCAGTTTCTTCAAATTTTAAAATCATTTTGCGCAAACTTTTGCCACACAGAGGACCAGATTTTAACTTTTTCAACTTTCTGAACTTTCTAAGAGCAACTAAACAAGAGCTGTTATTCTTATAAAACAATTTGACAAGAACAGCACGATCTTTTAATGACAGAGTCATTGCGACAGAACAAGAGATTTTTCATTAAGTTATGAAAAACAAGTTCCGCTCTTCTTTTTTCATAGTAAACGTTTATTGCAACGTCATTGTCTTATGCAAATTTGCAGCAGCATTTGAAGAGCAATTATGTAAAACAAGTTAAATCCACTTTTTTGTGAAAAAAGATACGGCTTACGTTTGCTTGAAATTGAACATTGTTTCAATGGATGAATTTTTTTTTCATTACTTGCATGCATATGATGATGAAAAATCGACTTTTTATTCAGTATTCGAAGGACAGCATATTGACCATTTATTACGTCATTAGCCAATATATCGTTACGACGTAACATCTGTAATCGTGGGTGTACTCTCAGGATACAAGAATGAGTCCAAATTTCTGGATAAGCACGTTTATTTACAAGCAAGTGGTAAACAGGAACACTATATAGCACAGTAAAGCAGCAATTAAATCATCCACTCATTTCACAAAAGAGCTGATACTATTTCCAAAACATTGGCTTATCTTACAATACAATGTAGCCCGTATTACGTCAATTGATCTCCAACTGAGCGATGTCTCCTTTGATATACTCTCCAGAGAAACTTCCAGAAGGGACTTCGTATCTCCCAAAATATTCGCTATTTCGAGAAGGTGCTGTACCTTTGAAAAATCACTAAATTGGCAATAAATCGCCAAGCCTGGCAACTCTTCATCGAGGTTTCCAATATGTCAACCCTACATTGACGCAATAGGAATGGCTGCGTGTAAGGGCGTTTTTTTCTTCTGGCTCTCAAAAGAATTTCCAAAGAAGGCATTTTACTGTTCGTAACATTATAGATGCTTTCTAGGAAATTCCTTAAGTATCCCATTTACTTTGTAAGAAAAAGTCTATGGAGCGTGCACGCTAAGTCGATCTAAACTCATGTTTGTAAAAATTGCAACACCATAAAGGAGTCACGCGATTGGGCTGAAATTTACAGCAAATACAAATTAGGGCGTGCCATGCAAATGAGTAGAATTTCATAGTCACCGCGAATGCATGGACTGAGCTGAGCCCTCTGAACTGCTGTTTTAGCAGTATAAATAGAGAGCTGAAGCAGAACTTTGAAATTAGTCTATGGCTGTCTGCAAGAGGTAAACGTTTCATGTCACTATACCTCTACGACGACAGAGGGTTCCATATGAGCAAGTTACGGAGTTTGAACACGGACGAATGATCGATTGGGCGTCGTAAGGTTTTTTCCCTTATCATACGATAGCAGCTCGTATAGAGCGCAATGCCACGACAGTGTTACGAGATTAGCAGCAGTGCGACGAAATGTTACATCATCATGAGATGATAGACATATCATCCGCATGGCAGTGATGGACCGTACAGTTTCATCTGTACAGATGGTAGAACGTTGGAACACTGCTACAGGTGTATCATTGCCTGGTCCAGCAATTAGTCGGCATCTGCTGCACCGTAGCCTGCGTGCAAGAATTCCTTTGTACTGGATTCCCCTGGCGCAAAACCATGGATGCTCACGGCTACAATGGGCTGTCTTTTCCGATGAATCCCGCTTTAATTTGGAGTACAATGACGGCAGCGTGCATGTTAGATGCTATACCGGTCAACGCCACCGTCTGGAGTGCGTTATCCAATTTCATGCTGGACGAAGGCCAAGCGTGAAGGCCTGGGGCGACATTGGGTATATTGGACGATCTTAGCAAAGAATTGTGGGTAATCTCCGCAGCAACCGGTACATCAATGAAGTTCTGGAGCCAGAAATCGTACCATTCCTTCAACGTATTCCTGAAGCTGTATTTCAACAGGACAATGCCCCTCCACATGCTTCTAGGAATGTTCCAGACTTCTTTTCAGCAGAACAAATGGTACCTTCTTCCTTAGCCTGCCTATTCACCGGATATATCGCCTATTGAATACGTCTTGGATTTCGACAGTCGGAGTCTCGTTCGAGACGCTCGTCCCGTAGCTAATACAGCTAAACTTTGGGTTCGGATAGAAGCAATTTGGAATGCTCCTCCCCAAGTACAAATTCTAAATATTTGATTCGATGCCAAGTCGTATAGAAGCACTTATTGCAGCGAATGGTGGCTTCACCAAATACTGATTTTCGACATGTAATATATATTTTTTTGCTTTTTAAATGTATTCGTTTATTTGAATCAATACCGGTCGTCAATTCTGATGATTCCTTCGTGGGGTAGCAATTTTTACAAACAGGAGTATATGCTACAGTGACCATACTCGATCGAATACAAGTTGCCACGGACCTGCTGGAGAAAAGAAAAGTTCCTTGAGTGTATGTGTTAAGTTTATTTATAGTAAATGCCTGATCGATTAAAATGAATTATAGAGCTCCTAACGAAGAATTGGAAAGTCAGGATAATTAATTCGACAACAAAGCTATATAAACAGTAAAAGCCAAGTTGTAGAGAAATGCCTAATTAGTATGAATCGATAACAGAAACGAACGAAGGGCGTATATGAAAGACAATAAATACTTGTCAAAAAGTCATATTTTCGGAGGCGGTAACACGGTGACATCTTAAATGCTTGTCAAAGTATGCGGTTATAATCTCTCCGGAATTCAAATGCGGACTTTTGCTGCCGGAGAGTACTTTGAACAGTCCATGGAAGTTATAGTAAGGAATTAAAATTTCATATTAAGTAAACACCAATACCGTTTGAGATAATAATTCAGGTGCATCTGGGATAATATAAGTAGCTCTGCATTGTATGCATTCTCATGGCGAAAGCCCTAAAATATTTATTTAAGCAGTGAATTTTATAAAAATAAATTATTAGCCCAATGCAGAGTAGAACGGAAAAAATAAAGAATATTCTTGCATATTCAAAACAAGAAAGATCAATCATGCTTAAAGCATTGATTATGAAACACTTTTCAACTTCAATGCAATTTTATTTAAACATCTCTAAAATGCAATATATTCTTAAGTAATATTTTGAAACTTATCACAATACTACATTAATTTATTATATTTGAAAACTTAAACCTTGATCGAAAAAAATGAACTTCATTCAAATGACGGCATTGAAATATAAATTGCCTGGTTTAGACATCTCTAAAATGCGATACATTTCTCGGTAGTATTTTTAAAATCATCATAATACTACAATAATTTATTATATTTTAAAACTTCATCAAAAACAATTGACATTCATTCAAATGACGACATAGAAAAAATAACACGTCTGGCTCTCTCTATAAAAGAAACATTTCATTCACAACATTTTCCCATTCATTTCATTCATCACAGTACTAAAATAATTTATTTTATTTAAAAACTTAAGACCATGGAGCTACAAGTAATTAAACTCTACGCTTAAAACTTCATCGAAAAAAATCGTCCTTCTCTCTGTGAAATCAATGAATATTTCATTCATATCAACTATGCAGACTCCATGAGCTAAATACTTTTGCGTTAAAGAAATACAGCAATTCTTATACAACTCATCCTACATATATTGTTGTTTACATTTTACATAAGTGAAAAATAGGCTTCGTTGTCGAAATAATCAAATTTGGATGATCATTTAAACTCAAATATATTGTCATCGCGTTGTATCAGTATGTAGATGTACATAATTTAAGCAAAAGTAAAGCCGATTTAGGACGAATACAACACTCAATATGAATTAGAAAAAACTTTAAAAATCACGATTTGGAGACAAGATGGATGTTATATTTTATTTTGAAGTGGGTCACGTGATCTTTTCATATCATGGTCACGTGATCGCTTCATATAAGAGGTGTAATTATTATTTTAATTTTTATTTAAAAAACTACCGAATATATTTTGCTGAAATTTGCTTTATATATTTTATGGAATAATTTGAATATTACCTAAAATTTTCGAAGCAATTTGTGAATTTTAAATCCGCTTAAAAAATGCGGTGCCATCTCGTAATAATCTCCAGTCATATAGCCTGTAATGCCCTTTTTTGACATGATATTCATCAAAGAACACACATAAAACACGATACTAATTTGATTGTGGACATTCGTTTACAAATAGGTTAAAAAATATTCCATAATACTACTATTAAACATAATAGTATTGAGATCTTTTCTGTCTATAAATTTGTTGATTTTCTTTATATTGTACTGACATTGATGTTTGTTATTTTAACTCCTTATTAAGGCCTGTTTTTATGTATTTGACATGTTTACTGGTTAGTATGCTTGTATTTTATGTTCCATACTTTTAATGGTTTGTGGTTATTGTAATTGGGTATTATCTGCCTTTGCCACGTAAATTGAATAAATAAATAAATTGAATTGAATAAATTAATAAATTTAATTTAATAAATAAATAAATAAATTGCCCTGTAAGTTTTATCTGCAGGAGCGGTGATGCCCGTGACAGTTTTTATTTGCATATGCCATTCACAGTAAAGTGTATAGATCCTGCTCTATTTGTTTCTGCAAAATGCCATGCGTTACTAATTTGATGAGGATTTACATATTTCTAACTGACCTTTTTCCTGTGTCTCTCATAGTTTCTGAGATAGGAATAATAACTTTCGAAATTTGCCGCTAGGGTTGCTGTCGTCAGCCTCATCTGATAGCACAGGGTCACGATATTATACGTATACCTCACTTACATGGCTCTTACTACCATCATTTAAAACCTATTTATCTTATTAACAGCTGTAGATTCTGATAAAGACAAAGGGACCAATATTATCTGTAAGGATGAAACTAAAGCCAAACTTTATAAAAGCAATTTTAAAGTTTTCATAATTTTTCAAAAGACAATTCAACTAGTGTTGGACAAACGCTTATAAATGGCATTTCCAGAAAGTTTTTCTTAACTCTTAACGATTTTGCTTGACGTTTGCTCTATAATTTGTAAAGTTAGGCTATGTTGTCAATCTTTTAAATTAAAGTGTTGTCTAGGCGACAATCTTGTAGTATGCGAAAATAAACTATTTCATATGGACGTTCGTGCCAACATCAATTTACGCAACAAGTGATTTAATCAATTCAGAATCAAGTATTGTCTGTGGAGCAACTGGTACCAGACAATTATAGGTAGGGCTCAATAGATACATTTGTCAGCACGCACGTGTTGGAGCAACTTACAGATTTTTAAAACAAAATTAAAGCGATATAATTAAGTTTTGGAGTAATAATATTTATATTTTAAATGTTTTATCTGATGGACCTTTCTCTGGCCTATCATACTGCATCTAGATTTTAAAGATATAAAAGAGCTTTTCTTAAAGTTATGAGCGGTAATTTATTCCCCCTCTTTCACATTTTTAACACTTTACAACAAAGTTGAAAAGTGTTTATGACTTTGTTCATCCTGTCTGTCTGTCTGCCCGTTCGCACGATAACTGCCGTAAAAATGACTTTATCAAAATGAAATTTTAGTATGTTGTTCAGACGGTCTGTGGGACCTATGGGAATATAAATGAATAATATCACCCAATTAGTTTTGGATTGAACCCGGGTTGAAAAAATGAAATACATTGAACTCTATGGTACCAAGTTTTTCAAACATTTCTTTAAGCGGATTTAAAATTCACAAATTACTTCGAAAATTTTAGAAAATTTTCAAATAATCCCATAAAATATATAAAATTTTTTTCAGCAAAATATATTCAGTAGCTTTTTAAATAAAAATTGAAATAATAATTACACCTCTTATATCAAACGATCACGTGACCATAATATGAAAAGATCACGTGACCCACTTCAAAATAAAATATGGCATCCATCTTGTTGTTGTTGTTGAGACCCAGACCGTCCGACCTACCAGAAAGGTGTAAGGTAACTGTATGGACGGCCGAGAAGTGCCACCCAATTTAGACCGGAACCCAGTGGGGGAGGCATCCACAGGGACCGTACCCTCCTTCCCCTACCACCAACCTCTCGGAAGGACTTACGGACCCACATGTTTAACGTGATCGTACTCCGCATGAACACGGCGGCATTTGTGGTAGCGTGCAAATCTAGCGCGCAAACCACGGGGCATCCATCTTGTGTCAAAATCGTGATTTTTAAAGTTCTTTCCAATTCATATTGAGTGTTGTATCCGTCCTAAAACCGCTATATTTTTGCTTAAATTCTGTGCATCTACATACTGAAATAACGCAATTACAATATATTTGAGTGTAAAGGATCATCCAACTGATTATTTCTACAACGAAGCCTATTTTTCACTTATTAAAAATGTAAATACCAAAAGAAGTTGAATGAGTTGCACAAGAATTGCTATTTCTTTAACGCAAAATTATTTAGCTCATGGAGTCTGCAATATAGCTGATATGAATGAAATATCAATTGATTTTACAGAGAGAATGACGATTTTTTCGATGAAGTTTTAAGCATAGAGTTTAATTCCTCTTATCTCCATGGTCTTATGTTTTTAAATAAAATAAATTATTATAGTATTGCGATGAATGAAATGAATGGAAAAATGTTTATCAATGAAGTGCTGCTTTTATAGAGAGAGCCAGGGTTGTTATATGTCGATGACGTCATTTGAATAAATTTCATTTGTTTTCGATGAAGTGTTCAAATATAATAAATTATTGTAGTATTATGACAATTTTAAAAATATTATCGAGGAATGTATCGCATTTTAGAGATGCTTAAACCAGACAATTTATATTCCAATGCCTTCATTTGAATGAAGTTCATTTTTTTCGATCAAGTTTTAAGTTTTCAAATAAAATAAATGAATGTAGTATTGTGATAATTTTAAAAATATTACCGAGGAATAAATACATCGCATGGTACGGATGTTTAAATAAAATTGCATTGAAGTTGGAAAGTGTTTCATAATCAATGCTTTATGCATGATTGATCTTTCTTGTTCTATTGTCCATACATTAATTTAGGTTTGCGTTTAAAAAGTTCTTTATCAACAATCCAAAAGCATAATAACCCATTGGTGATACATCAATGGAGTATGAAGGAATATGAGCATAAATAAGCTGTATTTTTTAATACCTGTATATTTTGTTATATACTTTTCAAATAATTTAGCGGTAGAGATTGATGTTTGGCTAGTAACTTTATCCTGATGAAGTTCTACGCTCTATGGAGAAAGAGATTGTATTTCTCATTCAATTGAAAGAGTTAATTTACCTCGGTAATATGTGTGGAATTGATTTTGATATTTTTTTCGACTTCAGTGACTTTAATTTACCGCTGTATGAAAAGTCAGCAATAATCATAAATCCTTTACTGACACTTTCTTTTGATTATTGGAACCAAGATTTTAACTCTTTTTCTCATCTTTTTCGCTAGTAAATTGATCTTTTTTGTTACCGTCATTTAAATAGATCCATACTTCATCAACTGCCACAATGTACTTCCATCTGACACCGGCTAAATTAAATTCTTCAGCGTGTTCTGCGCTCAGCCACACGTATAGGAAAAAGATGGTGGGCATTTTTAGCTTACGTTTCAAATCTTTATTTTTTTTTATCTTGTTTACTGTTGCTACAGAGATATTTAAAGACACTGCAATCGTTCTTTAAATAGGTGGAAATTTTTGTCAGACAAGCGGCTTCATTTTTGATATAATCGTAAATATACTTATCTTCTTTGGGTATTCATTCGTTGTTCAATTTATTGTTAAAAGAAACGTTTGATGCTCTTCCCCTTAGTGATTAATATCGTTTATTTTACATTAAGAAATGAGAATTTCATAGCTTTTTACTGCGTTTTTTAAATTACAGAATAAGAGTATTTCAGGTAAAAAGGTACAGAATTTTATGAAATCGATTAAAATTTTCGTTTTGTATTTCCTCAAATTTAATCCCCTGAAACTTTTCATCTATTTCATAAAATTGTGTACCTTTTTTTTAAGCAACTTTGTAATTTATTTTATATGTCTAAGACCAATATTTAAGGAATAAAAGCCAAAGTCACCGTTTCTGGGACACCCTGTACACTCACGGACAATGGAAGTAGCGCACTCAGAAGGAAACATGGTACAACCGCGAAATGATGTAAATTGCTAGAGAACGGGCTGGTATGTAAATGATCCTAGTCTGGTGTGATTGCTCGTGACCGTACCCCCATGAGTGACGCTGCAAACATGAGCCAGCGGCCGTATAAACCGGCGTGTAGTCGACGCCCCATCAATGCGATAAGCTTTGGACGACGTAAGCACGAGTACGGAGTGAAAAGAATGGTGGTAGAATGGTGGGTAGATGAATGGTGGGTAGAGAAACGTCGATATACGTAACTGACGGACTTCGAGACAGGCCTGGTCATCGGGCTGAAAACCGCAGGATGGTCCATGCGCCGAATAGTTCGTCACGTGGATCGTTCGGACTGTCCGAAGGTGTTGGGAGCACTGGTCACGGGACGCCAGACAGACATGGAGGACCGGCTTTGAACGGACCAGTCATACCCCGAGTAGAGAGTATCGAATGATCGTGCGAAGGCACATATAGAGCACACGACGACCCGATCCGCGATATACTCACACCTAGCGACTCCTATGTGCCCACGAACCATATCTAGACGTCTTAAGGAAGCGAATCTGGGATCCCAGCGTCTTTCACGTGTTCTGCCGTTAACACGGGAACATCGGCGGCTCTGATTGCAGTGGTGCTGGGCCAGAGCAACATGAAACTCTACAGATTGGCGATGTGTGGTGTTTAGTGATGAGTGCCGCCTCGTTTCGGGGACCGATGATAAGCGTATCCGTGTGTAGAGGCCCCCGCACAACGCCACAATCCCAACCTCGTTATCGAGCGCCACACCAGCCCCACTGCAGGCACCATGGGCTGGGGAACCATAGCAGTTGAAACACCAGCTGCCTCGTAGCCTCAAACTTCGGGATTTGAAACGTAACGTCCAACAGGTGTGTACTCGTCTGCCGCAGGCCAACATCAGACGTCTGTTCGACACCATGCCGGATCGTATTGCTGCTTGTATTGCAGCTCGAGGCGGTCCGACGGCTGTGAGGATGGCCGGACAGTGTACCACAGCTCCCTCTGTACGTGTTCTGCTGCGCTGTTTTTGTGATCATGTATATCATTCATCTGTATCCTTCCATCAATAAAATTTCAGCTCCGCCCTTTGCTTCGTTCTTGGTGCGCAACTTTCATTGTCCGTGAGGGTATTTATTTTCAAAGTTTAGATGATATTTTGCGTGAAAGTAAATGTAGCGAAGCGAAACTTTGCTCGGATAAAAAACTATTATTACTTTGAAGAATATATGTCAAAGCATTAAAATATTGAAATTATTTTTGTATATTTGTAAATGGTATCTTATTTTCGACACAAAACAGGTCTAATTTTTTATATCTTTAGCTATTAGATTCTGAGATATAAGTGTCCAATGTGTTTTCATTTTTCGTAAAGTTCTAATTTCTGCCGGATACCCCGAATTAGACGATATACGCGTTAAAAATATATATTACATTTTCAGGATTAATCTAAAACGAATCATATCAAATTTGGACGCAAATTAATCATACAGCAATAATACATTTGTATACGCTGCAATTTGTTCTACTTTGACGTTTGTTTAAATTCCTTGTTCGGAGTTTCGAATTTTTGTGTCTGTTCGCATGATTACAAGAATTAATTTTTACATTAATTACTTTGCTTATATACATAGTTAATATACAGTGACAGTATTGTGAATAGGTCGAAAATTCGAATTCGAGTTTAGATGGAAGAGCGCGTTTTAAGTATCCCTGATCTCGAATTGAACATTTTTGAGATGATATCATGGGTGTGTATGCGTGTGTGCCCGTGACACCGTGGAAGTAATATCTCATAAACGAATGGAGCATTTCGAATGAAATTTGGTACGAATATTACAATCAATGGATACTTGAAGCATATTGATCTTTAACGCAGTCGAATATCTGGAAGAGTTTCAAAATTTCGAATGAAATGTAAAAAAAATCATTAGAAAATCAGAACCGTTGATACTGTTACGTAAATTAGTTTTTTATATAACTTTTCATTTGAAAGCGATTGATCCAGATTTTAGTACGATAGCATGAACCGTTCTCAATATATTGCACGTTTTCCGAATACATTTATCAAAAATATTACATAAAATTAAAAACAAAAAGTATTAAATGGCCTGAAATATGTTCTCTTTTCATACAGCATTTTGCGACAAATTTGTTAATATCATTCTTGTTGATTTTGTTCATTCCATTCACGAAAGAAGATACTTGTGCAATAGCTTTTACTTTTAAGACCAACAATTTGCCAAGAGTCATTTATACAATAAAAACTCGTCTTTTCGATAAATTTGGCGAACTTTGGGACTAAGTGAGCGAAATATCGGTAACTTGGTGATATGTCGCCCCAGATTGACGAAAATAAAGTTAAAATTGCAAAACGACTCTAAATTAACGGACATGACGCCAAATTGGTGAATTAATTATTAAAATTTTAATATTAATTATTAAAATGGACTTTATTGTTTATTGCATTTGCTATCTATATTGATAATTGTCAATTTAGACTTGCGTGAAATATAAGTTAATTGAGTACTTCTCAATTGTATTGCATGTTGCCATCCGGAAAAGCGCCAAATGTACTGCTCAACGTTAAAAACATTGTGCCGTGGATTTTATACATTATATTTTTCTGTGAAAGAAGAAAATTAATTGCATTATACAGGGAAAGTCATGTGCTGCTCACATAAGATACGTTTTTAATTAAATCTACATAATATACCCTGAGTGAGTGAGTGAGATTGTGAGGTCTAAATAACCTTTTGATTATATTTCCATCAATGTTCCTCTTAATATATGTTTACTTAAACTGACGATTCTAACTGGTTCGGTTATTAGATGAATCACCGACCCAATCAGCATTGTCTGCTTTCCTACGGGAGAGTAGGATCGGAAGCGTCCAGTAGATCGTGCGTGTCTTGAGTGAGAGCTGAGAAGGAGAGAGGGCTTCTTGACTAGTGGCCGTTTGAGTAGAACGTTTTCGGAACGATGAAAGATTTGAGTAAGGGAGTGGAAGGAAAACCCAGTGAGTACAACGATGACTAGGAACGGTCTAGTATCCGGGGTTTGGCCGCAACACGAGAAGAGATAAAAGAAGGCCAGTGGTAAGCATAAAAGCTTTAGAATAGTCTGCATTTAAGAGTATCACCAGGCTAGTATCTTTTATACTTGTAATGTATTCTGAGCGGGTGCAATAATAATTACTGTCTATGTAATCATTTTCTTTAAACAGCCAGCTGCTGCTATTTCTGTGAAGTGCACAATAAATATAGTTTGATTTACGCAGTGCAGTCCTGTGTTACTGCCCTTGGACCAAAAGATCTGAATATCAAAGAATTTAAGTTATGTCACTTTTGACATATAGGAGATCCATCCTCAAGAACGACCTTTAATGAGGATAAAGAAACATCTGGTTTTTACAAGGTGATGTATCAAAATTATCAAACACTTCCAGTGAATTAAGGAGAACTGAAGCAACGCATGGAAGCACAATTAAAATAGTAATGCAGCACGCAGTTGTTTCGAAGATACGTTGGATCCCCTTCGTTAGTTCAAAAGAACCAACAAATCCGAAGTCAAAAAGGTGAATTGGGTTATTGACTTCCATTGTATACAACTGTCACGGCTTAGTTTACTGATTTGCACTACAGATGGACTCTTAGTTTTGGTGTCATTCGTTTGGCTAAAATTTCAAAAATTTGAATTACAGGCGACTATGGAAGTGGATAATTAAAAAAAATGGAAACAATTTTCAAAATATTAGAGCATCCCTCCATTCGAGCCAGAACCTCAGTTTTGATAACATCCAATCCTCCAAAAGAAAATGAAGTTTACATCCAAAAGAAAATGGAGTTTAAATTCTCACCCATTGAGTTAGAAAGAAGGAGATGAAACTCCTATGTATGAAACACTTGAAAATGCCATAATGCTTTGAGAATAATGTCTATGTGTTACTAGTGTTACTAAAGCAGTCGCTATTAGTAGTTGTCACAACAGAAAGTCATAGTATTTAGTAAATGTATTTTTGATTATTTTTAAATTAAGAGTCCCCTAATTATGAGTATAATTAACCAGTACTTTCTCATAGTTGTAAGATGGAGTACAGAATATAGAGAAATAAAAATAAATTGAAAGGTAAAATAATTTTGAATACGTAGGATTACTTTTCAGTTTTATTTTTCATTGCCTAATAATTTATTTTTACAAAATTGACCGTAAATAAATATTTTAGACCTTTCGCCATATAAATACATACAATATAGGACTAACATCTGATTCCAGCGCCAACTGAATTATTGTCTCAAACGATATTGGTGTTTTCTTAATATGGGGTTTTAAGTCCTTACTTTAACCTGCATGTTCTCCTCCCACCTTAAAAATTGAATATATTTAAATAGAAAATTCTACGTCCAATTATGCACGCTCAAAAATCGTCTGCTAGCAGAGTCGTGTTTTTTCAATATTGTGATATCCATACAATTCTTTTTCTAAGCCCATGTTTGTGTCTACCAACAGCTAAGTTTAGAGCATTCTTTGCATAAAAAAGTGAGTTTCTTTTATTGTTTTAAAGCTATTTCGTTTATTATAGTTTTAGATTTTATTGCAATGATGATATACTTTGTTTAATAAGCAAAATATATAGATTTCAGATTTCAAAAAGAATAACTCCACATATCGACAGTTCATCGCAAATTGTAAATTATTAGGATTTTATACATCTAGTTAGATATAATAAAAACAACTATTTTCACGAAAATTACTTGACTGCTAGCTACTACAATAAGAATCTTCCAAGCACAAAAGAGAAATAACTTTGATTGTAATTAATGAGCAAAATTGACACCTTGCTGTAACCTACACGTTTTAGGTGCCATGTTATCATTTGTCTTCCTGACGTACGGTGCTACACGGAACAAGATAATTATGGTGCTTAAATAGTTTTTTCTATAGGATAGTAAACCAATTGAGAAAATGATTTAAATTTTTATTTTTAGTCCGAAGGTTTTTCACGCAGAAAATTAATTTTATTGTTTTCATTTTAACTTTTACAGTATAATTGTTAAGAGAGAATACCGTACAATTATGGTAATATCTTACTTTTATGAATGAAAATATCTGTACTGGGCGTCTCCACTCGACTGTCTCTTACGTGCATACTTAATTTAGTTCTACTTGCACTACAATCATTATTAGATTGTAAAATAGGATGCATTTTTTCAGATTTCGTACTTGAATTATTTTTTCAAAGGACATTTTTAAAAGATATTTTTCAAGTTGTCAGCAGCTTAGTGATGACGATGCATTAGATGGATTTGACTTATATGCGTTACTATAAATGGTTTTTATATCATTAGCATCCATAGTGCAATTCAACTTATCACTTCCATATGCTATACACTATCCTTTATAGGGGTGCGGTTGCCCAGTGGTTAGCGTGCGGGAATTGCACTCAGTAGGCCCGTGTTCACGCGGAGTACGATCGCGTTAAACATGTGGGTCCGTAAGTCCTTCCGAGAGGTTGGTGGTAGGGAAGGAGGGTACGGTCCCTGTGGATGCCTCCTCCACTGGGTTCCGGTCTAAATTGGGTGGCTCTTCCCGGCCGTCCAAACTGTTACCGTACATTTTTCTGGTAGGTCGGACGGTCTGGGTCTCAACAACAACAGCACTATCCAATATTCTTCCTTAAATTATCATTGTTTGCTATAGAAATAATGATATGATAATTCTAAAATGCGAATTATTCGAGTTCTAATCATAATTATTAAAATTTCTATCTAGTTCTAATTTTTTACATAATATACCAACGTAAAAGTTCATAGTGATAGGTGCATTCATTCTTGAGTTATCTTTTCCAAACTCAACTACACACACACATATTCGCGAGGTCGAGGAAATATTTCAAAAAGTGTTGGAAAAAAATCCAAGAGGTCTTACAATAGTATTAGAAAGTAAATATCTGGAATATGGCACAATAAAATTTTCATTAAGAAATTATAAACTTATCATTAAGGAAATATAAATATTAAGAAAAGATAAATGTAGTATAAAGAGAAATATAAATACCAAGAAAAGGCTAAATGTAGCACTAAGAAAACATAAATACTAAGAAAAGATAAATGTAGCATTACGGAAATATAAATACTAAGAAAAGATAAATGTAGCATTAAGAAAATATAAATGCTAAAAAAGACAAATGTATAATAAAGGAAATATAAATAGTATGAAAATATAAAGGCAGTATTAACAAAATATAAATTCCAGGAAAAGATAAACGTAACACCACGAAAATATAAATACGAAGAACAAGTTAAATGCAGCATTTGGAAAATATAAACACTAAGAGCAGATACATACAACATTAAGAAAAAATACTACGAAGAGATAAATGTAGCTTTAAGAAATATAAATACTGAGAAAACATAAATGTAGCATTAAGAAAATATAGATAATAGGAAAAGATAAATGTAGTATTATTAAAAATACAATTACTAATACGATAAATGTAGCCTTAGGAAAAAAATAAATTCCAAGAAAGGCAAATGTAGCATTAAGAAAACAAAAATAATAAGAAAAGATAAATGCAGCATTAGGAAAATATAAATAATAAAAAAATTTAAATGTAGCATTAAGAAAATATAAATATCAAGGAAACATTAGTGGAGTATTAGGGAAATATAATTACCGGGAAATAATTTATGCTGCATTAAGAAATATAAATACTAAGAAAAGATAAAAATAACATTAAGAAATATAAATGCAAAGAAAGAAATTATAAAAGTAGCATTAAGAAAATATAAATATTAAGAAATATAAATATATCACATTTATGAAGTTTTTATTTTCTTCCACTATTATACACATAATCTTCGATTTATACTTTAAATTGGTTTCGTAAAAAAACATGGAGACTACAATTATTTTAATTAAAATTTTAAAAATAAAATTTCGCATAATTTGTGAAAACTGTGTAAAAAGTACCATGTTAAATAAATACTTCTGGCATTTTTTTCGATCGCGAACTGATATTGGGCAATTTGAGTGCTGTACAAATCGAAAATTAGGTGTATAGAGAAAAGGCGTAGCCAGGATCTCAGAAGGAGGGGGGGGGGGAGGAGTTTATGCTGAATTTCTTTTTATAATGTGAACGTTAGAGAGTAAATGTAACTTTCTCTTCAATGAAGGGGATGGGGTTGTTATGACTCCTAAACATATTATTTCAAAATTCATGTTTATAGAGAAAATATTGTACGAATTCAACATTTTGATAAGAAAGCAAGATCTCATGAACCCATTTTGAAGTCTTCAGTGTGTGTTTCTTTTTTGTGTGCATTTACGTGAGGTGTGGATTTGTTAATTTATGAAAGAATTTACGTACCTTTACGACATTTTATATGTAGATACATTGCAGTATAAATCTAAAATTAGAAAGATTGTTCGCGATTGACTTCCGCGATTACAAACTCGAATTAATAGGAATTTAATATTTTCCTCGTTTTATTTCATAGGGAGAAATATGTGTGGGAAAATGATATTAAAACAATATATGCTATACAAATTAGTATGAATGCACCCAATTCATCGGCGTTGCTAAATTGTTGCCATTAAGAGAAGGAAATATTCAAAGAATTTTTAAGAAACATTTGAGGAACATTTCAAAAAATTATAACTTTGAACGAAATATTATAAAATGTTACATACTCTGTATTTCATTTTGATATTGATTGTTACATAAATTGAATGTATATCGCAGTGTTCCATCAATCTATCCTAACCGCTCCCCCCCTCCCTTTGTGATCCAATTTAAAATACTGAAAAATTCTGTGAACCAGCCCTTTCCCCTAAATATCGAAAAAAATTCGACATGGAATAAAATAAATTTATTGATAAAAATATGCATTGTTTCTTGTAGATGAAAATTCAGAATCCCCCCTTCCCCTATATACTCCGTGTTTTTCATCACAGAGTGGATTGACGGAATGTTGGTTATTCTTTTTAGTATAAAATGTCCAGTAAGCATCTCCCCCCTACTTTTCCCGCGATTTTCAGTCGCATTTGAGGGAACGGATTGACGGAATTCTCATTGTTTCTTTTAACATAAAATGCTCAGTAAGCGCCCCCTCCCCTATATTTTTCCCGATTTTCAGTTGTATTTGTTGGATTGGATCGACGAAGTTTTTCGGCATATTGCTTATATACATAAAATTTTGGGACATGATTTCATGAAAAATTGAGTGTATTCTTGAAATATTTTTATTTAAATTTTTACATCGGTAAACCCATTTTTGGAATGCTTTATAAAAAGTAGTAATTGTTACTCATATTTTAAAAGCACAAAGAGAAACAGTCTAATAAACAGACATTTTATATGAATAATCAAACAAAATTTTCAATAGTTTATGTAACGCACTCACCTCTGTTGAAAAAACAATTGCACGTGTTTTATAAATAATGAACCTGGAGCTTCGGAAAAAAACCCACTTTGTTTTGATGTAATCAAAAGAATGCTATCCACCGAATAGACTTAATAGAAATAAATCGTAAATTATCATGTGACTAAAGTGCGGTCTGTGATTGGTCACGCTAGTCCACATTTGACTGGCTGATCGATTTTTGTTCCGCCCACCAGAGCGGAACCTTGGGTATTTTGTAACGATGACGTCACGTGATATTTTTAGAGAATTTTTTAATTACATTTTTAGGTCGAATAGTTGGGTCAGTGATTTTATTCTTTTATTAATGCAGTTAAAGAAAATAAAACAAAGCATTAAACTCTGATTCATTCATGAAAGCTTCTTTTATAAAAGCTATAATTATATTTTAGAATTGTCTTAATTGACAGACACAAATGTTAGTGATTGTTGTAAAAACTGAAACATTAATAATCTGTATTTAATATAATCACATTGTAGGTACGACCTTTTCCTCTACATAAGAATAATTCTACATTTCTTCTACATAGGAAAGTATTGTGACGGATCGAAAATTCGAATTCTCGACGAAAAAACATGTTTTAAGCATCCCTGAACTCTAATCGAACTTTTTTGAGATGATGTGTGTGTATGTCAGTATGTGTGTGTATGTCAGTATTTGGGTATGTGTATGTATATCAGTGTGTATGTCAGTATGTGTGTGTATGTCAGAATCTGTATGTATGTCAGTATTTGTGTATGTGTATGTATATCAGTGTGTATGTCAGTATATGTTCGTGAGTTTATGTGCATGTGCGTGTATGTATATCGTTATGTGCATATCAGTATGTGCGTATATATATGTGTATATGTACGTTAGTCTATGTGCGAGTGTGTATGTATTTCAGTTTGTGCATGCTAGTCTATGTGAGCGTGTATGTGTATCAGTGTGTGTGAGAATATGTATGTATATACGTGTATGTGTTTGTGAGTCTATTTATGTGTGTGTGTGTGTAAATATATCAGTGTGTGTATGCCAGTATGTGTATATATATGTATGTGTTCGTGAGTGTATGTCAGTATGTATGTATATGTTCGTTTGTATGTGTTCGTATGTATGTGTTCGTGAGTGTATGTCAGTATGTATGTATATGTTCGATTGTATGTGTTCGTATGTATGTGTTCGTGAGTGTATGTCAGTATGTATGTATATGTTCGTTTGTATGTGTTCCTATGTATGTGTTCGTAAGTGTATGTGTGTCTATGAGTGTATGTCAGTATATGTGTATGTGTTCGTGTGTATATGTGTGTATGTATATCAATGTGTGTAAGTCAGCATGTGTATATATGTGTATCTGTTCGTGAGTCTATGTGCTTGTGTGTATATGTATATGCGTGTATGTCAGTATGTATATATGTGTATTTGTTCGTGAGTTTATGTGTATATGTCAGTATGTGTGTATATATGTGTATGTACTTTTAGTCTACAGAAATCATATCTTATCAACGAATGGGGCGTTTAAAAAGGCACAATTATTGTAATCAGTGTGAATACTGGAACCATTTTGAATTTAAAAGCAATCGAACGCTTAACAATACCCTCCCCCAATCTGCAGATGAATTCTTAAAAAGTTATTGATGAGTAAATAATCATGTTGTATACAGTTTTATTTATTAGAAAACGAATGATATAAAATTTCGAAAGTTAGCATAGACAGATCATGGGATAGTTCATGAATTTCTAATGAATTTAAAAAGTATATATAAAAGTATCGGAACCTCCAATATTGTTAAATAATCATTGTATACATACTTTTTCATTAAAAAACGAATAACGCGAACTTTACAACGTTTTAGTGAACCATTCTTGAGATATTGCACGTCTAAAAAAGTAAAAAATCTGATGTGGACAGCAAATGACTTTTCAGATATAATGCAATGAATTTACTACTTTTACAGTTAAAAAAATCTGATGTGGGCAACACATGACTTTCCTTATATAATGAAATGAATTTACTACTTTTACAGTAAAATAAATAGGTTTTTCTTCTAGTAGATACTAATATCCTTTCCAAGATATTGACTTTTCGACAATTAGTCGTCATTTTCATTGATTATCGTCATTTTTATCCATTTGGCGAGATTTTCGTTAATTTGGCAACATTTCAAAAAGTCGCCAAGTTGGCGACATTCCGCCGATTTTATCGCTAAAATCTCGCCAAGCGTTATGGACAAAGAAATAAGTTATATATATATATATAACATATTAGATATTGAATTTTCGACATATATTATATAACTATTATTATGTATTTATATATTATATAACTTATTAGATATTGAATTTTCCACAATTAGTCGTCATTTTCATTGATTTAGCGTCATTTTTATCCATTTGTCTAGATTTTCGTTAATTTGGCAACATTTCAAAAAGTCGCCAAGTTGGCGACATTCCGCCAATTTCGTCGCCAAAATCTCGCCAAGCGTTATGAACGAAGAAATAAGTTATGCTTACAGCAGATAAATTGGCGTTCAAATGCAAAAGTATTACTCAAAGTATCTTTTTTCATGAATGGAACGAGCTAGATCCACGAGAATGATGTCACCCAATTTATCGCATGATATTATATATGAAAAGTGAACATGTTTCTCAATAGGAAATATTTTTTTTCTATTTTATTTGACTTTTTGATAATTTTTTTGAAAAATGTGCAATATCTCGAGAACGGTTCATGTTAGCGTTCTAAAATTTATGTCAATCGTTTTCTAATGAAAAATTACATAAGGAATGTCTATTTACGTAACTTTATTATTGGTTTTGATTTTTTGACGATTTTTTCAAAATTTCATTCGAAAATTTAGGGGGGTTCTGAACATTCGATTGCGTATAAAAACAAAAGGCTTCCAGTGTTTACAGATTGTGATTTTTGCACCAAATTTGGTTCGAATCGGTCCATTCGTTCGTCAGTTATCGTCTCCACAGACCCACTGACACACACACACACACACACACACACACACACACACACACACACACACACACACACACACACACACATACTTTCCCACACACACACACACACACACACACACACAGACATCACTTCAAAAATGTTTGATTCGTGATCAGGTATGCCTGAAACGTGATCTCAAGTCGAAAACTCGAATTCGAATTTTCGACCCCGTCACAATACTTTCCTTATACATTATGTATATAAGGAAAGTAAACATGTTATTCCTATAGTAGATACTTATATTCCTTCGAAGATATTGAATATTCTTCAAGCAATCGTCATTTCCATTGATTTAGCGACATTTTTATTAATTTGGCGAGAAGTTCGTTAATTTGGCAACATTTACAAATGTCGCCAAGTGGGCGACATTCCTCTAAATTCGTCGCCAAACTCTCGCCAAACGTTGGACAGAGAAATAAGTTATTCTTACAGCAGATAAATAAATATTTGCGTTCAAATACAAAAGTATTACTCAAAGTATATTTTCTCGTAAATGGAACGAGTTAGATCCATGAGAATTATTTCACCAAATTTATCGCATGATATTACATATGAAAAGTGAACATTTTTCTTGAGAGTTAATATTTTTTTTTAATTTAAAGAATTTTTTGATAAATTTATTTGAAAAATGTTCCATATCCCAAGAACGGTTCACGCTAGCGTTCTAAAGTTTATGGCAATCGTATTCTAAGGAAAAATTACATAAGAAATGTCTATTTGCGTAACTGTATTAAATATTCTGATTTTTTGATGATTTTTTCAAAATTTAGGGGGGTTAAGAATATTCGATTGCGTTTAAAAACAATAGGCTTCCAGTATTTATGGGTTGTGATTTGTGTACCAAATTTAATTGGAATCGCTCCATTCGTTCGTGAGATATCGTCTCCACAGACTCACTGACACACACAAACACACACACACACACACACACACTGACATCACTTTGAAAATGTTCGATTCGTGATTACGGATGCTTGAAACGTGCTCTCCCGTCGAAAACTCGAATTCGAATTTTCGACCCCGTCACAATACTTTCCTTATACATTATGTATATAAGGAAAGTAACAAATAAAATGAAATTATAATTATTTTTTTCACAAATTCCATAAATAGCTAATGCTATAACTAAACTGAGTAAACATAATTTATCAACTAGGCTGTTTCTTTCGACCTGAAACAGAAGCAAGGCAGGATATTTAGCAATATGTTCTATAACCGAGACGTTTATTTCTTGAAAGTAGTAAAAAACTCAAAATATTAAATGCAAAATATTATATATTAAATTATTAATGTACAGCTTCTGATAAAAGAGCCCCATTCCTCGTTATTCGTGCACCGTTTGTAGTAAAGCCAACTCAAATGCAAAAAATCTGATGTGGGTAGCACATGACTTTCCTTATATAATACAATGAATTTACTACTTTTACAGTAAACAAAATAGGTTATTCTTATAGAAGATACTTATATTCTTTCCAAGACATTAAATTTTCGTCAATTAGTCATAATTTTTTATTGATTTAGCGTCATTTTAATCCATTTGGCGAGATTTTCGTTAGTTTGACAACATTTAAGAAGTCGCCAAGTCTGGCGACATTCCGCGAAATTCGTTGCCAAAATCTCGTTAAGCGTTATGGATGGAGAAATAAGTTATTCTTACAACAGATAAATGACTATTGGCATTCAAAATACAAAAGTATTATTCAAAGTATATTTTCTTATAAATGGAACGAGCTAGATCCATGATAATGATATCACAATATTTATGGCATGATATTACATATGAAAAGTGAACGTGTGTCTCAACAATTAATATTATTTTTAATTTAAGGGATATTTTAACAAATTTATTTGAAAAATGTTCCAAATCTCGAGAAAGGTTCATGCTAGTGTTCCAAAGTTTATGTCAATCGTTTTCCAAGGAAAAATTACATAAGAAATGTCTATTTGCGTAACTTTATTAAAGGTTTCGATTTTTTTATGGTTTTTTCAAAATTTCACTCGAAAATTTAAAGGGGTTCTGAACATTCGATTGAGTTTAAAAACGATAGGATTCCAGTATTTACGGATTGTGATTTTTGTATCAAATTTCATTTGAATAGCTCCATTCGTTAGTGAGATATCGTCTCCAAACACACAGACACACAGACATCACCTCAAGAACGTTCAACTCGTGATCAGAGATACTTGAAACGTGCTCTGCCGTCGAAAACATGAATTCGAATTTTCGATCCCGTCGCAATACTTTCTTTATACATTATACTATGTATATAAGGAAAGTAATTACTGGAGTGTGGCTCCACCCGACTTTCTCATACCAGAATCCATTTTTACTTTCCCTGCAATACATGGTAATGTATAGGGAAAGTATTGGAATCGTGCCGAAAATCACAACTGGAGTTTTCGACGGATCTACACGTTTCGAGACCTCTAGAATACGAAAAAACCATTTTTAGCGTGACGTCTGTGTGTGTGTCTGTCTGTCTGTCTGTGTGTCTGTGTGTCTGTCTGTCTGTCTGTCTGTGTGTCTGTCTGTGCAGATTTTGTATCCACTCTAACTAAAAAACTAATGTTCCGAATTTCACAAAATTTTGTAGGTAAGTCACTTGTGGGCGGGGCTAATGCTGATTAGTTTTGGGTACGATTCGGAATAAAAGAACCCGCCTTTTTGTGAAATGGCCCGCAAAAGCTTGTATCCACTCTAACTGAAAAACTAATGGACCGAATTTCACAAAATTTGGTGGATAAGTCGCTTGTAGGCCAATCTGGTGCTGATTAGATTTTGGTACGATTCGGAAAAAAATAACCTGCCTTTTTTTGCAAAATGGCCAGCAAAAATCGTCAAAATCTAAACTAAAGAACTAGGTATACTCAAATATATCCATTAAATGCTCGTTTAATACGTAATTTTTAACGACGAAAATAATACGACCAACCCCATTACACTAGGACTAGCCGTTCTCGAGATATTTTGGTTTTTCGTATTTTCTCTACACCACCTTTGAAAACAAGTCCGGTTACCGAATGAGAACGGAAATTGAATTAAAAGTGAAATGAATTTAATTAAAATAAAGAGAACGTGGATATAAGTCTGCAGGGAAAGTCATGTGCTGTCCACATCAGATTTTTTATCTTCAAATGTTACAAAAAAAAAATGAGAACTTGGTATCGTGGATACAAATGATTAACTATCGCGTGTTACTATACACTTTAAAGTGGTTAAAAATATTTCGTTTGATACCATGCTTGACAATGTACCCCCAAGGGGGTTAATGACGTCATGAACAAAAAAAAATCGACCCCGTCACAATATTTTCCTTATACATTATGTATAGAAGGAAAGTAATAAAATGATTTAACTTTGTCAGCATAGAATCTAATTTCATATAGTAATAAATTTTGGCTGTTCCGTAGATCATATATTCCATAATTTGATACTTTAGGGGTGTTGCACGCTAAAATGTTCGGTTTGCAAAATAATTTTAAAACGTCTTTATGTGAGACAGAGTCTTGTAATTTAGTATACTGGTCAATAGTTCAATAAAACCCTCTGAATTTTTTAGAAATAATATGTAGAGGGAGTGCTCTACATCAAAATCTTCGAAATGTGAAACGGTAGAAAAGCATACAGAAAAATCTGATGTGGGCAGCACATGACTTTCCCTGCAGACTTATATTCACGTTCTCTTTATTTTAATTACATTTAATTCACTTTTAATTCAATTTTCGTTCTCATTTGTTAATTGGACTTCTTTTCAAAGGTGGCGTAGAGAAACTACGAAAAACTAAAATATTTCAAATATTTCGAGAACGGTTAGTCCTAGTGAAATGGGGTTGGTCTTATTTTTTTCTTCGTCAAAAATTACGTATTAAACAAGTATTTAATGGATATAGAGAATACGTAGTGATTTATTTTAGATTTTTGCGATTTTTGCGGGCCATTTTTCAAAAAAAGGCAGGTAATTTTTTCCGAATCATACCAAAATCTAATCAGCACCAGATTGTCCCACAGGTAACTTATCTACCGAATTTTGTGAAATTCTGTCCATTAGTTTTTCCGCTAGAGTGGATACTAGCTTTTGTGGGCCATTTCGCAAAAAAAAAAAGGCAGGTTCTTTTATCCCGAATCGTACCCAAAATTAATTAGCACCAAACTCGCCCGCAAGGAACCTACCTACCTACTAAATTGTATGAAATTCGGTCCATTAGTTTTTTAGTTAGAGTGGATACAAAATCTGCAGTCAGAAACACAGACACACACACAGACGTCTCTCTAAAAATAGTTTTTCGTATTCTAGAGGTCTCGAAGAGCGTAGATCCGTCGAAAACTCGAGTTGCGATTTTTGGCATGATTCCAATACTTTCCTATACATTACCATGTAATAAGGGAAAGTAAAAATCGAATTATTAAAAAATTCACGTTGTTCGGGGGTTTATTTTTGCAAGACTGTTAATTTTCATTGCGTATTCTGCTAGTGTATGTATTATTTTTAATTTTTACTTTCCTTATATACATAATGTATAAGGCAAGTATTGTGACGGAGTCAAAAATTCGAATTCGAGTTTTCGACGGGAGAGCACGTTTCAAGCATCCCTGATCACGAATCGAACATTTTTGAAGTAATGTCTGAGTGTGTTATTGAGTCTGTGGAGACGATATCTCACGAACGAATAGAGCGATTAGAATGAAATTTGACACAAAAATCACAACCCATGAATATTGGAAGCCTATTGTTTTAAAACAATATCGAATGTTCAGAACCCCCCTAAATTCTCGAGTGAAATTTTGAAAAAATCATCAAAAAATCGAAACCTTTAATAAAGTTACGCAAATAGACATTTCTTATGTAATTTTTCCTTAGAAAACGATTGACATGAATTTTATAACGCTAGCATGAACCGTTTTCGAGATATTGCACATTTTTCAAATAAATTTATCAAAAAATCTCATGATTTAAAAAAATATTAACTGTTAAGAAACATTTTCACTTTTAATATGGAATATCATGCAACAAATTTGGTGACATCATTCAGGTGGATGTAACTCGTTCCATTCACGAGAAAAGATACTTTGAGTAGTACTTTTGCATTTGAACGCCAATAGTCATTTATCAGCTGTAAGAATAACTTTTTTCTCCATTCATAACACTTGGCGAGATTTTGGCGACGAATTTAGTAGAATATCGTCAACTTGGCGACATTTTTAAATGTTGCGAAGTTAACGAAAATCTCGCGAAATGGATAAAAATGACGCCAAATCAATGAAAATGACGACTAATTGAAGAAAATTCAATATTTTGGAAAGAATATAAGTATCTACTATAAGATAAACCTATTTTTTTACTGTTAAATTAGTAAATTCATTGCATTATATATAAGGAAAGTCATGTGCTGCATACATCAGATTTTTTTTGTTTAAAATAAAGCTAGAAGTATAGTAACAGTTTTTGGAAAAACAGTTCTGGAAAAACAGTTCTGGAAAAAGTATTCAAGAACAAGCCAAAAGGGACAGTGGCACCAATATGTAATAGATTATGAGAAAAGTTAGGAAATACAACTGTAATATCGCCAGCAGTCGTTTCAAATTTGAATTTTATGCTTACTAAACTTGAACTTGTTTACACTTCCTATTGACTCTTTTCTGCTGGTATACTATATTTTTTTATTTGGAGCATTGTTTTTCAAAATACCCAAAAATTGTAATGGGTGTATCGTTACAGATGTGTACATGCCTCTACGATACGTCGATATACATATATACAACAATTACTATGTAACGATACAATGATCTTCAATATATAGGGTGCTTCAAAATAAATGCATGACAAAATACCTATTCAGCGATCTGTCGTAGAGCCACGGTTCGTATTTAAGGAATGATGTAATTAAGGCAAACTATCATAGTACGCCAATTTTGATCATGTGATACTTATTAGTAGAAAACAAAAATACAAAACATAACTTTCTAAGAGGGGCCTTCTTGGAAAGCTGTTTTTAGAATACTCAATTATTTGGGACCGCATGAAACTGTTGCTCAAGTTACGCATGTAAGTTTTCAAATGGACATTTTATCGAACGAAATTTAAATTTAGAATGACCTCTTGAATCTATGTTTTCGTTGTTTCGTTGGAGCGGGAAATATAGATCAAGATGTATAAATTGGGCAATTTTTTATGACTAATGTTGCATATAGGAGAAATCATTTTCAAAAAATCATTGAATAAATAAGGAACAATTTGCTAATTGGATTGCGTATTTGATATTTGCGCATTTTGTAAAACGTTTCACGTGACCAAATCTGTTGAAATATGAAGTCTATATCATTTGAGGCAATTGTAATTTGGAATCACTGTTCTACGACCAATACCTCCAGAGGCATTTAGCGATGATTAATTTTGTAAACACCTTGCATAATTTGAATTTTAGAGTAAAATATTGTAATACTGTGAAATATAAAAATTGGAAATATAAAAATTGCGAAATTGTAAGTAGTAAGGAAAGGCGGGATCGTAGTTTTGCTTCATCTGATTTTTTAATGCGAATAATCATTTGATGAATAGAAGTCTCTGTTTTGTTCAAAACATATCCTATTTTCTGTCCCAAGAAGAATGATGGGACAGACTGGGACAAAGGAGAATGAACCAAACTATTACATGCCTTTAAAAAATAATAATGTAAGTTGGGTGGTGTCTATTATATGATTAGAACTCAAGATACTTTACATTACGTTATACACTTCCCGCCACAGAAAAGGCAATATTATGAAAGAGCGAATAGAATGTGATGATAAAGGAAACCCAGACAGAGATGGCATATATGAATAAGTGATGTTAATTACAGAAGCATTATGAGATACAGTAATGGTATAGGCAGGTTGATCAGTAGGCAGTAGGACCATCTCTTGCGGCGATAGAAGCAAAACTTCGGGGAATATATACATTGAGCGCGCGAATAGTTTACTGAGGGACGGATGATCATGTGCCATCAAAGATCCTAAGATCGCCCTATGTTTTAGGCGGGGGCAGGGCAGTAAAATGACAGATAATCACGTAATCTACATGTTCGATGAGTGAGAGATCTCCAGATAGCGAATGACATGCGCGGTGATGCATTATCTTGAATCTGGCTTGCGAATCCAGTGGCACCCCAAACCATGATGCCACGTTGTCGAGCAGTAGGTAGTTGAAAAATCGCAGCAGAATTGAATCTGTTTTCACATAGCCAACAGACTCTCATACGGTAAATATCATTCGACAAACAGAACCGATACTCGTCGCTGAACACTACCACGTTCCATTCAGTCGTCCAAAAGTCAAGGGACCGACACCATTGCAAACTCTCACATCGGTGTATTGTCTTCAATGGCAGTTTTAGTAAAGTACATTTTGAGTGATAGACTTTAGCGTCGACCAATCGGCGAGAATCTTCAGCAGCATGTATCTTCTGAAACGAAAAACAGTTCGAAAGACGGGTTTCCACATGCACCAGACAGTAACAACTGTTTGATCATCTGTCGTTTTCATCCCTTTTATTCCTCCATATAATCAAATGAACTACTTGCATTTCAGATCATTTGCACACTTAGGCGAGCTGCGTTTGTCTCGCAATGGCATAATTATACGGCCCAAAGCTTCATGTAGTACCATTTACAATGCCGGGCAGCGTATATTACGATATATTTCACAAATTAATATTACATTTAAAGTATGAAGCATCATTGCATACCGATAAAATTTAAAATGCTCATAAAATAGTAATTGTGACTAATCTTCAGTTGATTGCGGTAAAATACGTTAAGAACAGTATTTTATGTGGGAAATTATTGTAAGTTTCCAGAATCAGGTCGGATATAAATATTAAACTATAATATTTCGATTCAGTAGAAATTAGTTTTACACTATGAAGAAAACAATATAAAATACAATATACTGTTTCTTTCCCTCCATATTGATCAGTGAAAGTCAAATTTGTTGGAAGTTTATAACAGACGACATTTACATAATTCTCTTATCTAAACGAAACTGATCAATTATTTATTTAATTAAATAATTAATACGGTAATATCTTATAAAGTGACCACCTTGGTATTCTAACTATGTGAATGAAGTGAACACATGGTGCGTTTGTCACATTTCAATTTTGTCATAGTGACTAACTTCATATAGTAACTAATTTTTGCTGTTCTAGAAGTCATTATTTTAACCAAAATCCTTTGCATTATGTGTCGACTTTGCTGGTTTTTGTAACTGGATTTGATTGCATTACGGGATATACTGAACTTAATGATATCTGCTTTAGTTCTTGTAAAATATTTTCGAACTTTTATTTGCAGATGTCTTTGATGTGTTCAACGAGTTAAGGATGGTTTGTTAGTATCCAGAGCAATTTGTTTTCTCGCTGATCGTTCTTGATGATAAAACTTACAATATTTTGTAATTTGCTTCGTTTAAATGACAAGTTTTAGATTTACAGTTTCTATAAATATCATTTTAAAGAGAACACAGCTATTCCCTTTTTTGAATATGAAGAAACGTTTAAAATGTCAAGGAGTGGGGATAATGTTATATCATTCATATTTTAAATCGAGATCAGCGTCTGGTATACCTGGTGGTTTAGTATAAAAGAATCATACATAAGTTCATATGAATTCAAATATGTTGAAATTGATTAAAAGACTAGTATTTATACCATTTTTACCCAAATCAATTTTATTAAGGTAAGTTTATTTTTATAAAAACAATTCATTGAAACAATTTGCAAGATATAATAAATTTAATATTCATTAAAGAACTACTATGTACTAATATATATAAATCAACAAACACACAGTGAATGTATAAAAATATTTTACAAAATTATTAAATACTTAAATATGCAAAAATATTTATTCAATTGAAAGAAATTGTGAACAAAATTTCAACTCTAACCAAACATGTTTGATAATGTTAATAAAAGTTTCAAATTCATAAAAAAAAGGTAAATTTCAATGCTTTCACTTAAGACTAATTACACCAAAAAACAAATTCAGTATTTAAGATGAAAACGTGTTAAAACTTCCAAGCGTTTAACACAGATAATTGTTCGATTTTTACAGACAAATTGCTGCAAGTAAAAAACGAATGGAAGTATGTGTATAGTGAAAACAACCACCATCATGACTTTGCGGTTGATTGTATTTTCAAAATCCAAGTTTGTTCTGTCTATGAACCTTATATTTCTCAACATCAACAGAATTATTTTGTTATTTAAGCTACTTTGTTAACCGGGGTTTAAATTATAAGCACTTGAAGAAACTCAATATTTGTCTTCATAATTTTGGTACAATATTTCAATTGGGAGATTTTTTAGAATATGGTTTGTTACAGTTTTTTACTTTAAATTTGTTTAATGTCGATGGATTATTTTCTAGAAAAGTTGAGCAATATAAGCTTTGTGGAATATACTTTGTTTTGATGTCCAATGCAAGTTGTGTCCGTTTCAGTCTGAGAATGCTTTAATGGATTTAAAACCTTTACACTTGTTCATAAATGACATTGCATATATCCAGAAGAACCTTTTTTTAAACAATATTTTCTACTATACACATTACTCCGATTCATGCCTGAATTTTCAGCACAAGGATACTCAGAAATTTTACTACATTTAACCCTGTTTAAGAGACTCATGTGGTTTTACAACGGTTTCATTTGTCACAATAATCTTTTCCAAATCTTCAGTTAAAGTGTCATTCAAATAAACTTGTCCATTACTCACATTGCCTTGATTATACACTGAAGTTTGAGTACAAAAATATTCAGGAACTTTATTGAGCTAACATACCAATTGAGCTGAAATATTTTCAACATTTTTATCTAAATTTAAACACTTTGTTGATTCAGTGTTCATTGATTTATGTGTACTGTACAAAATCATTCTTTGAAAGTTTCAAACTCGTTTTAGCCATATTTCTACTATCTTTCTATAAATTATACCTTTCTATACACTATTTTTCACTATCTTTCGATACACTATTTCCACTATCTTTTGATACGCTATTTCCACTATCTTTCGATACACTATTTCCAGTATCTTTCGATACTTTCTTACCACCAGATGTATTCTCTATATTTTTTAATGACTTTTGAGAAGGATTTTTAAGAACTTCATCTGAATATTGGGTTTTTGGTGATTTTATGTTTCTTGAATCTCGTTGAATGAGTACACATTGCTCGGGAATAGTATTTGTAACCTCAAAATAGTTTTGCATAACTTGTCTTAGTTTATCGATCAATTCACTTTCCCAAGGATATACATTACCTTCATTTTTAACTGAACTTTGAGAGCCAATTTTAGGAGCTTCATCTGATGTCAAGGTATCTGCAGTTACCAATTTCATTAAATCTTGTTCCATTGATGCATATCGTTCAGCAATTATGTTTATTGTAGCGAATCTACCAATAGGCATATGTTGTTTTCTTAATATATTGCAAATAATATCTTCCGCAGATTCAAGGACGCGTCTCACTTCATGTTTGTGGAAACATATCGCAAAAGATGCCACATATACACAGAAGTGCAGAAAAATTCCGACATCAAATCCCTTGGAGAAATAACTATAATTAATATCATTAACGAATTTTATGAAAGATTGAAGATTCGCTTTACCTCTTCTAATGGAATAGGACATTTTAGTCATAGGACATAAGACATTGCTCCTTCATTCTTCTATCCAAGAATCGAAAGGCACATTTAAAAGATTCGTTAAAAGTTTTTGACACATATGTGCTACGTCGGCCTATTTTATGCTTATTCTTCATGTATCTTATGCAGTCTTCGGCGAATTTAGCATTTTCATTCAATTTTATATGTTCTCTCTTTCGAGCTACACTATTTCCACTATCTTTCGATACACTATTTGCACTATCTTTCGATACTTTCTTTCCTCCAGGTGTATCATCCTTATTCTTTAATAACGTTTGGGAAGGATATTTAAGAGTTTCCTCTGAATGTTGGGTTTTTGGCGATTTTATGTCTCTTGAATCATGTTCAATGGGTGCACATTGTTCGGGAAATGTATTTGTAATCTCGAAATAGTTTTGCATAACTTGCCTTAATTTGTAGATTAATTCACTTTCCCAAGGAAATGCATTGCCTCTATTTTTAACTGAACTTTGAGAGTCATTTTTAGGAGCTTCATCTGATGACAAGGTTTTCCCAGACTCCAATTTCATTAAATCTTGTTCCATTGATGCATATCGTTCAGCAATGCTATTTATTGTAGCGCATCCAGCAATATACATATCTTGTTTCCTTAAGATATTGTAAATAAGATCTTCCGCAGATTCAAGGACGTGTCTCACTTCATGTTTCTCGAAAACTATCGCAAAAGATGCCACATATACACAGAAGTGTAGGAAAATTCCGACATCAAATCCCTCAGAGAAAAAACTATTACCAAGATCATTAACAAAGTTTATGAAAGAATAAAGATTCGACTTATCTCTTCTAATGGAATTGGACATTTTAGTCATAGGACTTAATAGACATTGCTCCTTCATTCTTCTATCCAAGAATCGAAAGGCACTTCTAAAAGATTCGTTAAAAGTTTTTGACACATATGTGCGACGTTGGCCTATTTTATGCTTATTCTTCATGTATCTTATGCAGTCTTCGGCGAATTTAGCATTTTCATTCAATTTTATATGGTCTCTCTTTCGAGCTGCACTATTTCCACTATCTTTCGATACACTATTTGCACTATCTTTCGATACTTTCTTTCCTCCAGGTGTATTATCCTTATTCTTTAATAGCGTTTGGGAAGGATATTTAAGAGTTTCCTCTGAATGTTGGGTTTTTGGCGATTTTATGTCTCTTGAATCATGTTCAATGGGTACACATTGTTCGGGAAATGTATTTGTAATCTCGAAATAGTTTTGCATAACTTGCCTTAGTTTGTCGATTAATTCACTTTCCCAAGGAAATGCATTACCTTTATTTTTAACTGAACTTTGAGAGTCATTTTTAGGAGCTTCATCTGATGACAAGGTTTTCCCAGACTCCAATTTCATTAAATCTTGTTCCATTGATGCATATCGTTCAGCAATGCTATTTATTGTAGCGCATCCAGCAATATACATATCTTGTTTCCTTAAGATATTGTAAATAAGATCTTCCGCAGATTCAAGGACGTGTCTCACTTCATGTTTCTCGAAAACTATCGCAAAAGATGCCACATATACACAGAAGTGTAGGAAAATTCCGACATCAAATCCCTCAGAGAAAAAACTATTACCAAGATCATTAACAAAGTTTATGAAAGAATAAAGATTCGACTTATCTCTTCTAATGGAATTGGACATTTTAGTCATAGGACTTAATAGACATTGCTCCTTCATTCTTCTATCCAAGAATCGAAAGGCTCTTCTAAAAGATTCGTTAAAAGTTTTTGACACATATGTGCGACGTTGGCCTATTTTATGCTTATTCTTCATGTATCTTATGCAGTCTTCGGCGAATTTAGCATTTTCATTCAATTTTATATGGTCTCTCTTTCGAGCTGCACTATTTCCACTATCTTTCGATACTTTCTTTCCTCCAGGTGTATTATCCTTATTCTTTAATAGCGTTTGGGAAGATATTTAAGAGTTTCCTCTGAATGTTGGTTTTTTGGCGATTTTATGTCTCTTGAATCATGTTCAATGGGTGCACATTGTTCGGGAAATGTATTTGTAATCTCGAAATAGTTTTGCATAACTTGCCTTAATTTGTCGATTAATTCACTTTCCCAAGGAAATGCATTGCCTTTATTTTTAACTGAACTTTGAGAGTCATTTTTAGGAGCTTCATCTGATGACAAGGTTTTCCCAGACTCCAATTTCATTAAATCTTGTTCCATTGATGCATATCGTTCAGCAATGCTATTTATTGTAGCGCACCCAGCAATATACATATCTTGTTTCCTTAAGATATTGTAAATAAGATCTTCCGCAGATTCAAGGACGCGTCTCACTTTATGTTTCTCGAAAACTATCGCAAAAGATGCCACATATACACAGAAGTGTAGGAAAATTCCGACATCAAATCCCTCAGAGAAAAATCTATTACCAAGATCATTAACAAAGTTTATGAAAGAATAAAGATTCGACTTATCTCTTCTAATGGAATTGGACATTTTAGTCATAGGACTTAATAGACATTGCTCCTTCATTCTTCTATCCAAGAATCGAAAGGCACTTCTAAAGGATTCGTTAAAAGTTTTTGACACATATGGACGACGTCGGTCTATTTCATACATATTCTTCATGCATCTTATGCAATCGTCAGCGAATGTAGCATTTTCATTATATTTTATATGATCTTTTTTTCGAGCCATCCAAATATATATAACCAGTTGGCAGAAATTTTGTCCTCCACAATACAAATGGCTGAAAAATAAGAGCTTTGCTACTTGCAGATTCTAAACCTGGATTATTGTATTATTTCTAAAAAATTTTAAATATGATGAATAGTTACATTTAATAAACATTTACTGTCGTCAATATAATATATATTTTGCTCATGAATGTGCAAATAAAGAAACTAAATTGATGGACTCGTAATTTTAGCAGAAAATGGCGAGCTGAGCAACATCTTCCTTTCTTTTCTTTCTTTTCTTCTCAAAGTTGAGAAGCATTTTGGAGTTTAACCTTGATTAATCCCTCCAATGACCCCTTTTTCCCCAATGGGAGGATTTTGCTTCTTGCAGTTGGAATCAGACAACTCTGCCGAATTGTAGCATTTGTATTCGTATACAAACCATTTTATGCAAACCTTGCTAATAACGTTCATCGCGATATTGGGATTTGGGTATTTGTTGTAGTCCATAAGACTGTTAGAAGATTCCGTACAATTCTTTTTCTGATTTTCAAGATTTTGAAAGCATTTCCTTCTTTCTCCTCCATAAAGTTTGCAGTTCATCATTACGTGTTCTATAACATTGATTTTTTTGCACCTTGTACATTCCTAGCTTACACTTTTGTCCCATTTACTTAGGATTTTTCCTGTTAAGATCGACTTGGTTCTGAGTCTGTTCAAGAACGCTTTTTTTATTCTGTTTTGGGTAGTTTTAATTTTACCGTTCGTGTTTTTGATATATGGATATATCCCTTTGTATTTGGATTCTTCCCATTTTTTTTTGGAAGCTGTCCTTTATTCTACGTTTGGTTAAAGTTTTGATGTCGTCAGCTGTCACTATTCCGTATATCGGAGTATGTTTTTGTGTAACTGCTTTTTTAGCGAGTTTATCCGCTTCCTCATTCAAAGAGATGCCTGCGTGTCCAGGTACCCAAACTAATTGGGTTTTGATCTTGTCTTTTCTGATTTTATTTCGTATACTGTTAATAATTATATCTTTCCTATTATTTTGATTTTTTATTGCTTCTAATGCAGATTTGCTGTCGGTTATAATTACATTTTCTCTATTTTTATCCACTATGTACTCTACGGCGTAATGAATTGCACAATTTTTTGCAGTGTATATAGAGCAGCATTTTGGGATTTTTAGACACCTCTGGCTATTTCTATTAGTATAGATTCCAAATCCTATTCCGTTTTTCATTTTAGATCCATCCGTAGCTATCCAATGCGTTTGCTTGTCTTTTTCTTTTTTAAATTCCTCGAACATTAAGGGAACCTCTTTTGGATGTGCATTTTGGAAATTCGGGTCTTTTGTCTTGATTTCTATGGTGAATTTTTCCCACGGGGGAATGCAGACGTCTGTCAAATTCTTATTTGGAATTAGGTTTCCCTTTCTTATTAGATCTTTGGTGTTTTCCAAATTTTTAGTAGCCCAAGTATTCTTTTTCTTGTCTTTTAAGCTTTCAATATTCATATTTATATACCCTTCTTCTCTTTATTATTTCCTTTTTTATCATATTTTTTTCAATTCTGTGGGTTTTACGGATGTCATAATCGAGCATGTTTAATTCTGTTCTCATAACATCATTAATAGACCATTTCGGTAAGCCCGTGTCAATTCTGATTGCGATATTTTCTAACTTGTCATATTTCAGTCTGATGAGTTTTGGTTCTTCAAACCTGATCTCCGCTGCGTAGTCGATTTGTGCGTTTATGACTTGTTTTATAAATTTTATTAATATCTCTGTGTTTAGACCCCAGTATTTGCTGGTTAACCATTTCATAGTTCCTATCGACTTTATTACTTTGGTCTCCGTAATCTTTTGATGCTCTTCCCAATTCCATTTCTTATTCATGGTTAGGCCTAAAATAGAGATGTTTTTTTCCCATTTTATTTCTTTGCTATTCGTAGTAATTTGACGGGTTAATTCTTTTCTTTTCGGAGAGAGATTTATAATTTTCGTTTTCCCGGTTGATAATTCCAAATTTTTCTCTTTGGTCCATTTTGTCATTTTCCCTAGGTTATTCTGGATTTTCCTGTAAGTTTCTTACTCATCTTTATCGCTGAAAATTACTGTAATATCATCCGCATACACATAAATTTCCTTTCCGTATTTTACACTTTCTTTCAGGCCATTCATATAAATATTAAATAGAAATGGGGAGATTATGCATCCCTGTGGTACTCCAAGGTTGCTATCAGCCAAGTTTGTGCAATAACCCTTCCATTTAATTTGGATTTTCCTATTGGATAAAAAGTTTTGTATCTACTTGCATAAGTACATAGGGCACTTGAGGTCAAGGAGGTTCTTTATCAGTATTCGTCTGTTCTCTTTGTCATAAGTACTTTTAATGTCATAAGCTATGGCTACCACAAATTTTTTTCCTGTCTATGTCTTCTAATAGAAAAACATATGTCATCTAGACATTGTGCAGCAACCTTAAAAACCTTCTTCGAAAACCGTATATACTTCCATTGAACACTTTATTTTTGTTAGCCCACCATTCGAGCCGATTTAAAATTACTATCTCAGCAATTTTTGCGATCAAACTGGTCACTGCAATAGGACGACAGTTTTCAATCAGGTTTTTGTTTTTGACTGGTCGTGACTGGTTTTGACTAAAAATGTCGCCAAGTTGGCGACATTCCGCCAAATTCGTCGCCAAAATCTCGCCAAGCGTTATGGACGAAGAAATAAGTTATTCTTACAGCAGACAAATGACTATTGGCGTTCAAATATATACGTATTACTCAAAGTATATTTTTTCATGAATGGAACGAGCTAGATCCACGAGAATATCACCCAATTTATCGTATGGTATTACATATGAAAAGTGAACATGTTTCTCAATAGGAAATACTTTTATTTTATTTTATATGACTTTTTGATAATTTTTTTGAAATATGTGCAACATCTCGAGAACGGTTCATGTTAGTGTTCTAAAATTTATGCCCAATCGTTTTCTAATAAAAAATTACATAATAAATGTCTATTTGCGTAACTTTATTAGTGGTTTTGATTTTTTGAAGATTTTTTCAAAATTGCATTCGAAAATTTAGGGGGATTCTGAATATTCGATTGCGTATAAAAACAATAGGCTTCCAGTGTTTACGGATTGTGATTTCTGTACCAAATTTGGTTCGAATCGGTCCATTCGTTCGTCAGTTATCGTCTCCACAGACTCACTGACACACACACACAGAGACATCACTTCAAAAATGTTTGATTCGTGATCAAGGATGATTGAAACGTGATCTCCCGTCGAAAACTCGAATTCGAATTTTCGACCCCGTCACAATACTTTCCTTATACTTTATGTATATAAGGAAAGTAAAAATGTTCCCCCGGGGTGTTAACTTGCCCCGTAAAAGACTAATGACATCACGAACAAAAAGTATTTGTATCACGGCTATTTTTTGCAACAATGATTGAAACTATATCATGATCATTGCGTCATAAATAAACCCTTTTATGCATGATTATATCAATTACTCTTTTGTCGCCATATTAAAAAATATGAAATTTCGAATAAATTCCAAAGTTTTCGTTCGAATTTAAAAAAAAATTCTAGTTCTAGAATTTTATATAACTGAGCCGGAAAAAAATTCTCGGAAATTCATTAATATTTGTGTCTGCTATAGTGTAATCATGAAATCGACCACAGACATACATACAGAAAGACACCACGCTAAAAATAGTCAACACTTGTTCAGGAGGTCTTAAAACATGGCATCAAAATCCTCGAATTCGAAAATATTCATGTAAAAAAACCACTTTCTCCATACTATATACCATAGTATGAGAAAGTAAAAATACCAATTTTTTCATGATTTATGAATTTTGATTTACGGGATCAGGATTATATCCATCAATCTCAGAAACCAATTAAGATTCCTTTTGTCACCGACAAAAGTGGTTATCATGGTCACTTAATTAAAAAAAAAATACATGTCAAACGAAGCAATAGGTATTGTGACATGTTGGAACATATCACAGTATCCATTACTTCATTTGACATGTCTTCTTACATTGTTTTCAATCAGACCGATGTGATTCAATGTTTTGAGACCGATTTTAAGTCAGACTTTTAGAACTGTATAATACAGTGTTCGGTGGCGAAGATAAACATTTAAATATAATTAATTTTTCAAACATGCAAATATTTTTAATTAAAATTTCACGAAATATAAGAATGCCGAACGACCGTCGAGCAAAAATAGTATTCAAGAACAAGTCAAAAGGGACAGTGGTACCAATGTGTAATAGTTTATGAGAAAAGTTAGAAAATACAACTGTAATATCGCCAGCAGTCGTTTCAAATTTGAATTTTATGCTTACTAAACTTGGAACTTGTTTACACTTTCTATTGACTTTTTTCTGCTGGTATACTATATTTTTTTTTGGAGCATTGTGTTTAAAAATACCAAAAAATTGGGATGTGTGTGTCGTTACAGATGTGTACATGCCTTTACGATACGTCGATATACTTATATACGATAATTACTATGTAAATATACGATCTTCAATATACAGGGTGCTTCAAAATAATTGCATGACAAAATACCTATTTAGCGATCTGTCGTAGAGCCATGGTTCGTATTTAAGGAATGATGTAATTAAGGCAAACTATCATAGTAAGCCCAATTTTGATCATGTGATACTTATTATTAGAAAACAAAAATACAAACATTAACTTTCTAAGAGGGGCCTTCTAGGAGAGGTATTTTTAGAATACTCGCACTATTCTCATCAGATCAAAATTACTCGAGGTGTCATTAATTAAAAGATTTCGACGGATTATTTGGGACTGCATGACACTGTTGCCCAAGTTATGCATTAAGTTTTCGAATGGACATTTTATGGAACGAAATTTAAATTTAGCATGGCCCCTGAAATCTATGTTTTCGTTGGAGCGGGAAATATTGATTAAGTCGTATATTTTGTAAATCCAATGTTGCATATAGAAGAAATCATTTTCAAAAGATCATTGAATTAACAAGGGACAATTTGCTAATTGAAACTTCTTTTGTAAAGTACCCATTCACAAAGTTATATTTGCGTATTTTGTAAAACGTTTCACGTGACCAAAACTGTTGAAATCCGAAGTCTATATTATTTGAGGCAATTTAAATTTGGAATCACGGTTCTACGACCAATACCTCCAGAGGCAGTTTGCAATGATATTTTTTTAAACATATCATTGCATAATTTGAATTTTCACAGTAAAATATTATAATACTGCTAAATATAAAAATTGCGAAATTGTAAATAGCAAGGAAAGGCGGGATCGTAGTTTTGCTTCATCTCATTTTTCAATGCGAATAATCATTTGATGAATAAAAGTCTCTTATTTGATCAAAACATATCCTATTTTCTGTTTCAAAAAGAATGATGGGACAGACTGGGACAAAGGAGAATGAGCCAAACTAGTACATCCGTTTAAACAATAATAGTTGTAAGATGGGCGGCGTCGATTATATGATTAGAACGCAAGATATATTTCATTTATATTACACATTACGTTATACACTTCCCGCCACAGAAAAGGCAATACCATGAAAGAGCGAATAGAATGGGATAATAAAGGACATCCAGACTGAGATGGCACATATACATGAGTGATGTTAATTCCAGAAGGATAATTTAATATAGTAATGGCATAGATAGGGTAATCACTCGGCAGTAGGATCACATTTTATGGTGATACAACCAGCAACTCTACGAGGAACAAATGCAAAAAGTTCACGGATATTTTCCTGAGGGATGGATGACCATGTGCCATCAAACATCTTCCAAAGGTCGTCCTATGTTTAAGGCGGGGGCAGCGCAGTAAAATGACAGCTAATCACGTACTCTACATGCTTGAGCGAGAAAACACCTGGATACCTTGCAAGACTCGGTCGATGATAGATCCAGAAGGATAATTTAATATAGTAATGGCATAGATAGGGTAATCACTCGGCAGTAGGATCACATTTTACGGTGATACAACCAGCAACTCTGCGAGGATCAAATGCAATAAGTTCGCGGATATTTTCCTGAGGGATGGATGACCATGTGCCATCAAATATCTTCCAAAGGTCGTCCTATGTTTAAGGCGGGGGCAGCGCAGTAAAATGACAGCTAATCACGTACTCTACATGCTCGAGCAAGAAAACACCTGGATACCTTGCAAGACTCTGTCGATGATGGTTGCCATGCGCGGTCGCGCATTATCTTGCTCGAAAGCAGCATTTTCCAACAGCTGAAGGTAGGACTGTGCACCCGCATTTACATATCGTCGTGTTATCATTGTGCCCCTGATATGAACCAGGGATAACTGGTTATCGAATCTAATAGTACCCCCAAACCATGATGTCGCGTTGTCGAGCAGTATGGAGTTCAACAATCTCAGTAGGATTGTATATTTTTTCACGTAGCCACCAGAATCTCACACGGCAGATATCATTCGACAAACAGAACCGAGACTCGCCGCTGAACACTACCCTGTCCCATTCAGTAGTTAAAAGTCTCAGGGCCGACAGCATTGCAAACTCTCACGTCAGTGTATTGTCATCAGTTTCAGTCTTTGCAAAGGACGGTTTGAGGTAAAGACTGTTTCGCCGTCCAATCGGCGAGAATCTTCAACAGCATGTGTCTTCTGAAACGAAAAATAGTTCGAAAGACGGGTTTGCAAATGCACGAGACAGCAACAACTGTCGGATCATATGTCGTTTCAATCTCTTTTATTCCTCCATCTAAAGGGATCTTCTTGCATTTCAGATCATTTACAAACAACGGCTAGCTGCGTTTGTCTCACAATGCCATAATTATACGGCCCAAAGCTTCATGTTGTAGCATTTTCAATGCCTGCGAGCGTATATTACAATACATTTCACAAATTAATATTACATTTAAAGTATGAAACATCGTTGTATACCGATAAAATTTAAAATGCTGATAAAGTTGAAATTATGATTAATCTTTAGTTGATTGCGGTAAAACACGTTAAGTACAGTATTTATTGCGGGAAATTGTTATAAGTTTCTAGAATCAGGTCAGATATAAATATTAAATTATAATAATTCGATTCAGTAGAAATGAGTTGTAAACTATGGAGAAAACAATACAAAATACAACATATTGAGTATGTTCCTCCATATTGATCAGTAAAATTTGTTGAAAGTTTATTACAGACGATTTTTACATAATTCTCTTATATAAACGAAACTGATGAATTACTTAGTTAAATATATAATACGGTAATATCTTATAAAGTGACCACCTTGGTATTCTAACTACATGAGTAAAGTGAACACATAGTGTGTTTGTCACATTTCAAAGAAATGTATTTAATTTTGTCATAGTAACTAACTTCATATAGTAACTCATTTTTGCTGGTCTAGAAGTCATTATTTTAACCAAAACCCTCTGCATTATGTGTCGACTTTGCTGGTTATTGTAACTGGATTTGATTGCATTACGGGATATAATGAACTTTTGATATTTGCTTTAGTTCTTGCAAAATATTTTCATACTTATATTTACAGATGTCTGTGACGTAGTTCAAAGAGTTAAGGATGGTTTGTTAGTATCCAGAGCAATTTGTTTCATCGGTGATCATTCTTGATGATAAAACTTACAATATTTTGCAATTTTCTTCATTTAAGTGACAAAAGTTTTAGATTTACAGTTTCCATTATAAATAATTTTAAAGAGAACACAGCTATTCCCTTTTTTGCGTATCAAGAAACGTTTACAATGCCAAGGAGTGGAGATAAGGTTAGACCATTCATATTTTAAATCGAGATCGGCGTCGAGTACACCTTGTAGTTCAGTATACAAAAATCATATACAAGTTCATATGAATTCAAATATTTTGAAATTGAATTAAAGACTAGTATTTATACCATTTTCACCCAAATCAATTTTATTAAGATGAAGGTTATTTTTATAAAAACAATTCACTGAAACAATTTGCAAGATATAAGCAATTTAATATTCATTAAAATCTACTATGCACTAATATATATAAAACAACATACAGTTATTGTATAAAAATATTTTACAAAATTATTAAATACCTAAACATGCACAAATATATATGCAATTGAAAGAAATTGTGAACACAATTTCAATTGTAACCAAACATGTTTGTTAATGTTAATAAAAGTTTCAAGTTCGTAAAAAAAGGTAAATTTCAATGCTTTCACTTAAGACTAATTACACCAAATAACAATTGCAGTATTTAGGATGAAAACGTGTTAAAACATTTAACACAGATAATTGTTCTATTTTTACACTAATTGCAGCAATTAAGAAATGAATGTAAGTATGTGTATAGGGAAAACAACTCCGATCATGACTTTGCGGTTGAATGTATTTTTAAAATCCAAGTTTGTTCTGTCTATGAAGCTCATATTCCTCAACATCAACATAATTATTTTGTTAGTTTAGCTACTTTGCTAACCGGAGTTAAAATTGTAAGCAACGGAAGCACTTCGAGGAATTCAATATTTTTCTTCACAATTCTGGTACAATATTTTAATTGGGAGATTTTTTAGAATTTGGTTTGTTACAGTACTTTACTTTAGACTTGCTTAATGCCGATGGATTATTTTCTGGAAAAGTTGAGCAATATAAGCTTTGTGGTATATACTTTGTATAGCTGTCCAATGCAAGTTGTGTCCGTTTCAGTCTGAGAATGCTTTAATGGATTTAAAACATTTTCCGTTGTTCATAAATGACATTGTATATATCCAGAAGAACATTTTTTAAAAACAACATTTACCACTATACGCATTACTCCGATTCATGCCTGAATTTTCAGCACAAAGATACTCAGAACTTTTACTACATTCAACCCTGTTTAAGAGATTCGTGTGGTTTTACAACGGTTTCATTTGTTGCAAAAAACTTTTTCAAATCTTCAGTTAAAGTGTCATTCAAATATAAACTTATCCATTATTCACATTGCCATGATTCTGCAGTGAAGTTTGAAAAGAACAGTATTCAGGAACTTTATTATTTGACAATTTTCGAGCTAAAATATTTTCAGCAACTTTATCTAAATTTAAACATTTTATTGATTCAGTATTCAATGATTTATGTGCACTGTGTTAAAATCGTTCTTTGAAAGTTTTAAACATCTTGAAAATACTCATTTCAGCTACATTTCTACTATCTTACGGTAAGCTTTCTTTAAGACCTTTCGATACACAATTTCCCACTATCTGTCGATATACTATTTCTACTATCTTTCGATACACTATCTTTCGATACAATATTTCCACTCTTTCAATACACTATTTCCACTATCTTGCGATACACTATTTTCACTATCTTTCCATACTTTCTTTCCACCAGATGTATTCTCTTTATTCTTTAATGACTTTTGAGAAGGATTTGCAAGAACTCCATTTGAATGTTGGATTTTTGGTGGTTTTATATCTCTTGAATCTCGTACAATGGGTACACATTGCTCGGGGAATTTATTTGTAATCTCAAAATAGTTTGGGATAACTTGCCGTAGTTTGTCGATTAATTCACGTTCCCAAGGATATACATTACCTTCATTTCCAACTGAACTTTGAGAGCCATTTTTAGGAGCTTCATCTGATAAGGTATTTCCAGGTTCCAATTTCATTAAATCTTGTTCCATTGATGCATATCGTTCAGCAATGCTGTTTGCTGTAGCGAATCCACCTTCTGGCATATCTTGTTTTCTTAAGATATTGCGAATAAGACTTTCGGAACATTTAAGGACGCCTTTCACTTCATGATTGTCGAATAATATTGCAAAAGATGATACATATACACAGAAATGTAGCAAAAATCTGACATCAAATCCCTCTGAGAAATAACTATTATAAAGATCATTAACTAAGTTTATGAAAGTTTGAAGATTCGCCTTACCTCTTCTAATGGAATAGGACATTTTAGTCATAGGACAGATTAGACATTGCTCCTTCATCCTTCTATTCAAGAATCGAAAGGCACTTTTGAAAGATTCGTTGAAATTTTCTTTCAGACATAGGATACATCGGCATATTTTAGGCCTATTCACCATGCATCTTCTGCAATCTTCGGCGACAGAAGCATTTTCATTATATTTTGCATCTTCTTTCTTTCGAGCCATCTAAATATATATAAACAGTTGGCAGAAATTCCGTCCTCCACAATACAAATGGTTGAAAAGTAAGAGCTTTACTACTTTCAGATTCTAAACCTGGATTATTGTATTATTTCTAAAAAGGTTTTAAATACGATGAATAGTTACACTTAATAAGCATTTACTGTCGACAATAAAATATATATCTCGTTGATGATTGGACAAATAAACTGAATTGATGGATTCTTAATTTTAGCACAAAATGGTGAGAAGCATCATATATAGTTAATACGTAAAGATTAACCGATTTCGATTATCTATGTTCAGAACTGCTGACCGGTTGAATTGAGTTTTACAATTGGTTGCTGGGAAAACCTTCATCAGGAGCTTTTTGCAGGCAAAGTCAATTTTTCGAATTCTTTAGTATATTACACGTAGATGGTGCTTGTCCAGGGAATGACTGGTTTTATTACTTTTACTTGCCTCTGCGCATATGACGACATGGGGACTAAGATCTTGCGCATTTCTTCTCGGGGTTTCAAGTGAAATAGAACTTGTTAAATGCGACTGTCATCTTACTCCTCACAGCGTCACTAAATGTCAATGGACGTCACTGGTTAATGTTTGCATAGCAGAAATAAAAAATCTTTGAGCAAGATGTTTACGTCCGGAAATTGCCATTAAAAATTAATAAACAATTTTTAACTGTAATAATGCGAAAACATTTCGTGTTTTGGGAACTCCTCTTAAGGTTTACTCTGGACCATGACAACACCAATGACGAAACTTAAGTCTCCATCATGCAGCAACTTACTTTTTGATTCGTGTCTTCTCTGAGTTCCCAACTTTATATTAAAGAACCTCATTTATACATTTCTTAAAGAAAGAAACATCAGATTGGTCAGCAGCTTAACAGACGGACTTGAATAAGACTAAATTATGTATATATTATTTTTATGTTCATTTTCGAATGTGCATTAGCTATCTCGTATAATATGGGAATCATATACATTGCGACAATAATAATACACTAATAATAACAATAATAATAATAGTACAATAATAATTACGACAAAGCTAACGTGAATGCAGTGGTAATGTGTTAATGAAATCCTTACATTTTGTCGGCGGAAGCATATATATATATGTATATATATATATATATATATATATATATATACACGAGGATTATAGTGAAATTTTTGAGATACGTCTATGAGGTAGAAGTTAAACTTACCAAATCTTAGGAGTGTTCAAAGTATTGCCCTCCAACAAGAAAGCGAATTTTCCAAAGATTGAATGCTTCAAGTCTCCAATTTCTTGGAATCGATGAATAATATGCTTTTATAGCATCATCAACTTCACCTTCGGAATGAAAACGACGGCCATGCAATTTTCTTTAGATTAAAAATAGCCAAAAGTCCTAATATAACAAGATCAGAGGAATAGGGTGGATGCTCTATCAGTTTGATGCTTTTTCGTTCAAGAAATTCGACTCTCATTCTTGCTGAATGAGAAGATGTATTGTCATGTGAAGCATGAATCCCCTAACACTGACTTCCTGGAGAATATCTGGAAGACACTTAGTGGTGTATCAGTTAGCTGTAACTGGCTTCTGTCGCTCTAGCTTTATGGCTGTGACCAAACTTGTCCTTCTGAAGAAGGAAGATTACATTACTTTTTTTTTTCACTGCTCGTTGTCATTTAGCCCTTGTTGGTAAGGGAGTTTTCTTCAAAGAAGG
>OX578150.1:74731487-74778987 GCA_951213105.1 Amaurobius ferox
TCACAGTAATATATTTTGATTTTTTCTGAAATTTAAAGATGCAAAATTGTAAATTGTAAGGAAAGGCGGGATAATAGTTTTACTTCCTCTGATACTCATTTTATGTATAAAAAACACTTGTTTGATCAAAACATATCCTACTTTATGTCCCAAGAATTATGATGGGAAGACTGAGAAAAGAGTTTTTATCCAATATAGTACTTCCTTTTAAAAATAATAATTGTAAGCTGGATGTCAATTATACGATTATAATGCGATATATATTACAATTATATCATACATTACGATATACACTACCAGACGCAGAAAAGGTAACACCATGAAAGAGCGAATAGAATGAGTTAATAAAGGACACCCAGACAGAGATAGATTCTATATGGTTTCATTTTTTGATGAAAACTTTTCCAAATCTTCAGTGAAATTGGCATTCAAATAAACTTGTCCATTATCCACATTGCTTGATTTTACACTGAAATTTACGTAGAACAATATTTAGGAACTTTACCTTTATTCTTTAACGATTTTTGATCTATAATATTTTATCTAAAATTAAAACTTTATTTAACAACTTTATCTTAAATCTGTATCTTACAACTTTATCTTAATTTAAACAATTTGTTGAATAATTAATACATAATACTGTAAAATCTAATGAAGTGAACACCTTGGTCCGACTATATGAATATCGTGAACACAATGTGTTTGTCACATTTAAAAAAATGTATATAACTTTGTCAGCATTGTGACTAACATCATATGGTAACTTACATTCAATTTTAGAGGTCATTACTTTAACCAGGACCCTCTACATTATATGTCGGATTTTACTGGTTATTGTAACTGGATTTAACTCCATTACAGGAGACATCATTATCTTATGATATTTGCTTTAGTTCTTGCCAAATATTTTCAAATTTATATTTGCGACGGTTTTTGTCGTGGTTGAACGACTTACAAATAATTTGTTTGTATAGATTACAATTTATTTTCTCGCTGACCACACTTGATGATAAAACTTACAATATTTAGTAATTTGCGTCGCTAAAGAAAGAAATGTTTTTGATTTTCAGTTTCTAAAGGTAATTTTAAGAAGAACACAACTATTTTCTTTTTTGCATATCTGGAAACGTTTATAATGTTAAGGAATTGGGATAATTCTAGACCATTCATAATTTAAATGGAGATCGGCGTTGGATACACCTGTTAGTTTAGTATAAAAGAATGTCATGTACAAGTTCAAATGAATTTAAATGTTTTGAAATTGAATAAATGTCTTGTAATTATACCATATTTACCCACATTAGTTTAAGATAAGTTTCTGTTTATAAAAACATTTTATTGAAACAATTTTCAAGATATAATAAATTTATTATTCATAAAATCTATAACATACTGATATATATAAATTTAAATCAATACATAGTATTCTGTCTATAAAAGCATTTTTTAAATACATAAACATGCGGAATTATTTATTCAACAATAATTTTGCAATTTAAAGAAATTACGAACAAAATTTCTGTTTTATCTAAACATGTTTGATATATTTTTAAAAATAATTATAAATTTGTAAAAATAAATTCATATTTCTATGCTTGCACTTAGGCTAATTGCATCTGACATCATCTGAAGTATTTAGGATGAAAATTCCAAGCGTTTAATACAGATAATTGTTCGATTTTTACATAAATTGCAGCAACTAAGAAACGAATGTAAGAATGTGTATAGGAACAACAATCCGATCACTACTTGCCGCTTGACTGTATTTTCAAAATCCAAGTTTGCTCTGTCTATTAATCTTATATTCCTCACATCCAGACAAATATTTTATTATTTAAGCTACTTTTCTTACCGAGGTTTAAATATTGAGCATTGTAAGCACCTCCTGGAATTCAATATTTGTTTCGCCACTTTTGATTCAATTTTTTCAATTGGGAGATTTATTAGAACTTTGTTTGTTGCATTTCTTTGCTATAGACTTGCTTAAGTTCATTGGTGGATTTTTTTGAAAACATGTGCGATCCATGCTTTGTGGAATAAACTTTCTGTTTTGCTATCCAACGGAAGTTGTGTTTGTTTCAGCCTGAGAATTCTTTAATGGATTTAAAAACCTTATCATTTGTTTCAAACTGAGATTGTATAAATCCAGAAGAACATTTATTTAAATAAATTTTACCACTATACACATTACTTCTATTCATGGCTTAATTTTGAGCACAAGCATATTCAGAACTTTTACTACAGCTAAACATGTTTTAGATATACATGTGGTTTGGTAATGGTTTACTATTTTTCAAAATACATTTCCAAATCTTCACTGAAATTGTCATTCAAATAAACTTGTTCATTATCCACATTTCCTTGATTTTACACTGAAGTTCGTGTAGAACAATATTTAAAATCTTGACCTTTACTTTTTACCGACTTTTGAACTATAATACTTTAATCTTAAAACTTTATTTAACAACTTAATCTTAAAACTTTATCTTAGAACTTTATCTAAATATAAACAATTTGTTGATTCAATGTTCATAGAGATATGTGCACTGCGCTAAAATCGATCTTCGAAACTTTTAAACCTCATAAAAATACTCGGTTCAGCAATATTTCCACTAACTTTTGATACACTATTTCCACTATGATTCGATACACTATTTCCATTATATGTCGATACACTATTTCCGCTATCTTTCGATAAACAATTTCTAACATATGTATTTTCTTTGTTCCCTATTGTACTTTGAGAAGGATTTTCAAGATTTTCATCTGAATGTTGGGTATTTGGCGATTTCATGCCTTTTGAATCTTGTACAATAGGTACACGTTGCTTGGAATATGTATTGGATGCTTCGAAATATTTTGGCATAATTAGAGTTAGTTTGCAAATCAATTGACTTTCCCAAGGATATATATTACTTCGACTTCGAAATGAACATTGAGGTTTATTTTTAAGATCTGCATCTGATGCCAAGGTAGTTGCAAATTTCAATGAATTTTGTTCCATTGATGCATATCGTTCAGCAATGATGTTTAATGCATCCCATCCATCTTTAGACATATCAACTTTTAATATTTTGTAAATTAGATCTTCGGCGAATTCAAGGACGTATGGGACTCCACGCATGTAGAAAAGTGTTGCAAAAGATGCCACAATTACGCAGAAGTGTAGGAAAACTCCGACATCAAATCCCTCACAGAAAAAACTCTTACCAATCTCATTAACGAAGTTTTTGAAAGGTAGAAGATACGCACTATTTTTTCTAATAGAATAGGGCATTTCAGTCATTGGACATTTTAGACACTGCTTCATCCTTCTATCCAAGAATCGAAAGGCACTACTAAAAGTTCCGTTAAAAGTTTTTGAATTATAGTTGCGATATGGGCAATGCGCTCCATACCTATTCATCATGAAACTTATGCAATCTTTGGCGAATGAATAATCCTCATAATTTGTTAACTGTTCCTTATTTCCAGCCATCTAAATATATATAATCAGTTTGCAGAAATGCCGCCCTCCGCAATACAGGTGGCTGAACAGTAAGAGCTTTGCAACTTACAGATTCGGAATTGGATCCTTGTATTATTTCTAAATTTTTTTAAAATATGATTAACAGTTACAACTATAAGCATTTACTACAGGCAATAAAATATGTTTGTAGTTGATGAATGGCAAAATAATGAAATTGAAGTGGTAGAGTTGTAGTATTAGCATAAAATGGTGAGCAATATATCATACAGTTAATACGTAAATATTCACTGATTTCTATTATCTATGTTCAGAACTGCTGACCGGTTGAATTGAGCATTTGGATTGGTTGCAAGGAAAAACTTTGTATGCAAAATCAAATACTTTGAATTCTTCAGTATTTTAAATGCAGGGGGTGTTTGTCCCGGGCATGACTGATTTTATTATTTTTACTTGCCTCTGAGTATATGACGACATGCGGGTTGTGAACTCGCTCATTTCTTGTCGGGGTCTCAAGAGGAAGAGAACTTGTTAAATTCGACTATTATCTTATCCCACAGGACGTCACTAAATGTCTTTGGACATCACTGGATCTTGTGTGAACAGCAGAATTAAAAAATTTAAACGCACGATGTTTACGTTCGTATATTGTCACTTCAAAATTTATGCACAATTCTTAACTCTGATACTGATTATTTTTTAAACTGTGATGCAATTTTTAACAGTAACTTTTTGTGTTTGGACAACTTTTAAAATTTATCCTGGACTTTACATATATTTATATATATACCCAGGACTAATATATATATATATATATATATATATATATATACAGGGTGTCCTAAAAACATTGACCTCAACTTTTATTCCTTAAATATTGATATATAATAATTTACAAATTTGCGTTAAAAATGGTACAGAATTTTATGAAATTGATAAAAGTTTTCAGGATATTAAATTTAAAGAAATACAAAGTTTAAATTTTTATACTGTCCCCATACAAAAGAGTTCCAATTAGAAAAATTTTACATATACTCTAGTAAGGTGTTGTACAAAGTTTCTGCATTTTATCATAAGAAGGCCAAAATATATGTTTAACGACAGTTGGTGGGGGATTAATCACAAATTAAAATGTAAGTGTGTACAGCAGGAGTTCAGATGACGCAACACAGAAATGTTTCGAAGGCAAATGATAGTTGCTTCTTTAGACTTATTTACAATTTTTCAAAAATATGCTTCCTGAAAAATACCTTGAAATTTTACATGGTTAATTACAGACTAAACTTGGAAATGGCACAATCAAAATGAACATTACAACATCTTAGAAATGTATGCATATGCAAATACCTGCCTCTGATCGGTGCGTCACACAATCTCGACAGTCGCATCAGCACATGAGAAAGTTCTTTTTGCTATGCCATTGGCCAATCGCCTCGCTTACGCAAGCTTAGCAGGCGCATGTCGGCAGTTTGAGCGACCTTTAAGTATTTCACATTTTTGCTGCATTTAAAGAGTGTAGTTAGCCTGTGCCGGCAGTATGTCTCAATATAGCAACGAAGAACTTTGAAATGCTTATGAGGTATTGAAATGCTTATGCTGAAAATTTATGCAGTCGCAACGCTGACGAAACTGTACGGGACTATCAACGTAATTTTCCCAAATCTCGACATCTTTTTGGGAGATTTATTAACCGATTGGTAAAACGAGTGCTTGAAAGAGAAAGAGTACGTCGTATAGGTGGACTCTGTAGGCACAGACTTAACTCAACTGAATAGAAATTGACATTTTGGCTTACTTTTGCAGGCATCCACATAGTAGTGTTCGTACCGCTGCTTCAGGAATGAACTTATCATCTGCAATAGTGTGGAGAATACTGAGACTGTATAAATGGCAAATGTTTAACACTCATGCTGTGCAAGGACAGGAGCCAACAGATTATCAACGGCTAGGTTTTTGTAATTGGGCTCCAAATAAGGAAAATTCAAATTCTTCTTTCCTGAAAAACGTAATTTGGACTGATGAATGCTGTTTTAAACAATATGGAACCTCATTTTTTACTGTCGATAATGTGAGCCAACTACTAATGTCTGTCAAATTTTTGTCGAATTCTATGAGTTTAGCTTGGGAAAGTTTCCTGGTTTGTAATTGACACGCAAGGGTGCTTCTCTGGGCATGACAAAATTAACTTGCTGTAATAATGCGAAAACATTTTTTGTTTTGGCAACTCTTCTTAAAATTTACATCTGGAACGTGACATCACAAATGATGAACCTCAATTCCCATGATGTCAAGCAGACAGCATTTAGATTCGTTGCCGGGCTGAGTGTCCTACATTATATTAAAGAAGAAAGTATTTTATAATTTTCGTTTTATAGTTGCATTTTGTCGGCGAAAGCAAATTTTTAAGAAAATATTTTACACGTTTCCTGCTTAACAGTCTGACATGAACAAAAGTAAATAAATATTTATATGTATATATATATACCAGGTGTCCCAAGAAGATTCAAACGCACTTTAATTCCTTATCTGTTGGAGATAAGTGGGCAATGTAAATTGCAAAACTGTTGAAAGTAAGGTAGGAAATAAGACTACTTTAGTGAAATAGTCCTTCCATTCATTTTCAAAAAGTTACACATTTTACATTTCTGTACGACCCCCTTAGACAATTTTTGGTCAATCAGAAAATTTTTATTTTTATTGCCACAACATCATTAAAAAACCCGCATATCTGTATCTTTAAAATCAGCTGAATTATGATAAAAGAAAATTGCTGACTTCTGCCACGTGTCCGTACCATGTGAAAGGCATCAGTGAAAATAAGGATCATAAACAAATTGATGATGGAAATTGTTTTGATCAAAAATACGTTAATATGTGTCAAAAATTTTTATCACAAATACACCTAAATAAAACAGTACACAGAAAGAGATCATATAGTTTATCATTTATTTTTATCATCCATCATTATTATCCAGTTTTTTTTTTTTGATATGTCACAAATTTACATTTCTAATTTGATATAAGGTCTCCATTCACAATGTTCAATTTCCAATTAAATATAACTCGCTCAATTTTAAAGATACAGATATGGGTTTTTTAAATTAATCTTGTTTTATTAAAGTTAAACATTTTCTGATTGATCAAATTTGTCTAAGGGGGTCGTATAAAAATTTAAAAAGTGTAACTCTTTGAAAATTAATGGGAGGACCATTTCGTTAACGTAGTCTTATTTCCTACCGTCCTTTCAACATTTTTGCAATTTACATTGCACACTTATCTCCAACAGGTAAAGAATTAAAGCGCGTTTCAATCGTTTAGGGCCATATATATAATATATATATATATATATATATATAATATATATATATATAATATATATATATATATATATAATATATATATATATATATATATAATATATATATTATATAATATATAGATATTATATATATATATATATATATATATATATATATATATATAATATATATATTATATAATATATAGATATTATATATATATATATATATATATATATATATATATAATATATACATATATATATATATATATATATATATAATATATATTTTCAAAAAGAAAAGAGGTATGGATGGAAACAATATACCAAAAGATGGCCGGGGAGAGTTGTGACCCCCTCACCCCGGTTAAGCATGCTTGCGTCGCGACAACACTCCCGGAGAGCCGGTATATTGCAAAAAAGAATACGAATGTATCAAATTGTAAGATGTAAATAGACATCATACACAAACTAATATAAGATATAATTGACGAGATCCAGCCTTATCAAAATTCATCAACAGTAAATGTTTGAAATATGTTTGAAATATGTTTGAATTATGTTTGAAATATGTTCACTAGTATAAATGAGTAAAATTACATAGCTTCTACTTAAAGAAGACTTTAAATATTGACACTTAATAGAACAATTATAACAAAGTCTATTTCTAAAACCATATACCTGAATGACAATTAATAGCATCATACATGTAGATGTACATCCCCATACCGTATCATACAAGATGAAGCAAATCTTCCAGAACGTATTACAATAGACCCTATTCAAGTGGTCCCATAACAGTTATCACTCGCTTTACCTGTGACTATCCAGTATGTATATTGCCATCAGCTTTATTTAAATATAAACGGTAACTATAGGTTACAGTTATTTTATAAAATTTGTAGATAATGTCACATAAAAATACTTTGAGAAACCCTGTGAGATGGTGTTTTGTAGGAAACGATAATCACATAAATATCGATCTTCCATTTTACTGTTTATTCTTTGACTACGTACTAATTCACATTTTTTATTCATTTTACATTATGATCAATCAAAAACACATTATAAACAAATTTGGGTATTCATTTTTAAATCCCTTAGAAAGTTAATTTTTTAAAATATTTTTCTGCATTAAAACTTAATTTTCATCATTTAATTAAGTTCTTATTCACTTTTAATTACCTTAATAAAGTCCAATTATAAAATGCATACCCAGTTTCATTAAAAAGTATAAGAGGTGTTTCCTTGCCAAATTTCATGCATCTCAGACAAAAATTAAGACATCTGGAGCATTTTAAAAATGTAAAACCTTTGAAAATTCCGTTCAGTATAATATTTCAGTCAGTATTCCGTTCAGTATAATATTTCTAAAAACATTTTTGTGCATACAAGAGTTCCAGTTTATGATATAATTGATTTAATCCCTGAATCAACAGTCCCCGAAAATATCAATGATAATAATGTTTAAATCTGAAGACCGTAAATGATATTATCCAGTCAAAAATGCAATGTCAATGAAATTTATTTTAGATATATATATCATTTAAGGGGACGGTGGACGTTGAAATTCTTTTTATAAATTTATTGTCTTAGAAACGTAAAAATTTGTATAAATATTCCTCTTAACATTACTATATACAATACCATTGAATTTTTTTTCAATTTTGTTATAATTTTATATATTTTTTTAATTTAAATTTTTTTAACGAAAATTTGAAAATGTTCCTTGCGTGCTATTTGTTCACATTTTTTATTCATTTTGCATTATGATCAATCAAAAACACATTATAAACAAATTTGGGTATTCATTTTTAAATCCCTTAGAAAGTTAATTTTTTTAAATATTTTTCTGCATTAAAACTTAATTTTCATCATTTAATTAAGTTCTTATTCACTTTTAATTACCTTAATAAAGTCCAATTATAAAATGCATACCCAGTTTCATTAAAAAGTATAAGAGGTGTCTCCTTGCCAAATTTCATGCATCTCAGACAAAAATTAAGACATCTGGAGCATTTTAAAAATGTAAAACCTTTGAAAATTCCGTTTAAAAAAATGCATTCAACCTTTTGTTTACGGGTGTGACAGCATCCATCCCAAACGAAGAACCTCCCAAAGAGAGAGATATTTGACATACCCCATCCCAAACAGTTTGACCCCCCTTTGCAGGCTTTGGCGTCCATGAAAATCGCTGGCAAAAGCATTGCATCTGGTGCAGCTGCTGCAATGTTTCTGTCAGTGATTTCCATGGATATAAAATACATTTAAGGAGTTTTAATTTATTATTTAATGTTAAATTCATTGAGATGACCTGGCCATTGATTCTCATATAGTGGAATTATTATTTAATGTACATTGCTATGTTTTGCCGCAATAACCCCTCCAATTATTTTTACCTTTTGTGTGAGTTCTGAAAAAAATTATTAATTAATATAACAAGATTAGACGAATTTAAACTTAACAATAACATTTATTTAAGACATAAAATACCTATTAAATTCATTTAAGATAATTACATGCTTATTATTCATTTAGGAAGACAGCATATGAGAGGAGATAGCATGTGAGACCCTTAACCATATACCTAACGTATTTAATAACCTGTGGATATTTGAGGAACACATACCTTCAATTTGGGCCTTTGCAATAGACCATAATGCTTGCAAATACTTGGTTGCACTGAACACATCCTAGAAATAACTTCCACGCAATATTCTGCTTCTTTAGTATTGTCGTTCTATCATAATGGCAGGCAATCCTCCGCCCAAGTCATAACGTCGCAGTCGTTGCACACATGTCCCATTTCAGTCAAAACTCATAATCGTCTCCTAAGTCAAAATCCAACTGTTTTCTCCAATGTCTGATATTCCATCACTTTCTTCGTCAAAGTCTGATCTCCATGTCTTTTCGTCTACATTTGATCTCGTTCTCTCTTCGTCTGTGGTTCCTTCGGGTGGGGGGAAGGTAACTCCGCCTTTACTTCTTATTGGCGCTTACTAGTTACCCCTTACCCAATTGCACCATTGCACATTTAGTATGGCTCAGCTCAGCCCCTCTGGTATTGCACCCCTAAATTTATAGTCTTTTGACCTTTAGGTTCAAGTCCTCATAAACTTTGGTGCCAGCCAGAGTACAGCTTTGTTTGTCGTTCTGGCTACCATAAATTTCACATTTAACCCTTTCGGGACGGCGGCATTTCGAAACTACCGTGGCCCAAAGGACGAAGCGCTTCGTTTCCGAAATGTGCCCAAAATACGGCTATTTTTTTCGCTAAGCCTAACTCTCGAAAAAAATTCACTAAAAATCACCCGTTCAACACAGCATTCTACTTTTTTCAGGAAGAATACTTATTTTCTATTTGATGTATATTTTTATACAAATTTTCTTTTATCAAAATATTAAAAATTTTAGTGTATATATGTTTTAAGTACAGATGGATAATTCTTTGGCATGGCCTTCCGATTTTTTAAAACTGTATCACATACATGCGTATTCTTAGACAACAAATACTTTGCAAGTACAGGAGTGGTAAAAAAATTATCCAAATACAAAGTATATCCTTTTCCTAAAAGTTCACTTAGAAATGTTTTCACAACGCGTTCTCCATACCCACCATCAGAGCTTGATAATCCCGTCTCCTTTCCAGTATACACAAGGAAATTCCATATACAGCCTGATTTCGATTCTGACAATTTATATATTTTTATTCCATATCTGGACCTTTTCGATGGGATATATTAACGAAATCCCAGCCTTCCTTTCCATGAGAACATAAATAACCTAATTATTTCATTGCCGTACATTCCATTACCCCCCCTCCCCCACCCACTAAAAAAAAATACTCTCTTATATTCCTCTAATTCAACAACGAAATCAATAAAAGACAAAATTAGAACGAGACCCGGAACTCAATTATAAAATTGTTTATGCTGCGAGAAGTGAGCTGTCTGCTTATGCTACAGAACCATGTTTCATCCCTCCAAATGGAGAAATAATTCATTGGATTCTCCTTGTGCCAAGGTACATCTACAAAATAAATTAAATTTGCTTCCACGGGCTTTTAACGTCATCTAGTAGACAAATACATTCAAATTAAAACGTTCCACGCAGAAACACCAATACGAGCCAGTCGTCCTTTAGGGTAAAATTTCCCCCGGCCCGAGGGCGTGCCGTTCGTCCTTGAATGCAAGTTCGCAGCTGGCACGTGGGCGTGCCAATCGTTGCGAAAGGGATAAAAGTGTCTCATGTGAGAACAATTTCTGGCCTCACATATCTCCCCTCGGACAAAAAAATATCAACACCAATAGAGTACGAAACAAAGTTCGATTCACTTGCCACTTTCTAATTGGCATTTTACACTTTTTTGGGACAAAGTTCGTCCAGAATTGTAGTTTAAAAAGTTTTGCTGTAAACACCAACAGTTTTTTGAACACGTATATTACAGTATATCAAAAGTTATGCACACATCAAATCCATCAGGTTAAGCTTCCAATTGAAACATAATTAAATTTTGATAATTTTAAAGTATTTTAAGCATATGCACATTCACTTTGAAATGTTACACACTAACTATTTAACTTTTATTTTTTTAACACCATTACACAATTTTTTGGACAAATTACACAGTATACTATTTTTTCAACACAATTCTTTTCATACTTAATCTAATATTTTTCATAATTATTAGTTTCATTACATATATAATATTTTTGCATAACCTTGACATTGGTACATACTTATTATATAACAATCAAATTTTCCCTTTAAATTCACATATTGTCACATCAGCTTCTTTAAGTAACCTTAACTTTGTCATTGGAAATGACACATTTTGACATTTCCCTTTAATATTTTTTTTACAACGCATTGTATGTAAACAACAACAACCCCTTGCACTTGATGACAGGTACTGATTGATCATTTGCAAAAAGATCATTAGAAGAACCCTTCTTTTTTTTCAACCCTCGATACCGGAAGTGCCTACCGGAAACGTTCAAATCCCCTTTCCGAAAATCGGAAGTGACCAGTCAAATAACAGACCCTCGAAAACGATTCCTTTCTTTTAATCGTTTTTTGCAACAGCGATTAGCAGCTCACTTCCTCTCAACTTTACTTTTCCCAAATGACAAAGCATTTGAAGACGTCTGGATGGCCGCGTGGTCTACTGAACACAGAAGATGACGATTATACGGAGCGCACTAAAGGCTTGTAACCAAGTATTGTAAACCTTTTATTTATTCCATTCGGCGTGTTATATAAACGTCGACTTATTCTTTTAAATATATACCTCCTCATCATTATTTTATTGTTATTTTTGTGCAACCCACTCTCTATCACTGCATGCCATGGTATTTGAACCGCCCCTAACTGTACTGCTTTTAACGTATTTCTTTTGTTTTCTTTTTAAAATCAAATTTAATAGCCCCTTATTTAAATATATTTCAGTTGGTTCCTTTGGAGTGACTTGTATTAATATCAAAGTCATCTCTATGGTGCCTTGCATTTCTGCATGTATACGTTTTTATACAAACATTATTCAACATTTTGAAAATCATTTTATTGTATTATTTTAATATTTAAATTTCACCTTTCCATTTGTTATTAAGATTCTCTCTTATTTAATTTGCTTGCTCTATACCTTCCATATGACTTAATTAAAAAAAAATTTAAATTTTTTTTTAATTTTTAAATTTAATTTGAAACTTTTATATTTTTTGATATATAGTTTGTTTAAATTTTATTTATTTTGAACTCCTTGCTTAATACTTTCATAACTTTCAAATTTTTATATAAAATTATTTTATTTTTTTTTAAAAACAAACTCAAGACTTTAATTTCTTGTCTGAAAACCCCTTATTTACTTAATTGAAAATTTTAATTTTATATTTTTAACATCTTATGAATTGAAATCCTTTCTATTTATTTATTTTTCCTTTTTAAACGCGGATTTTTCTACTCACCGTACCTAAAAATTTTATCATATTTATGAATTTCAATTTATTTTAATCCTTATGACTTTGAATACCTGACATTTATAACCATTTAAAACGCGCGACTGTTAACGCGCTTGTTTATCATCCTATTGCATACATTATTATTTATTACTTTCTTTCGACATTTTAAAAACTGCGGCTAACCCCTTTATCGCCGTTATACATATTATCATTTATTTATTTACCACATATGACGCTTATTGCATCCTAATTCCTTTTATTTTATCATAATATTTCTCAACACCTAATTTAGAATCTTGATCTTTTCGTCTACATCTGATCTCGTTCTCTCTTCGTCTGTGGTTCCTTCGGGGGGAGGGGGTAACTCCGCTTTTACTTCTTATTGGCGCTTACAGGTTACCCCTTACCCAATTGCACCATTGCACATTTAGTATGGCCCAGCTCAGCCCCTCTGGTACAAAAAAAAATCAACACCAACAGAGTACGAAACAAAGTTCGATTCACTTGCCACTTTCTAATTGGCATTTTACACCTTCTTGGGACAAAGTTCGTATGTGGACAAAGTTCGTAGTATGGCCCAGCTCAGCCCCTCGGATATTGCGGCCCTAAATTTATAGTCTTTTGACCTTTAGATTCAAGTCCTCATAAATCTTGGTGTCCGCCAGACTACAGCTTTGTTTGCCGTTCTGGCTACCATAAATTTCACAAATAAAAGTGTCTTTCTTATGTGAGAGAGAACAATTTTTAGTCTCACAATTATGATTTTAATTTTTATTTAAAAAACTACTGAATATATTTTGCTGAAATTTTTTTTATATATTTTATAGGATAATTTGAATATTTCACAAAACTTTCGAAGCAATTTAGGAATTTTAAATTCGCTTAAAAAATATTTGAAAAATTAGGTCCTTTAGGGTTCAATGTATTTCATTTTTTCAACCCGGGTTCAATCCGAAACTAATTAGGTGATATTATTAATTTATATTACCGTAGGTCCCACAGACCGTCTGAAGAACATGCTAAAATTTCATTTTGATAAAGTCATTTTTACGACAGTTATCGTGCTGACGGATAGACAGACAGACAGAATGAACAAAGTCATAAACACTTTTCAACTTTGTTGTAAAGTGTTAAAAAATGAATGAAATATGTCAGAAAAATCCATTGCAAACCAATTATACAGCCTCGAAATATATAATACTGACTAATACAATGGGCATAACAATACACGTAGAAAATGCATTGATGGCACAAAATAGGGAGTGATTTTTGCAAAATAAATCTATCAGAGGAAAAGTGGGGGCGGCGAGTAAAGGGCTAACTAAGGGTGGTAAGCCTTGAATCTGCTTCTGGATGAGCTCTTATATTAAAAGGATATCTTCTTCGATTTTCGTGTAATTCTGATTGTAAGTAACCTTTCAAAAGTGAAAGTTTCATTTTAATGTTGTATACATTCTCTACCAGAAATTTTTATAAATATTGAAAGCCTGTTATATATATCAGTGTGAAGTATGAACCATTATATAGCCATGTAAGGAGTTATAATCACAATATATAACAAAAATGGCTATGTTAATGGTTACAACGGCTTATCGGAGTCATTTCGAGAATATTTGTAGCGGCAGTTATACTGATCGTATACGGTTTTAAAGGATAGATAAACAGAAAGAATGTTGTCAAATAGTTGGGAAGAGTATTACATTTCGGTGAAATGCAGAGTCGAGTTTTGCGGTTAAAAATGTTTGTATTCATCGCAGTGCAGGCCTGCTGTGATAATATGAACGCCGTATACCGTACGGTCCCAGGCCGGCTGGCGTGTTCTATGACCCGGAAGGAGGGGGGCCTGACGTTCTTGAATATATCTGAAAGTAATATATCTTCCTGTTTCTCGGCTGTTTTGTGCAACATTTCCGCTAAGTGTTTATCATTGAAACCTGTGTGGTGACCGGGTGTGAAAGAATAGTCCCAACGTAGCCTATGCGTGTCGTAAGAGGCGACTAAAATAGGTACCCAGTGTCTGGGGGTATAACCGGGCACCCTGCCCCTGGGGATTATATCAGGGAAACCTGTGTGGTGACCGGGTGTGAAAGAATAGTCCCTACGTAGCCTATGCGTGTCGTAGGAGGCGACTAAAATAGGTACCCAGTGTCTGGGGGTATAACCGGATATTTTTTTAGCGTTTTACTTTGGCTATGAACTTTTGATCGAACTTTTGCTTCGAACTTTTGCTCCGAACTTTTGATCGAACTTTTGCTCCGAACTTTTGAATATCGAGCTATAACCGGCTATATCGAGATATATAAGATATCGAGACCGGCTTTGTAGAAAACGCACTAATTTCTCGAATTTGCAAAGGCTTCCTATGGAGAACTTGCACTGGGAGCTTTGGCGAATTTTTTCATTGGCATCCTATGGAAAGATTCGGAGTGCTGACTGATAATATCGTAATTGGATTGCACGGGATTAGTTTGTAAATGCTCCTCTCTGATTATTGTGTCATTGAATAGCAATATTTTTCAAAAGCAGTTTTCTGCAGAATCCTTCTTCTTTCTTGAATCCTTTGATGATCAGTTTCCCAACTAACATACATATCGTTTTCCAACCGCTGGATAACCGTCTTTTATGTCGGATTAACGTATGTGTCAGAATAACAACTGTTGACAAACGGATGGCTGATCGTATAAATTAAAACGGTTATAATCTACCGGTTTTCGACCGATGAATAATAGTAAGAAAAAGCCGGTTATGATGCTATCTGTTTTCCAACTGATGGAAAACGGTTGATGAATAACTGTTTGTGATGAATAACTGTTTGTGTCATTTCCAACGGTTAATGACCATTTCTATAATATCCACTGCCATTTCCTATCGATCCATTTTAACATTCCACCTGCTGCAGCAGGTGCAATGTTTCTGTCGGCGATTTCCATGGACGCCAATGCTTGTAAAGGGGGTTCAAACTGTTTGGTATATGGTATGTCAAATGTCTGTCTTTTTGGGAGGTTCTTCGTTTGGGATGGACCCTGTGCCACCAGTAAACAACAGGTTCAATGCATTTTATTCGAAACGGAATTTTCAAAGGATTTACATTTTTAAAATGCTCCATGCATCTTAATTTTTGATTGAGATGCATGAAATTTGGCAAGAAGACACCTTTCATACTTTTTAATGAAACTGGGTATGCATTTTATAATTGGACTTTATTAAGGTAATTAAAAGTGAATAAGAACCTAATTAAATGATGAAAATGAAGTTTTAATGCTGAAAAATATTAAAAAAAAATTAACTTTCTAAGGAATTTAAAGCTGAATACTCAAATTTGTTCATAATGTGTTTCTGAGTGATCATAAGGCAAAATTAATCAAAAATGTGAATAAATGGCACGCAAGGAGCATTTTCAAATTTTCGTTAAAAAAATTAAATAAAAAAAAATACAAAATTATAACAAAATTGAAAAAAAATTAATGGTATTTTATGTAGCAATATTAAGAGGAATGTTTATACAAATTTTCATGTTTCTAAGTCAATAAATAAATAAAAAAATTTCAACGTCCACCGTCCCCTTAAGAACGACGCATCCTCTAGAACCGTGGATGGGCACTCTGCATACAAGAAGCAGTCCACATGATCCGGATAACTAAACATGTTTTTTCACAATTACGGTTTAAAACAGAACAATATACAATAAAACCAGACTTAAATGCTTCACCAATAGAGCACAGGCACGAGCGTAAATAAACAGCCTGCGTAGTAGTATGCGCAGAAACGTAAGATAACGAAACTAAATAAAAACGTTTTTATATTTAAAGATTTCATTTGCTTAAGTGCACTTTAAGTGATTTCACGTGAATTGACACTACTACTAATTTTTATCATAGTCATTAACTAGCGTTCTAAAGATGTATACATTTACTAGCAAACTCTTCAATATAGATGAAAAAGCGAGAAGGGAAATGTAGTTAACGTTTTTTCTTAATAAAGTTCGTGTATATATTTTAATGAAAGTGAATATTTTATTTTCCGGCTAATTAAAAATATCCATCAAAGAAGATAAATTTAGATATATCTTACTAAATCTAGAGGTTAAACGATTATAAGTTTCTAAGCAGCGGTTTTTAATACAGAAATAATGAAAATTTCCATACTACAAAGCAAACGAGTATTTTAAGTTCTATTCTGATCAATTTTACGAGATTCTTCATATTTAATATCTGAGATTAATTCCATTACTTTTTACTTTCACTGCAGTACATGGTAATGGGTAGGGAAAGTATTGGAATCATGCCGAAAATTGCAACTCGAGTTTTCGACGGATCGACACGTTTCGGGACCTCTAGAATACGAAAAAAATATCTTTAGCGTGACGTCTGTGTGCGTGTCTGTCTGTGCAGATTTTGTATCTACTTTAACAAAAAACTAATTGAGCAAATTTCATAAAATTTGGTAGGTAAGTCACTTGTGGGCCACTCTGGTGCTGATTTGTTTTGGGTATAATTCGGGATAAAAGGACCCGCCTTTTTTGTGAAAAGGACCCGCAAAAATTGCCTGTATCCACTCTAGCTGAAAAACTAAAGGACCTAATTACACAAACATCGGTTGATAAGTCGCTAGTTTGTTACCCTGGTGCTGATTAGATTTTGGTACGATTCGGAAAAAAATTAACTTGCTTTTTTTTGCGAAATGGCGTGCAAAAATCGTCAGAATCTCAAATAAAAAACTACATATGCTAAAATATATCCATTAAATGCTTGTTTTATACGTAATTTTTAACGAAGAAAAGAATAAGACCAACTCCATTTCACTAGGACTAGCCGTTCTCGAGATATTTTACTTTTTTTTTATTTTTCTACGCCATCTTTGAAAATAAGTCCAGTTATCAAATGAGAACGAAAAGTGAATTAAATTTAATTAAAATAGAGAGAAAGTGGATATAAGTCTGCAGGGAAAGTCATGTGCTGCCCACATCAGATTTTTTTGTTTCCTTCTCATAGTGGCAGCTCTAGTGGTCACAGTGCCGTGACGGGGGGTTATTTGGCGAGGCGGCTGCCATCACAGGGGGCGCCGAATTTGAAGTTTTTATTATTTCTCAATACTAAAATTTACTGACGCCGCCTCCACTATTTAAAAAATTTCTCGTTTCTCGAGTTTCTCTTCTTCGCACCGCAGAAACTATAGCATATAAAAACAGGAAATTGGGTATACACTTGTAGGAAAATGTCTGGAGAATAAGATGAAATAAATCGTTTCTCGAGTTAAATTTTAGTTTAAGAAATATTTATTGTTAAAAACAAAATATTCGATCTGTTAGTTCGCGCCCTGGACATACAAACACTAGCAAGATAACGAATTTTTGTAGGCATGCACCTATACCTACAGCTGAATTTTCATATGACGGAGCCCATATTTTAATTCCGATGTAATTTACGAGTTATTCTACTTTTTATGCATTTCTGAAGTGAAACATGTTCTTCTATGTCGACGCAGTCATCGATATTCTCTGTCTCACACCTCAAAAGCTACAGCATATAAAAATATGAAATTTAGTTCATTTGTAGAGAAATAATATGTAAAAACTGTGAAATAAATAATTTTTAGATCAATACTGTAGTTTGGCTTGAAATAGCCGGAGAAGCGATCTCTGTGAGCAGCAGCGAGTTGGAGGCAAAGCCTCCGACTCGCAAAGAAAATTGCGGATATTCGGGGAGCCTAGCGAGCACGGATCGGAGCCTTTTAGTAGTTAAAAAAACTAAAAATTTGTTTAAAACAAAGCACTGTACTTTTCTTAAAAATTAGTCTTAGAACCTGGGCGTTAAAAGAAATACACAGCTTTAGTAGTCAGAAAATATAAACACAATTTTAATAATGTATCATCACACACCTGGAAATCAATTTGAACAAAACAATAAAATAATTTTAAAAATGCCTTCAGGAAATTAGAATTTGTTAAACTGCTTCCTCCCCCGATTCAAGACGACACCTAAATTGAGACGTCGCGAATTGATAACAGCTTCAAGGAAGCATATTAACTTAAGTGGACGGTGGACGTTGGAATTTTTTTTATTTATTTGTTGACTTTAAAACGTGAAAATTTGTATAAATATTCTTCTTATCATTACTATATACAATACCATTAATTTTTTTTTTCAATTTTGTTATAATTTTGTATTTTTCTTTTAATTTAATTTTTTTAACGAAAATTTGAAATTGCTCCTTGCGTGCCATTTGTTCACATTTTTGATTCATTTTCGATTATGATCACTCGAAAACACATTATGAACAAATTTGGGTATTTATTTTTAAATCCCTTAGAAAGTTAATTTTTTAAAAATATTTTTCTGCATTAAAACTTAATTTTCATCATTTAATTAGGTTCTTATTCACTTTTAATTACCTTAATAAAGTCCAATTATAAAATGCACACTCAGTTTTATTAAAAAGTATGAGAGGTGTCTTCTTGCCAAATTTCATGCATCTCAGACAAAAATTAAGACGCGTGGAGCATTTTAAAAATGTTAAACCTTTGAAAATTCCGTTTCGAAAAAAATGCATTCAACCTCTTGCTTACGAGTTGGACAGCGTCCATCCCAAACGAAGAACCTCCCAGAAAGACAGGTATTTGACATACCCTATCCCAAACAGTTCGATCCCCCTTTGGCGTCCATGGAAATTGCTGGCAGAAACATTGCACCTGTTGCAGCAGGTGCAATGTTGACACTGTAAATGAATTGATACTATTACTTAATTTTACTGTAGTCACAAACTAGCGTTTTAAAGATTTACTAGAAAATTCTGTTGTGTATATGCGAGTGAGATCGGAAAGGTGCATCAAGAGATTTCCTAAAGAAAAACTCGTGTATATAATTTAATGAAAGTTATTATTTTATATTCCGGTTAGATAAAAATATCCCTCAAAAAAATTAAATTTAGATATATCCTACTAAAATCAGAGGTTAAACGCTTGTAATTTTCTAAAGTAGCCTTTTTTATACAGAAATAATAAAAATTTTCATACTGCTAAGCAAACGAGTATTTTGTTTCGGAAACGTTAGGGCAAAATTTTCAGTCTGACGTCGCGTGTTGATGCTCTATTTAAAAAAATAACCGATATTATTCTCAAACCATTGACAAAAATAGTTTCACAAAACAGCCGTTACTATTCTCGAAACATTGATAAAAATCACAGTCTAATGCAGCTCATCAACTACCCTCTGATTGAGTGATGATTCCTTTTATGGGCTTGCGATAAAAATTTTCTGGAATTCTCTCATATCAAGTAGAACAATCGCTATTTTGTGGAGTTTCTCAAACCACTGGGATGTCGCCAAATTGGCGACAAATCGCCAACTCTGGAAATCCCCCTCCTAGCTTCAACTTCTAGAAACCCTGGACTGACGTCATGGGGACGGTTGTTTTCCCTCTCTGATCTTCGAAAGAGACGAAAATAAGGAAGGTGAAAATAGACTAGGGAAGAAAAGGGGTGGATATTACGCATTCACAACTATAGCCATTGAATTGAGGTGTCCGCTATTTGGAAGTGCCCTTTCAGGAGTTTTTCTCAAAACGTTTTTTAAATGAATATGACACATCAGTGTTACAATGTTAGTACAATGTTACATACAATGTTAGTATTGGAACAGAATATGTCTATAGGGGAGGGGGTTTGATTCCTAAAAGAATGACCTTTTCGACGTCACTGATTTATTTCCGTTCTTCCAGTGAAACTGTAAATAGCAATTAATACTTTACATAAATACTTCAACGCGTCATGTTCAATTACATTACTAGGACGTTGTGAATAAATATGGTCCAACTTGACTCAACTAGGGCTTGGGGTAAACATTCCTCCGGGGCCTGCTCTCACCTCTCGATATAAATGAAGTGAACAAAAATATTTTGCAAAAACATAATTGCAATCTAGAAGAAAATATACTAAATGTGGTTCTTACATATTTTAATGGAATATAAATTATTGGCAACTCTCTTATTATAACCAAAATGCCAACATTCTATATTAATGCGGTTAATCCCTATACATGCCCCAAAATGAATCTATCCACTGGGCAGACTTAGTCCGATAGCATACTTTTTTTTATGAAGCAACCTTTAATTTTTCGATGTTGTAATAACTTATGGGGCACCTCTGATGCGGGTTAACTAGATTAACATAAACTGTCTCCGGGTGGCTTAGTCGCAAGGGAGGTATGTCTAAAAGAAACACTAGATCCTAGGCATCTGCCCCGCATGCCCCAGAGTTAGTCAGGCCCGGTGAATATATAAAGAGAATGAAACCTTTAAGTAAATGAGAAAATGAACTTAAATGAAAGTGTCTTAGCTTCGAATTCACTACTGCTGGACATGGACTTACTCAGCAAGATGACGGTGACGGAGATGTAATTCCGCAGCGCCAACGATTTCTGGGGGAAGGGGTGCATAGGGTTTGGGGGGATTCGGGGGCGCAATGTAATACATGATACCATGAGGACTAAGTGGAAAGGGGCGTTTTAAGGGGAATTGCAATATTTCAAGCTGTGAGGGGTGGGGGCAATCAAAAGAACCCCGTCACTGCAAGTTTAAGGGACGGAGTCCATGAATCGGTATAAAGCAGAGATGATTTTTCCCCCAACTATTTTAATTTATATTATTTGCTCTATGCAGACTAAGGGCGGTTCCAGGCAGAAATTACGACGATGGCGATTGACTTTGAAATTTTTACTTTCCCATGTAACATAGTATAGAGAAAACATTGTTTTCGGGTAATTTTTTGAATTCGAAATTTCGATGCCAGTATATGACTTAGGACCACCTGAACAGGTTTTGACTATTTTTGCAGTGATGTCTGTCTGTAGTCGAATCTTTTGTGTACACGCGATAGCTGACACAAATGCTAATAGGTTTCCATGAAATTTTATATTCCTCTTTGTAATCGAAAAATCTAGGTCTAGATAGAATTTATTTTATAACTTTGCAATTTATTCGAAATTATGCATTTTGTACATGGCAGCACGACAAAAATTGACATAATTAGGCATAAAAAGGGTTATTTATGGTTCAATGATTTTAAGACCTCATATTTCCAATCATTGTTGTGAAAAAAAGCCGCGATACAATTTTTATGTTCTTCTGTTATTCGTAGCGGCATTAACACTCTCGGGGGGGGGGGGAGTTACCCTCCGGGATGTACTTATTCGAGAATGGTATCAATTGAAAAAATATTAAAGAACTCTAATTGTAATCATTTGGATTAACGATACGATTTTTCAAAATATTTTATGTAAAATTTGAAAAAAAAAGAAAAAAAACCAATATAACACAAGTTACTTAAAAATAGATTAGGGTATAAGAAAATCAAGTTTCAGTACACTATTCTCACTACATGTATTCTCTTTATTTTGTTGTACATTTTGAGTAGGATTTCCAAGAACTTCATCAGAATATTGGGTCTTTGGCGATTTTCCTTCCATTGTTTCTTGCTGAAGGGGTGCACATTTCTCAGGAAATGTATTTGTAATCTCAAAAGAGTTTTGCATAACTAGATTTAGTTTGCATGACAATTCACTGTCCCAAAGATATAGATTACTTTGATGTCCATCAGAACTCCGAGAGTCATTTTTAAGAGCTTCCTCTGATGTCAAGTTATTTACAGATTTCATGCTCGTTGAATTCTGTTCCAGTGATGCATATTGTTCAGCCATGCTGTCCAATGTTGCCCATCCACCTTTAGACATATCTTCTTTTTCTAGTATATTTGAATCTGAGTTACGGCTGAAAAAAGGATGTATCTTACTCTAGGTTTGTCGAACCTCATCGCAAAAGATGTCATAAATACACAGAAGTGTAGAAATGTATCGACATAAAATGCCTGGGAGAAATAAATAGCAGCATGATCATTAGCGTATTTTATGAAAAATATACGATCTGTATGATCTGTTCTAATGGAAAAGGACATTTTAGAGTGATTCATCTTCAACCTTCTATACATGAATCGAAAGGCTCTTCTAAAAGATTCTTTAAAATTGTTTAACACATCTTTCAGAAATCGACTATCCTGTTTTTTGATTAAATGTTGAGAGATCTCCAACATGCTTTTACGTAATCTTCGGCGAAAATATATTTTGTAAGATTTTAGCTGCTGTCAATATTTCGTGGCATTTTAATATATGCGGTCAGATGACAGAAATTTCGGCCACTGCAATATAAATGACAGAAAATATTGACCTTCGATACTTGCAGATTCTGAGAATAGATTCTTGGGTTTTGTAAACTCTTAAGTATTATTTCTAAAAAAATAATTAATTATGACGAACACTTACACTTCTTAAGAATTTACTATCGACGACTACAAAATACATTTCTTGTTTATAAATGGAAAAATAAAGAATCTGAAATGATGGACTCATCACGTTAGCAAAAAATGGTGAGCAATATCCCATACGTAAAGTTGGTAATAAAGATTTGTCGATTTCGATTACTTATGCTTAGAACCACTGACCGGTTTAATTTATATTGGTCACAGGGAAAAAGCTCATTCGGGACATTTCGTCAGCAAAATCAAATTTTGCGAATTCTGTAGCATTTTACACGTTTTTTCAAAACATACACTCTGTTGCAAAAATACGTATATGGACCCAAAACAGAATTGAGATTTAACGGCGAAACTCAGCATGCAAATATCTTTTTAAGAGTTATGCAAGTTGTTAAACGGACAGCGCCAATGTTGTTATAATAATAACGCGCAAGAGAACGGCGTACCGTGAAGAGTTTCAAGCGACCGGTGTTGCCACTCACGAGTAATTATAACTGTATTTCTTGTTTGAAACTGCAAGTTATGTATCGTAATTTTAGCTGAAAATGGTAAAGAATACCACATACAGCTGACACGTAAGATTTAAACTATTTCCATAATCCATGTTCAGAATTGCGTACCGGTTGAATGCAGGATTTGGATCGGTTACAGTGAAAATCCTCATTCGGTGCATTTTGTCTGCAAAATCAAATTTTGCGAATTCCTTACAAGGAAACGTTCCGAAGCTAAACTCTTAGAATTTGGCGAAAATTTAACAGGTGTTAGAAGAAGTTATAGAATACCACTTTCTGACAATTAGCTGCGGAATTGCATTAGGAGAGGAGTACACTATAGTTGAAAATTGGGTCTGGATTGCCTGAATCTTACAGTTAGCATCAACTGGCGACTTTGCATTCTTGTAAATTGACAAACACATGTAATGTGTTCATACAATCAAAACGCAATTTTTGCTGTATGTAGAGGCGTTAATACTTGAAAAATAGCTTCTTAATATCTACCACTTGAAAAACAGAAAATGCAGATTACATGTATCAGTACTATGGTATATATTTTATAAGAGATGTAATTGATGACAAATGATTGAGGTCGAATGAAAGGGATAAATTCTTTATAAATTGAAAGTGTTACAATATGAGGCTCATTGAAGAAATGTATAAAACCTAAACATAATTTACACCAGTTACACCGAGCGAATATTTTGGATGCGCAGTTTTGTCTTCCCCAATGAAGTACGTTGTGTGCAGTAAATATGAACTCAACAGGATTTTCCAAATGTCCTGGATGGTTTTCTGTGTAAGAGCATGCATGTCATGAATATTTCCACATGTTAACGTAGCGTGGTGAAGAGAACTGGCTGTGTGCAATGTACTTCGATATAGTACTTGAATATTGTCTCATGAAACAAGTCGATTTGTATTTGTGCAGCCATGACCAAATGTGAAAATTTTTGAACGAAATTTTTCCAGACCCGAAAACCGTGCCTATCAAGAGGTTGTATTAGATGAGTGGTTTTAGGTGGCATGACAAACACATGAACGATTTTACACGGTAGCTCAACACTATCAATCAAATGGTTGTTTTTGAAGAGAGACCAAGAATTCATTAAAAGTAGGGTTTCATCAGGTGGGTTTTTAAAATACACTTCCGATAAATATTCGCGCAGTTCTTTTGATCCCATTATCCCCGATTTCGAAGCGACGGTATAAATATTGTCAGATTGAAACATTTTCTGAATGACTTGGATTCCAAATTGTCCTTTAGGTTCAGAATACAAAATAAATAATAGCGATAGCAGAATTCCATCTTTGCTGATTGTCTTCATTACAGTATATGAATGCGTAGCATGGATAGATTGTGCTTTACTTTCAATCTGTTTTGATTCCAATAAATTAAGCGTTCTCAACGAATGAATTTCTTTATTAAATCCAGATTGATCATTATTAAACATCTGGTTATAGTTCAACTATGAATCTTTAAAAAAAAGATAGGTACATCATTTGAAAATGCTTGTGAAGAATTTGCAATATGATACTCTTCATAAACCTGCTTTAAAGAGACAATTTTAGTAATTTTCCTGATAACGATCCTATATTTCTTTTTACTTTCCTTATATACATAATGTATAAAGAAAGTATTGTGACGGGAATTGATTCGTATTGTGACGGCGTAGTAAACAAACAGGCATTCACTGACAATCCGCAGCAGGGTGACGTCATCGGCTTATCTGATGACGTCATTGGATGAGTGGGGTTGAAGACGAACTTGGAGGCTATCTTGGAAAATTTGGTGGCGCCCTCTATGGGCAGGTTAGAGAACTGTGATGGCAAAAAGGAAAGAATTGGTTCTGGAGTGAGCTGGAATCGAACTCGGGACCCCTCGCACCGTAGGAAAGTGCTTTATCCAGCATACAAATTGAGACTTGAAGATAGACGATGAATGAATGATGTCTTCCCTACGAAAGGAGTTGGAAAGCTGGGTACTTAGATAATTTTCTGATTTTCTACGAGGGGACGGTGCGAGAGAATTAAGATTTTAATTAATTTTTTTAATAAATAAAATGAATTATGAAAAAAAAATGGAATGTAGTTATAATTGAATTTTAATAAGATGATTATTTTTTTAGTGATAGGAACGAGGGTATTTATTTTTTTATGGAATGGTTTATTTTTGGAAAGTGCTTGAAGACATTTCCGAAATTTTTAGCGGTGATGGCTCCATCTATTGGTGCTTCAATGAAAGAAATACGTGTTATTGAATTTTAATAGAATTAATTTCTGAATGAGGTTTTGGCGTTAATAAATATTTTAATCAGGTAGTCGAACGATGACTTAATATTTTTAGTAAAGCTTCACTCTCATAAATGTTTTAATGAACAAAGATTTTTTTTTTTACGTTGGCCGTTCATCAAAATTTTAAGGACGGGGTGTATGTAATGTGTGTGTGTTACTGAATTTTATTAATTTTAATGAAATGATTTTGTGGTATTTTTGGATGAAGGAATGGGGAATATCTAGCACTCCATAGCGAACTAGCATATTGCATTTTTGATCTTAGAAATTTTACCACAAGTTGGGAACAGGATTTAACCCTTTTAGAAGAGGTGTGTGTGCGCGTATGCCTGTCAAGGAAATTAATTTTTTGATGAATTAGTAGGGGAGTTTGTGCTAAAGCTGACATGTTTTAAAAGCATCTAAGATTTTAGGGATAGGTTATAATACTTACTGAACGCGTTTCGACAATTTTTTTTTTGAATTTTACTGGGAATGTTATAATGATTTTCACAAAATTGTTAGCTAATGCGAAACTTCAAATGTTTTAAATCATACTGAATGTCTATAAAAGTATGTTTTAATTTTTATTTTTATTGGGTTGTAAAGTTTACTTTTGCGTGTTTATTCGAACCCGCGACTAAAAGCGTCTATGGATCAGCTGCCGAACACGCAGCCAGCTGGCGCATAGAAGCTTGATAGGAATTCCCTATTTAATCTTCTCTATCATACTGAAACCAATAAGATGATCAGCGGCGCCCTCTGTTGGCAGACAACTTTATTATTTATTCGATCATTTATTTTTTAATTTATTGACATGAAGTGTCTGACTTTTTCGGATCACGCGTACATTGTATACATACCCAGCGATGAAGACCGCAAAGGATTCTTGGAGATTGATGTATATTAATTTAAATATCGAATATTAAGATTTGAAAAATTATTTTTACGTGTTTATAAGAAGAATAAAACAGAGGCACGGCTCATTTTGAAAGATGGCTTCGCGTGAAGAGGTTATCGTTCCGCGTGTATATTTTTTCTTGCTGGCTGTGGTAAACATTGTGTCGGAAGTCTTATTCGGAGTGACACTGCCGAGAAATATTCTATTGCATTTAAATGACACTGTGAATATTTTCCTCTCGAACTGATGGATATAACATACAAGGACCCCAGACACCCTGCCAGCTTTGGTGGAGTAGATGGGCTATATCGTGCGCTTCATGGAAAAGTTAGCAAGAAGAATATAAAGACATGGTTGTGGAGTGTGGACGCCTACACATTGCACAAGTCTGTTCAACGAAAATTTTTAACGAATCGTGTGTTTGTACACGGCATAGACCAACAATGGCAAGCAGATTTAGCCGACATGTCTTCCTTGAAAAATCATAATGACGGTTTTCGATATATTTTGACCTGTATTGACATTTTATCTAAACATGCATGGGCGGTACCTTTGAAGCGAAAGCGCGGAGCAGATATTTTAGCAGCTTTTCAAACCATATTTGCAGAACGTATTCCAAAATCATTACAGACGGATCAAGGTACTGAATTTAAAAATAAAAATTTCAGAGGTATTTGAAAGAGAATAAGGTGAGATTTTTTACAACCTTTAACACAACGAAAGCCTCAGTTGTTGAACACCTTAATCGAACCATTAAATCGAAAATGTGGAAATACTTTACCAGCCAAAATACATATCGTTATTTGGACTTCTTGGATTCACACATGCACAGTTATAACCACACTTTTCACTCTAGCATTAAGAAAGCCCCTTCTGAAGTGAATAAGAGTAATGAAGCACAAGTGTGGAATGCTCTTTATGGTAATTCTCCCACACGTGTCTCGAAATGTATTTTAAACGAGGGAGATGTCGTGCGAGTATCCAAGGTAAAAATGACCTTTGAAAAGGGATACGAAACAAACTGGTCTGAAGAAATTTTTAAAGTCACGGAATGTGTTAAAAAAGAACCAGCTGTTTACAGAATTACATATTTACTAGGAGAAGCGATTCAGGGAACATTTTACTTGCAAGAATTGTAAGAAGTGAGAATGAAAGAGGAATACCCGATCGAACACGTTTTAAAGAAAAGATATCGAAAAAAGCATTTGGAATATTTTGTAAAATATCGTGGATACCCTGCCAAGTTTAACCAGTGGATTCCTGACTCTGATTTATCCACCTTATAAAAGAGGGGGACTTTACCTTTAATAAATCATTCGGCGAGATGAGTTTCTACGTGACATTGCCGAGCGAGAGCTCGATGAGTTTTTCCCCGGAGAATAAAATTTCTCATTTTATAACTCGATTTCCCTCCCCTATAGAGTTAAAGGGCGCATGGGAATTAGCCATCGCTGAGTTTTTATATCCCCATACCTGGATGAATATCTCACAGGAGAATAATTTTATAGGATTTGATTTGAATGATGGAAAAATGATTGGGCGGAGAATCCCACCCGGATTTTACGAAACCATTCCTGATGTTTTAAAGGCTATATGCATTGAAGAACACCAAAACAAGATATCCTTCCATTACAGTCCTATTATGAAACGAGTTCGCATTAGAGTGAAGAATAGAACCAAGGTGATGTTACATGATGGCTTAGCCCAAGTGTTGGGTTTCGATCCCATGGTGATTTCTTCAGAATCTGATCATGAAATGATGACCGAAGGACCCTATGTAGCAGACGTAAACGCACATTATCGTGTACTGTTTGTATATTCAGACATTGTGAAACCGCAAATTGTGGGAGACGTGCAGACGCCTCTTTTGCGTATCGTTAAAGTCACTGGAAATGATGGAGAATTGGTCTCCACGATATTCGATCGACCTCACTACTTACCTGTGAGTTGAAAAATGATCGACACCCTGGAAATCGTTATAAGAACGCACACGGGAGCCCTGACGCCATTTGAACGCGGACGCTCCTACGTGAAACTACACTTTCGCTAAAAGTATCTGTCATAATGTATGTTCCCTATGAATGCTGTAAAAAATCCTTCGAAGACTATTATGGGAACAAAACTGGCCAAAGTCTTAATTACTACCAAGGAAGCACTTTTCAGAAAGGATATGGCTTTGGAAGCCTTTTTCGAGCATTTTTTAGAGCGGCTGTTCCCCTTTTAAAATCGGGAGTGAGGGCCGTCGGAAGACAAATGTGGCACAGTGGAGTGAATGTATTGAATGACATAACTAGAGGAGATGATTTTAAACTGGCTGCCCAACGCCATTTGAAAGAGGCTGGCCGTAATCTGACAGACAAGGTTGCCAGTAAAATGAAAACGATGATTGGTTCTGGACGTAAAAAATAATTCCATAAAAAGAGGAGACTCTCCCAAAATCGAATCATTTCTCCCGCTGCTAAGAAGGTGAAAGCACACGATATTTTCTCTTCAGAATGACGACCCTGATTCATAAAGATTCCACTCCCTGCACCAAGTCCGAACTGGATTTATTTGTGACCCCACCGACACAAACGGCCATAGAAAAAGGACACTTTATAGAATTTCACCCTCTGTCTAATGTACGAGATGGTGGCCCCGTAGAGTTTAACATATCTGGAAGTGGAGACGAATATATGAATTTGAGTTCTTCGTTCCTGTATGTTAAAGTCAAAATTGTGAAATCGGACGGAACCCCTTTACCTGATAAAGAATCGGTAACTCCCGTGAACTTGTTTTTGCATTCCTTATTCTCACAAGTCGATGTCAGTTTGAACGAACGAGTGATTTCTTCAGCCACCAACACCTATCCCTACAGAGCCTACATAGAAACACTTTTAAATTATGGAGCAGAGGCCAAGAAAAGTTTACTCACCTGCGAATGCTTCTTTAAAGATACGAATCTGAGTGATAAAGACCCTCTATCGGAGAACGCCAACGAAGGATTGAAACAAAGATATGAAATGAGTAAATTAAGTAGAACCGTGGACATGATTAGACAGATTCATTCTGACATATTTCAGCAGAATCGCCTCATCTTGAATTTGGTGGATTTGAAAATAAAAATGACACGAAGCAAATCTGAATTTTGCTTAGTGTTCAACGCATCCAAATCCGACTACAAAGTTTTGTTAGAGCACGCTTCCGAGTTTAATCGAAAAGTTAAAGTAAGCCCCGAAATATTATTAGGACATGTTCAAGCCTTGGAAAAGAATTTGGCAAAGTATCCTATAGACCGTGTATTGTGTAAAACATATTCGGTGTCGAAGGGAAGTTGGTCTTTTATGCAAGATAATGTCTTTTAGGTGTTATGCCAAAAAGAGTGGTCATTGCGTGTCTTAATAATGCCGGCATGAATGGCCAATATGCATTAAATCTATTTTTTCTAGACTACCAACACGTAAGCTTTTTAAGTGTTTACGTCGACGGCAATCCAGTTCCAAGCAAACCCTTAGAATTGAACTTTGAAGACAACAAATATGTACGCGCCTATCACAGTCTCTGTCCTGGACCAAGACAAGGCAATTCACCTGACCCGAGACGAATTTGCAAAGGGCTATACCTTGAACGCTTTTGATTTGCCGCCCCACATGTGCGATGGGCCGCATATGAATTTACAGCAGCAAGGTAATTTACGTGTAGAAGTGAAATTTTCTAAAGCTCTTCGAGAAACCATTTTCATCTTGGTGTATGCGGAATTTGAAAACGTGATTGAAATTAACAAGTCTCGTCATATTCTGTGTGATTTTGCCAATTAAAAATGGATACCAAGCAACTGCACAAGGCATTGTCCAAGAACATTTTTACGAGCGATTCCTTTTTAGGTGTTTTTGCAAGCGAAAATCTACCTGAAAAGATTGAGCGATATCCCACCTGCTTCGTGGCTAACGCAGACTCTTCGACAGAACCTGGAAGCCACTGGTTAGCCTTTTACTTGCTTTTTCGAGATTGTGTGGAATTTTTCGATTCCTACGGACATTCACCGGACATCTTGAAGGAGCTATATCGGACGATGTATCATCTTTTCAGCATCTGGACTATAATTGTATGGACCTGCAAAGCAATGTTACGGCCGTCCGTAGTCACTATTGTATTTATTATTTATATTCTAGATGTGGCGGAACTTCTTTAAAAGATTTTATGTTATCTTTTGTACCCCACGAATTATCAAATGATATAAAAATTTATAATTTTGTAAAAAAGCATTTTAAGATTGCTACATCTTTTTATCAATAAATATGGATGTAACCAATGTAACCAATAAACATGGGGAACGCTGCCCATAAAGGGTGAAACGACAACTTGCGTCACATCCCAGGTACTGTTGAAAACGCTCCCACTTTCTTATTCTGCTACTAACATTTCTCACTTTTACTAACACTTTTTCTTCTAATGTATAACATGCATGTATCATTTTTATTAAGTAGAAAATCGATCATATCCTTTCTTTGTAGAAATGGATTATACGATTTTCGAATACATTACAGGCTATTTTCTAAACTAGAAATGGCATACACTCATTTCCTTTTTTAATGTATGACATGCATGTACTATTTCTACATAGAAATGGATCTTGCTATTTTCTAATAACATAGAAATGGATCTTGCAATTTTCTAATAACATAGAAATAGTTCTTGCAATTTTCTAATACATAACATTTTAGATGACTGTTTAAAATAACCCAGTATACTTTTAAAAATAATATGGATTCCATTTTTAGAAGCCATTGGTAAGAACATCCATATCACAATACATATGCAAGCCACATCTGTTCACAACATTAGCTTGTGAAGCTTTCAGTACTTTGCATTTTCTTACTTTAAAAATATCTCCCAAGTTTTACATTCACTGATAGTTCAGTACACCTATTCATTTTAACTACGTTTTAAATATAGCAACCTGTTGAATTTCCCATATATTTGAAAAGAAATCAATACAACCATTTTTCATAGCTAAAAACAGTCGAAACGGATTCAGCAGGTTCTGAAACTTGGCATAAAAAAATCGCGTGGCATACACAATCATTCTGAAAAGTGTCGAGTCATATTCTGTGAGTATTATAACCTGCCATTAAAATCACACATGGTATGTGAAAATAGACATTTAGCGCAATTTAAAACTGTTAAAGTTTCGCGTTTCATAGCATTTTTATGAATATCATTAAAAAAATCTGACAACATTCCCAGTAAAATTTAAAAAAAAATTGTCGAAACGCGTTTAGCGAGTATAATAACCTGGCATTAAAATCACACATGGAATGCGAAAATAGACATTCAGTGTGAATTAAAACAGTTAAAGTTTCGTGTTTCATAGAATTTTTATGAATATCATTAAAACATTCCCAGTAAAATTAAAAAAAATGACAAACGTGATCAACGAGTATTATAACCTATCCCTAAAATCTCGCATGCTTTTAAAACATGTCAGTTTTAACATAGACTTCCCTACTAATTCATTAAAAAATTAATTACCTTGACTGGCATACGTGCACACACACCTCTTCTAAAAGGGTCAAATCCTGTTCCAAACTTGTGGTAAAATTTTTATCATCAAAATTGTGATATGCTAGATCGCTATGGAGTGCTAGAAATTCCCCATTACTTCATTCAATGGCTTACCACAAAAATCATTCCATTAAAATTAATAGAATTCAATAACACATACATAACATACACCCCGACCTTAAAATTCAAGTATCCCAATAATTCAATACCATCTTAACGTAAAAAAATTATCTTCGTTCATTAAAACATTTATGATCGTGAAGCATAACTAAAAATATTAAGTCATCGTTCGACTACCTAATTAAATTATTCATTAACACAAAAACCACATTCAGAAATCAATTCTATTAAAATTCAATAAGACTGATGTATTTCTTTCAAGCGCCAATAGATGGAGCCACCACTGTTCAAAACTTCGGAAATGTCTTCAAGCACTTTCCAAAAATAAACCTTTCCATAAAAAAATGAATATTATTAAAAAAATTAATATTATTAAAACCGCAACGTCTAAATAGTAATTTGGTTGAGTTTGCCCAACACATATTTTTCTCACTATCGGACTCTAAACACCTTGACCTTAATTATGGCCACCCTGTTTATAAAATTAAAAATATGTCTATTCCTATGTATATACGTTTGTCTCATAATCACGTTAGGACGGCTGAACGGAATTTAATGAACTTGTGTGGGTAGCTTTGAATTTGATTCATTTAAAATTTAATATATTTTTCGAGTTTCTAGATATATTAATGAAAAACAAAACCATTAATAGAAGTTCTTCCCTCTACCTCCTTGGTTCCTCCAAATAAAAAAGTTTGGAAATCGCTGGTTTATAACGTTAAATAGAATTAAAACTCTATCTCTGAGTCTGGATGGAGTTTATTGCACAAATCAGTCAGTTTTGAAAATCGCAGATTTGAAACATGAATACACATAAATAGAAACCATATCAACATGGTATATTATTCTCAGGCTCCTACTTAATAATAAAAGTGATAAGAAATCAATATGGTTAATTACCAACATCTTATGAGTAATATTCCTTCTTATATCATGTTGCTCAGCAAAGTCATTAAATCAAAAGTGTTTGTTTATTTTTTTATTTCGATTTGAATAATAAATAAATGGATATAAAATATATCTTATACATGAACGGTTTGATTTTTTTACTTATAATAATTACATGCTCCGTACATCACTTTCATTTATTTTGGCAAAGCGTTTTGAAACTTAAATATCTTGTTTAGCCAGTAACCTCATATATTATGTTTAGCCAATAACTTCATATAATATCTTTAGCCAATAATTTCATATATTGTGTTTAGCGTTAACAAGATGGAAAAATATATCGCCATATCGACAACTTTCCTGTTGAGAGCTTGATGGATGATGTCAATGTGCTCTTTATAAAAAGCGCCTTCAATATAAAAAAGCAATTTCCTTAGAATTCAAGTTACTTTCGAAAATGCAGGAGAATATAGGACAGTATCCGTGGATTTGTCCATTAGATAGACATGTGGGAGTTAGAAAGCGACTGTGCAGCTCTTCCCTAATATACATGTCAAAAAGTATTTCAATGGTCTTTAAGAGGAAAGATGCAAGTTCAGACGCCGACAATAAATGTCTTATCTTCGAAACTCTGCGAGTTCCTAGAATAGATAATAAAAGTTTTAAATCGAAAAGGTTTTTGTTCTGAATGAGTTCCTTCGCATTTTACGGAAGTTTTTTAAAACTTGTAAAATAAATTATCAAAAATTCGGCTTCTATTAGCCCTTTGAAAAGCTAGTAACTCTTGTCAGTAAAAAAAACAACAGCAAAAAAGAGACTTTAGTTTCAACTTTTTTATGAGAATATACATTTTCCATATTCATATAGGATTTGATTTGAATGATGGAAAAATGATTGAGCGGAGAATCTCACCCGGATTTTACGAAACCAGTCCTGATGTTTTAAAGGCTATATGCATTGAAGAACACCAAAACAAGATATCCTTCCATTACAGTCATAGTATGAAAAGAGTTCGCATTAGAGTGAAGAATAGAACCAAGGTGATGTTACATGATGGCTTAGCCCAAGTGTTAGGTTTCGATCCCATGGTGATTTCTTCAGAATCTGATCATGAAATTATGACCGAAGGATCCTATGTAGCATACGTAAACGCACATTATTGTGTACTGTTTGTATATTCAGACATTGTGAAACCGCAAATTGTGGGAGACGTGCAGGCGCCTCTTTTGCGTATCGTTAAAGTCACTGGAAATGATGGAGAATTGGTCTCCACGATATTCGATCGACCTCACTACTTACCTGTGAGTTGAAAAATGATCGACACCCTGGAAATCGTTATAAGAACGCACACGGGAGCCCTGACGCCATTTGAACGCGGACGCTCCTACGTGAAAATACACTTTCGCTAAAAGTATCTGTCATAATGTATGTTCCCTATGAATGCTGTAAAAAATCCTTCGAAGACTATTATGGGAACAAAACAGGCCAAAGTCTTAATTACTACCAAGGAAGCACTTTTCAGAAAGGATATGGCTTTGGAAGCCTTTTTCGCTCATTTTTTAGAGCGGCTGTTCCCCTTTTAAAATCGGGAGCGAAAGCCGTCGGAAGACAAATGTGGCACAGTGGAGTGAATGTATTGAATGACATAACTAGAGGAGATGATTTTAAACTGGCTGCCCAACGCCATTTGAAAGAGGCTGGCCGTAATCTGACAGACAAGGTTGCCAGTAAAATGAAAACGATGATTGGTTCTGGACGTAAAAAATAATTCCATAAAAAGAGGAGACTCTCCCAAAATCGAATCATTTCTCCCGCTGCTAAGAAGGTGAAAGCACACGATATTTTCTCTTCAGAATGACGACCCTGATTCATAAAGATTCCACTCCCTGCACCAAGTCCGAACTGGATTTATTTGTGACCCCACCGACCCAAACGGCCATAGAAAAAGGACACTTTATAGAATTTCACCCTCTATCTAATGTACGAGATGGTGGACCCGTAGAGTTTAACATATCTGGAAGTGGAGACGAATATATGAATTTGAGTTCTTCGTTCCTGTATGTTAAAGTCAAAATTGTGAAATCGGATGGAACCCCTTTATCTGATAAAGAATCGGTAACTCCCGTGAACTTGTTTTTGCATTCCTTATTCTCACAAGTCGATGTCAGTTTGAACGAACGAGTGATTTCTTCAGCCACCAACACCTATCCCTACAGAGCCTACATAGAAACACTTTTAAATTATGGAGCAGAGGCCAAGAAAAGTTTACTCACCTGCGAATGCTTCTTTAAAGATACGAATCTGAGTGATATAGACCCTCTATCGGAGAACGCCAACGAAGGATTGAAACAAAGATATGAAATGAGTAAATTAAGTAGAACCGTGGACATGATTAGACAGATTCATTCTGACATATTTCAGCAGAATCGCCTCATCTTGAATTTCGTGGATTTGAAAATAAAAATGACACGAAGCAAATCTGAATTTTGCTTAGTGTCCAACGCATCCAAATCCGACTACAAAGTTTTGTTAGAGCATGCTTCCGAGTTTATTAGAAAAGTTAAAGTAAGCCCCGGAGTATTATTAGGACATGTTCAGGCCTTGGAAAAGAATTTGGCAAAGTATCCTATAGACCGTGTATTGTGTAAAACATATTCGGTGTCGAAGGGAAGTTGGTCTTTTATGCAAGATAATGTCTTTTAGGTGTTATGCCAAAAAGAGTGGTCATTGCGTGTCTTAATAATGCCGGCATGAATGGCCAATATGCATTAAATCCATTTTTTCTAGACCACCAACACGTAAGCATTTTAAGTGTTTACGTCGACGGTAATCCAGTTCCAAGCAAACCCTTAGAATTGAACTTTGAAGACAACAAATATGTACGCGCCTATCACAGTCTCTTCCCTGGATTTAACCAAGACAAGGCAATTCACCTGACCCGAGACGAATTTGCAAAGGGCCTTGTGGTTTAGGTGTTTTTGCTATACCTTGTACGCTTTTGATTTGTCGCCCCACATGTGCGATGGGCCGCATATGAATTTACAGCAGCAAGGTAATTTACGTGTAGAAGTGAAATTTTCTAAAGCTCTTCGAGAAACCATTTCCATCTTGGTGTATGCGGAATTTGAAAACGTGATTGAAATTAACAAGTCTCGTCATATTCTGTGTGATTTTGCCAATTAAAAATGGATACCAAGCAACTGCACAAGGCATTATCCAAGAACATTTTTACGAGCGATTCCTTTTTAGGTGTTTTTGCAAGCGAAAATCTACCTGAAAAGATTGAGCGATATCCCACCTGCTTCGTGGCTAACGCAGACTCTTCGACAGAACTTGGAAGCCACTGGTTAGCCTTTTACTTGCTTTTTCGAGATTATGTGGAATTTTTCGATTCCTACGGACATTCACCGGACATCTTGAAGGAGCTATATCGGACGATGTATCATCTTTTCAGCATCTGGACTATAATTGTATGGACCTGCAAAGCAATGTTACGGCCGTCCGTAGTCACTATTGTATTTATTATTTATATTCTAGGTGTGGCGGAACTTCTTTAAAAGATTTTATGTTATCTTTTGTACCCCACGAATTATCAAATGATATAAAAATTTATAATTTTGTAAAAAAGCATTTTAAGATTGCTACATCTTTTTATCAATAAATATGGATGTAACCAATGTAACCAATAAACATGGGGAACGCTGCCCATAAAGGGTGAAACGACAACTTGCGTCACATCCCAGGTACTGTTGAAAACGCTCCCACTTTCTTATTCTGCTACTAACATTTCTCACTTTTACTAACACTTTTTCTTCTAATGTATAACATGCATGTATCATTTTTATTAAGTAGAAAATCGATCATATCCTTTCTTTGTAGAAATGGATTATACGATTTTCGAATACATTACAGGCTATTTTCTAAACTAGAAATGGCATACACTCATTTCCTTTTTTAATGTATGACATGCATGTACTATTTCTACATAGAAATGGATCTTGCTATTTTCTAATAACATAGAAATGGATCTTGCAATTTTCTAATAACATAGAAATAGTTCTTGCAATTTTCTAATACATAACATTTTAGATGACTGTTTAAAATAACCCAGTATACTTTTAAAAATAATATGGATTCCATTTTTAGAAGCCATTGGTAAGAACATCCATGTCACAATACATATGCAAGTCACATCTGTTCACAACATTAGCTTGTGAAGCTTTCAGTACTTTGCATTTTCTTACTTTAAAAATATCTCCCAAGATTTACATTCACTGATAGTTCAGTACACCTATTCATTTTAACTACGTTTTAAATATAGCAACCTGTTGAATTTCCCATATATTTGAAAAGAAATCAATACAACCATTTTTCATAGCTAAAAACAGTCGAAACGGATTCAGCAGGTTCTGAAACTTGGCATAAAAAAATCGCGTGGCATACACAATCATTCTGAAAAGTGTCGAGTCATATTCTGTGAGTATTATAACCTGCCATTAAAATCACACATGGTATGTGAAAATAGACATTTAGCGCAATTTAAAACTGTTAAAGTTTCGCGTTTCATAGCATTTTTATGAATATCATTAAAAAAATCTGACAACATTCCCAGTAAAATTTAAAAAAAAATTGTCGAAACGCGTTTAGCGAGTATAATAACCTGGCATTAAAATCACACATGGAATGCGAAAATAGACATTCAGTGTGAATTAAAACAGTTAAAGTTTCGTGTTTCATAGAATTTTTATGAATATCATTAAAACATTCCCAGTAAAATTAAAAAAAATGACAAACGTGATCAACGAGTATTATAACCTATCCCTAAAATCTCGCATGCTTTTAAAACATGTCAGTTTTAACATAGACTTCCCTACTAATTCATTAAAAAATTAATTACCTTGACTGGCATACGTGCACACACACCTCTTCTAAAAGGGTCAAATCCTGTTCCAAACTTGTGGTAAAATTTTTATCATCAAAATTGTGATATGCTAGATCGCTATGGAGTGCTAGAAATTCCCCATTACTTCATTCAATGGCTTACCACAAAAATCATTCCATTAAAATTAATAGAATTCAATAACACATACATAACATACACCCCGACCTTAAAATTCAAGTATCCCAATAATTCAATACCATCTTAACGTAAAAAAATTATCTTCGTTCATTAAAACATTTATGATCGTGAAGCATAACTAAAAATATTAAGTCATCGTTCGACTACCTAATTAAATTATTCATTAACACAAAAACCACATTCAGAAATCAATTCTATTAAAATTCAATAACACTGATGTATTTCTTTCAAGCGCCAATAGATGGAGCCACCACTGTTCAAAACTTCGGAAATGTCTTCAAGCACTTTCCAAAAATAAACCTTTCCATAAAAAAATGAATATCATTAAAAAAATCTGACAACATTCCCAGTAAAATTAAAAAAAAATTGTCGAAACGCGTTCAGCGAGTATAATAACCTGGCATTAAAATCACACATGGTATGCGAAAATAGACATTCAGTGTGAATTAAAGCAGTTAAAGTTTCGTGTTACATAGAATTTTTATGAATATCATTAAAACATTCCCAGTAAAATTAAAAAAAATGACGAAACGTGATCAGCGAGTATTATAACCTATCCCTAAAATCTCGCATGCTTCTAAAACATGTCAGTTTTAATATAGACTCCCCTAGTAATTCATTAAAAAATTAATTATCTTGACTGGCATACCCGCACACACACCTCTTCTAAAAGGGTCAAATCCTGTTCCCAGCTTGTGGTAAAATTTTTATCATCAAAAATGTGATATGCTAGTTCGCTATGGAGTGCTAGAAATTCCCCATTACTTCATTCAATGGCTTACCACAAAAATCATTCCATTAAGATTAATAAAATTCAATAACACATACATAACATACACCCCGACCTTAAAATTTAAGTATCCCTATAATTCAATACCATCTTAACGTAAAAAAATTATCTTCGTTCATTAAAACATTTATGAGCTTGAAGCATTACTAAAAATATTAAGTCATCGTTCGACTACCTAATTAAATTATTCATTAACACAAAAACCACATTCAGAAATCAATTCTATTAAAATTCAATAACACGCATGTATTTCTTTCAAGCGCCAATAGATGGAGCCACCACCGTTCAAAACTTCGGAAATGCACTTTCCAAAAATAAACCTTTCCATAAAAAAATAATTACCCTTGTTCCAATCATTAAAAAAATAATCCTCTTATTAAAATTCAATTATGACTACATTCCATTTTTTTTTCATAATACATTTTATTCATTAAAAAAAATAATTAAAATCTTAATTCTCCCGCACCATCCCCTCGTAGAAGATCAGAAAATTATCTAAGAACCCAGCTTTCCAACTCCTTTCGTAGGGAAGTCATCATTCATTCATCATCTATCTACAAGTTTCAGTTTATATACTGGTTAAAGCACTTTCCTACGGTGCAAGGTGTCCCGAGTTCGAATCCAGAACAAATTCTTTCCTTTTAGCCATCACAGTTCTCCAACCTGCCCATAGAGGGCGCCACCAAAATTTCCAAGATGGCCTCAAAGTTCTTCTTCAACCCCACTCATCCAACACGTCATCGGATAATCTTATCGAGTGACGTCATCCGATAAGATAAGTTTATCAGATGACGTCATCCGATAGGATCAGATAAGATAAGCCGATGACGTCATCTGATAAGATCAGATAAGTTAAGCCAATGACGTCATCAGATAAGGTAAGCCGATGACGTCATCCTGCTGCGCTGCTGCGGATTGTCAGTTAATGGCTGTTTGTTTACTACTCATACATGTAGAGCTGTACGGTGTTCAGTGGCGATGTCCAGTGTAATATGATGTTCAGTGACAAAGATCAAAATTGAAATCTTAAAAATATTTGCATGTTTAAAAAAGTTAGTAATTAAAATTTTAAGAAATATAAGAATGCCTATCAAGAGTTGATCAAAAATAAGTGATGATAAGGTGAAGCTTAACCGATTTCGATTATCTATGTTCAGAACTGCTGACCGGTTGAATTGAGTATAAGGATTGCAAGAAAGAAAAACTCATTTGGAGCCTTTTGTAGGGAAAATTAATTTTTTGTATTCTTTAGTATTCTACGCGCAGGGCGTGCTTCTCCTGGGCGTGACAGACTTTATGATTTTTACAAGCTTCTGCGCATATGACGACATGGGGATTAAAAACTTGCGCATTTCTTTTCAGGCTCTCAAGTGGAACCGAACTTGTTAAATGCGACTGCCATCTTACCTCTCACGACGTTACTAAATGTCCTTGAACGTCACAGGATCCTGTGTGCACAGCAGAATTAAATAATCTTTGAGCAATATGTTTACGCCTGGCAAATGCCGTTTCAAAATTAATAAATAAATTTTAATTTTAATAATGTTAAATTTATAGTGTTTTGGCAACTCAACTTAAAGTTTACTCTGAACTGTGACATCACACAAGGCGAAACTGAGTCCTCATGAAGTCATGCAGGAACGTTTTGATTCCCTGCCCGGCTGAGTTCCCGACAGTATATTAAATAACCTTGTTTATACATTTCTTTTGGAAACATCCGATTGCTTCAGCTTGACAGACAGACTGAAATCAGACTAAATTATGCATATATCATTTTCAAGTGCATTTTCTGATGTGCATTACCTATCTCGTATAATACGGGATTCATAAACATAAATAATAATTGTGACAAAGCTAACGTGAATGCAGTGGTAATATTTTAATGTTATCTTTGCATTTTATCGGCGAAAGCAAATTTCACAATTTTGGCGTTATAAAAAGTGTGTATTCTATTAAAAGTAAAAGTGCTTTAAAATAGTAACTCGAGGTGCTGAATATCGGAATACTTTTAGTTTAGATTTATAAATTTGAAAAATAATGTTACATTACTGCTTATTACCATGGTTCAATAAATCATCAATAAATCTACATTTATATATAGATAAGCTTCTAATATGTTCGTGTATTTGTTTAAACCAATTTATAAATATATACTTTACCCCGAAACTTATGAAATTTTAAACAATATAGAAATGGTTCTTATACCGATTCTAATAAATAATGTTCTTTTAATGTTCTTCTCGAAAAAAAATTCTGAACAGTTGTAGACTTTTTATAATAAAGCCAGATATACAGTTTCGTGAAAATTTATTAATATTTGTGACTGCAAAAGTGTGCACAAGAATTCGACAACAGACATACAGACACACACCGCTCCAAAAATACTCAAAACAAGTTCAGGTCCTAAAACACATATTGGTATCCAAATCTCGAAATCGCAAATTTTGGTGAAAACAATTATTTCTCCAATATATATTACATAGCAAGAAAAAGTAAAAAAAAAATCCTGTTGCAAGAATTTTGATTTACTGGCTCATATTCATGAATTTTCCTTCTGTTACCGCCAAAAGTGCTGGTTTATTATACAATACTTATTACTTTATTTGACTTATATTTACAGTAATTTCCACTGTTGAGTTTGAGACAAAGATCCTATTTCATATTTCTGCAGCTGCGTTCAGTGGCGAAAATGAAAATTTACATTTTATCAATATTTCAGACATGCACTTATTTTTATTTAAAGTTTCAAGAAATATAAGAGTACAAATCAACCGTTGAGCAAAAATAGTATTAAAAAAACCCCCCAACAGGGATAATGGTACCAAAATGACCAGAAAGTGTACTTTCGAGTTATCTTTCCCACATAAAGTTAAAAAATGCAACTGTAATATCGCCAGCAGTCATTTCAAATTAAAATTTTATGGTTAATAAATTTGAACTTGTTTACAATATCTATTGAACATGTTCTACAGGTATATTACAATACCTTTTATTTGGAGAAGTATTTGAAAGTACCAAAAAGTGTGATGGGTGTATTGCAACAGCTGTATCGGTGCATATATTACTTTACCATATGTTGACATACTTATATAATATTCTTATTGTGTAACGATACAATAAGCTTCAATATACATTGTGTTTCAAAATGATTTCAGGACAAAATATTTCCTGAATTATTCATCGCAGGCCCATGATTCGTAATTACGAAATGTTTTAATACTAAACTGGGTTTAATAGTAGACTGTGTGATACTAAGTAGATCATATGGCAGTTTCTTGTAGAATGAATGCGAATTATATCTTTTTGAGCAGGCCCTTTAGAAAATATATATTAGATTAGTCACATGAAAATGTAATATTCTCATCCGATCAATATTAAATCAGTTATCATTAATAAAAAATAGCGATGGATAATTGGTGACTGCATAAAACTTTTGATAACGATCTGCATGTAAGTTTTCAAATAGAAATTTTTCTATCAGAATGTAATTTTTGCATTATCTCTGAAATCTATATTTTTGTCGTGTCGTTTGATCGGGAAAAAGAGATTTGAAGTGCCATAACTTCGGAAATACTTTTGAGTCCAAATTAGGATATAGGAGTGTTCTATTTCAAAAGATCGTTAAATCAATAAGGAACAATTTGTTAATTGGAACTTATTTTGTAAAGGCCCCGTCGACAAAGTTACAACTGCGTATTTTGTAAAATGTTTCACGTGACCAAAAATATAGAAATCTGAAGGTTAAATATATCGTTTGATGCACTTTTGAATTGTAATCACGGTTATGTAACCAATCCTTCCAGGGGCATTTATTCAGCTTATCGTTTGAAACAGTTTGCATAATTCAAATTTGAATTTTCACAGTAATGTATTTTGATTTTTTCGGAAATTTAAAAAAGCAAAATTGTAAATTGTAAGGAAAGGCGGGATAATAGTTTTACTTCCTCAGTTTTTTCGGAGTGAATACTCATTTCATGTATAAAAAACTCGTTTGATCAAAAACATATCCTACTTTCTGTCCCAAGAATTATGATGGGACAGACTGAGACGAGGGAGTTTTTAGCCAATATAATACCTAATTTTAAAAATAATAATTGTAAGCTGCACGTCGTCGTTTATACGATTAGAATGCGATATATATTACAATTATATTCTACAGTATTATATACACTACCAGACGCAGAAAAGGTAACACCATGAAAGAGCGAGTGGAATGGGTTAATAAAGGACACCCAGACAGAGATAGATCCTATATGGTTTCATTTTTTGATGAAAACTTTTCCAAATCTTCAGTGAAATAGGCATTCAAATAAACTTGTTCATTATCCACATTACCTTGATTTTACACTGAAATTTGCTTAGAACAATATTTAGGAACTTTACCTTTATTCTTTAACGACTTTTGAACTATAATGCGTTATCTAAACTTAAAACTGTATTTAACAACTTTATCTTAAAACTTTATCTTACAACTTTATCTTATTTTAAACAATTTGTTGAATAATTAATATATAATACTGTAAAATCTAATGAAGTGACCACCTTGGTCAGACTATATGAATAACGTGAACACAATGTGTTTGTCACATTTTAAAAAATGTATATAACTTTGTTAGCATTGTGACTAACATCATATGGTAACTTACATTTGCAGTTTTAGAGGTCATTACTTTAACCAGGACCCTCTGAATTATATGTCGAATTTTACTGGTTATTGTAATTGGATTTAACTGCATTACAGGAGACATCATTATCTTATATTTTCTTTAGTTTTTGCAAAATATTTTCAAACATATATTTGCGACGGTTTTTGTCGTGGTTGAACGACTTACAAATAATGTGTTAGTATCGATTACAATTTATTTTCTCGCTGACCATTCTTGATGATAAAACTTACAATATTTAGTAATGTGCGTCGCTAAAGAGAGAAAAGTTTTTGATTATCAGTTTTTAAAGATAATTTAAAGAAGAACAAAACTATTTTCTTTTTTGCATACCTGGAAACGTTTATAATGTTAAGGAATTGGGATAATTCTAGACCATTCATAATTTTAATAGAGATCGGCGTTGGGTACACCTGTTTTAGTATAAAAGAATGTCATGTACAAGTTCATGAGAATTTAAATATTTTAAAATTGAATAAAAGTCTAGTAATTATACCATATCTTAATAAAATTAATTTGGGTAAATAAGTTTCTGTTTATGAAAACATTTTATTGAAACAATTTTCAAGATATAATAAATTTATTATTCATATAAAATCTATCATATACTGATATATATAAATTTAAATCAATACATAGTGTTTTGTCTATAAAATACTTATATTGAAGAAATGTCTATAAAATTCTTAATTAAAATTTTTCTTAAATACATAAACATGCGGAATAATTTATTCAACAATAATTTGCAAATTTTTGTAATTTAAAAAAATTATGAACAAATTTTCTTTTTTATCTAAACATGTTTGATATTTTTAATAATAATTCTAAATTTGTATAAAGAAATGTATATTTCTATGCTTGCACTTAGATTTATTGCATAAGACATCATTTGAAGTATTTAGGATGAAAACGTGTCAAATTTCCAAGCGTTTAACACAGATAATTATTAGATTTTTACATAAATTGCAGCAACTAACAAACGAGTATAAGAATGTGTACAGGGACAACAATCCGATCACGACTTGCCGCTTGACTGTATTTTCAAAGTCCAAGTTTGCTCTGTCTATTAATCTTATATTCCTCACATAAATAGAAATATTTTGTTATTTAAGCTACTTTTCGTACCGAGGTTTAAATTTTGATCATTGTAAGCACCTCCTGGAATTCAATATTTGTTTTGCCAATTTTGATTCAATTTTTTCAATTGGGAGATTTATTAGAACTTAAGTTTGTTGCATTTCTTTGCTCTAGACTTGCTTAAGTTCATTGGTGGATTTTTTTGAAAACTTGTGCGATCCATGCTTTTGGGAATATACTTCCAGTTTTGCTATCCAACGCAAGTTGTGTCTGTTTCAGTCTGAGAATTCTTTAATGGATTTAAATCCTTTTCAGTTGTTTCAAACTGAGATTGTATAAATACAGAAGAACATTTATTTAAATAAACTCCACCACTTTACACATTACTCCTATTCATGGCTTAATTTTGAACACAAGGATATTCAGAACTTTTACTACAGCTAAGAATGTTTAAGATATACATGTGGTTTGGTAATGGTTTACTATTTTGCTAAAAACATTTCCAAATCTTCACTGAACTCGTCATTCAAAGAAACTTGTTCATTATCCACATTTCCTTGATTTAACATTGAAGTTCGTGTAGAACATAATCTAAAATCTTTACCTTTACCGACTTTGAACTATAATACTTTACTTAATCTTAAAACTTTATCTTACAACTTTATCTAAATTTAAACAATTTGTTGATTCATTGTTCATAGAATTATGTGCACTGCGCTAAAATCGATCTTCGAAACTTTTAAATGTCTCAGAAATACTCTGTTCAGCTATATTTCCACTATCTTCCGATACACTATTTCCACCATATGTGCTCTCATTATTCTCTTCTATATAATCTTCATAAAATTACTCGATTCATCAATATTTCCACTATCTTTCGACACACTATTTCCACTATGTTTCGATGCACTATTTCCATTATATGTCGATACACTATTTCCGCTATCTTTTGATAAACAATTTCTAACATATGTGTTTTCTTTGTTCCCTATTGTATTTTGAGAAGGATTTTCAAGATATTCATCTGAATGTTGGGTATTTTGCGATTTCATGTCCTTTGAATCTTGTACAGTAGGTACACATGGCTCGGAATATGTATTGGTTGCTTTGAAATAGTCTGGCATAATTAGAGTTAGTTTGCAAATCAATATACTTTCCCAAGGATATATATTACTTGCATTTCGAAATGAACAGTGAGATTTATTTTTAAGATCTGCATCTGATGCCAAGGTATTTGAAAATTTCAATTTCTTTGAATCTTGTTCCATTGATGCATATCGTTCAGCAATGATGTTTAATGCATCCCATCCACTTTTAGACATATCTTCTTTTAAGATATTGGAAATTTGATCTTCGGCGAATATAAGGACGTCTGGGACTCCATGCTTGTAGAAAATTGTTGCAAAAGATGTCACAACTACGCAGAAGTGTAGGAAAACTCCGACATCAAATCCCTCAGAGAAAAAACTCTTACGAATATCATTAATGAAGTTTTTGAAATATTGAAGATTCACATTATCATTTCTAATAGAATAGGGCACTTCTGTCGTTGGACATTTTAGACATTGCTTCATCCTTCTATCCAAGAATCGAAAGGCACTGCTAAAAGTTTCGTTAAAAGTTTTAGAAAGATATTTGCGATATCGGCTAGGCGTTTCATACGAATTCATCATAAATTTCATGCAATCACTGGCGAATGAATAATCCTCATTATTTGCAAACTGTTCCTTATTTCCAGCCATCTAAATATATATAATCAGTTTGTAGAAATGCCGTCCTCCACACTCCACATACAGATGGCTGAACAGTAAGAGCTTTGCAACTTGCAGATTCTAAATCCGGATCCTTGTATTACTTCTAAAATTTTTTTAAATATGATGAACAGTTACATCTATAAGCATTAACCACCGGCAATAAAATACATTTGTAGTTGATGAATGGCAAAATAACGAAATTGAAATGGTAGATTTGTAGTATTAGCATAAAATGGTGAGCAGTATCTCATACAGTTAATAACTAAAGATTCACTGATTTCGATTACCTATGTTCAGAACTGCTGACCGGTTGATTTGAGCATTTGGATTGGTTGCAAGGAAAAACATTGCAGGCAAAATCAAATATTTTGAATTCTTCAGTATTTTAAATGCAGGGGGTGTTTGTCCCGGGCATGACGGATTTTATTATTTTTACTTGCCTTTAAGTATATAACGACATGCGGGTTGAGAACGCGCTCATTTCTTGTCGGGGTCTCAAGAGGAAGAGAACTTGTTAAATTCGAGTGTTATCTTACTCCACAGGACGTCACTAAATGTCTTTGGACGTCACTGGATCCTGTGCATACAGTAGAATTAGAAAATTTAACGCAAGATGCTTACGTCCGTATATTGTGGCTTCAAAATTTATGCACAATTCTTAACTCTGATACTGATTATTTTTTAAACTGTAATGCAATTTTTAACTCTAATAACTTTTTGTGTTTGTGCAACTTTTCTTAAAGTTCATCCTGGACTTTATATATACCCAGGACTCTATATATGTATATATATATATATACAGGGAGTCCTAAAAACATTGACCTCAACTTTTATTTCTTAAATATTGATATATAATAAATTACAAAGTTGCAGATTACAAAGTAAAA
>OX578150.1:74786487-74891277 GCA_951213105.1 Amaurobius ferox
GATTTGCCCATTTGATAGACATGTGGGAGTTAGAGAGCGACTGTGCAGCTCTTCCCTAATATACATGTCAACACGTATTTCAATCGTCTTTAAGAAGAAAGATGCAAGTTCAGACGCCGACAATAAATGTCTGATCTTCGAAACCCTGCGAGCTCCTAGAATAGATAAAATTTCAAATCGAAAACGTTATTTGTTCTAAATGAGTTCCTTCGCGTTTTACGGAATTTTTTTAAAACTTGCAAAATAAATTATCAAAAATCCGGCTTCTATTAGCACTTTGACAAGCTGGTAGCTCTTGTCAGTAAAAAATCAACAACAAAAAAGAGACTGTAGTTTCAACTTTGAATGAGAAAATGGTGAAAATTACAAATTCATTTCATTTAATTGCGTTACTGAGCAATATGATATAAGAAAGGTTCTTCCTCATAAAAATCTGTTAATTAAATAACCATTTCGATTTCTTTTCATTGTTGAGTAAGAGCTTATGGAAAATATACGATGGTGATGGAGTTTTCATTTTAATTCCTGTTATAAACCTGCGATTTAAAAAAATATTGATTAGAGCAATAAACTCCTCCCACACTTCGAGATAGAATTTAAATTCACTTCCATATTTTAAATCAGCGATTTCCAACCTTTTTAGAGACTAGGACTCCTAGGAAAAATTTTCGTTTTTTATTAATATCTCGTAACCCCTGGTGTTAAAAACTCAAAATATGGACTACATTTTAAATGGAACTATTTCAAATCTACCTACAAAATTTCATTAAATTCGTTCTCCCGTGATGATGAGATAAGCAGAGAGATTTTTTATTTATATAAATTAAAATTTATAACAATACGGAAATGGTCGTCACATCAATTCTAATAATTTTTTGAAAAAAATAGGCACCACTCCAAAAATAGTCAAAACGTGTTCGGGATGTCTTAGAACATATGACGTAAAAATCTGGAATTCGACAATTTTTGTGTAAACAAAAATTTTCTATACTATATTACATAATATGAGAAAGTAGAAACACCATTTTATCCCGATTTATGCATTTCGATTTGCGGGATCAGGTTTATCGAACTTAGATTGATATTTATTAATCTAAGAAACCAATTGAGATCCTTTTGTTATCTACAAAAATATTTATTAAATACACAGTATTTACAGAATCAGGACTTCATTTGATATGTCTGCTTTTTAGATTATTTTCCATTGCTTTTTTAGACAAGTTTCTGTCATACATGTAGAGCTGTACGGTGTTCAGTGTAATACGATGTTCAGTGACGAAGATAAAAATTTAAATCTTAAAAATATTTGCATGTTTAAAAGGTTAGTAATTAAAATTTTAAGAAATATAAGAATGCCTATCAAGAGTCGATCGGTCAGTAGCTTGACGTCAGTATCAGTCGATTGGTCAGTAGCTTGACAGACAGACTTAAACAAGACTAAATTATGCATATATCATTTTCAAATGCATTTTCTAATGTGCATTACCTATCTTGTATAATACGGGATTCATATACATAAATAATAATTGTGGCAAAACTAACGTGAATGAAATGTTAATATGTTAATTATATCTTTGTATTTTATCGGCGAAAGCAAATTTCACAATTTCCGCGTTATAAAAAGTAAGTATTCTATTAAAAGTAAAAGTGCTTTAAAATAGTAACTCGAGGTGCTGAATATCCGAATATCTTAGTTTTGATTTATAAATTTGAAAAATGTTGCATTACTGCTTATTACCATGGTTCGCATCGCTCAATAAATCTACATTTATATATAGATAAGCTTATAATATGTTCGTTTATTTGTGTAAATCAATTTATAAATATATACTTTACTCTGAAACTTATGAAATTTGAAATAATACAGAAATGGTTCTTACACCGATTCTAATAAATGTTGGAAAAAATTAACTTAAGTTTGGCTGACCTCGAATTTCTTATATCAGAATCCATTTTTATTTTCAAATTAAAAAAAAATTCTATAAATCGGTATGCGAGTCCAAATTTTTACAAATATAGAATGTTATCAATCAATTTTAAGGGCATGAAAAAAGATCTTACGATTTATACCAAACTGGACAATGTAACCTTCCTCGGGGGGCAGGGGGTACCAGTGCCCCTTAGGGAGGTCTAATGACATCGCGCACAAAAATATTTCTTCGTGGCTATTTTTCGCAACAATGAAACTATTAAGTTATGTGATTATTAAACCATAAATATACATTTATATGCATGATTATGTAAATGTCGTCCTATGCAGGAATGTTAAATAAAATGTAATATTTCGAAAAAATTCCGAAGTTGTTGCTTAAAAAAGAATTCTTTACAGTTCTAGACTATTTATAACAAAGGCAGATATAAAGTTTCGTGAAAATTCATTAATATTTGTGGCTTCAAAAGTGTACACAAGAATTCGACAAGAGATATACAGACACACACCACTTCAAAAATACTCAAAACGTGTTCAGGTCCTAAAACACATATTGATATCCAAATATCGAATTTGAAAATTTGGTGAAAACAATAATTTCTCTATAATATATATTAGGGTCCCTAGGGAGGTCTAATGACACCGCGAACAAAGATATTGCATCGTGTCTATTTTTCGCAACAATGAAATTATTAATGTTCTTCTCGAAAAAAAATTCTGTATAGTTTTAGAGTTTTTATCACAAAGCCAGATATACAGTTTCGTGAAAATTGATTAATATTTGTGACTGCAAAAGTATACACAAGAATTCGACAACAGACATATAAACACACACCGCCCTAAAAATACTCAAAGCGTGTTCAGGTCCTAAAACACATATTGGTATCCAAATCTCGAATTCGCAAATTTTTCTATAATATATTACAGAGCATGAAAAAGTAAAAAAAAATAATTCCTGTTTTAAGAATTTTGATTTACGGGTTCATATTCATGAATCTTCCTTCTGTTATCGACAAAAGTGCTGGTTTATTATACAATACTTATTACATCATCTGACCTACAGTACTATATTATACTTATTACATCATCTGACCTACAGTACTTTATATCTTACAGTAATTTCCACTGGTCTTGAGACAAACATCCTATTTCATATTTTTTCAGCTGCGTTCAGTGGCGAAGATGAAAATTTACATTTTATCAATTTTTCAAACATGCAAATATTTTTACTTAAAATTTCCAGAAATATAAGAGTACAAATCAACCGTTGAACAAAAATTGTATTAAACGAAACCCAACAGAGATAGTGGTACGAAATGAAATGAGTAAAGTTAAAAAAAAACTGTAATATCGCCAGCAGTCATTTCAAAATTAAATTTCATGGTTAATAAATTTGAACTTGTTTAGAGTATCTATTTAAAATTTTCTGCAGGTATACAATTATACGTTTTATTTGGAGCACTGTATTTGAAAGTTCTAAAAAGTGAGATGGGTGTATTGCAACGGCTGTATCGGTGTATATATTACTTTACGATATGTCGACATACTTATATAATATTCTTATTCTGTAACGATACAATAAGCTTCAATATACATGGTGTTTCAAAATGATTGCAGGACAAAATATTTTCTGAAATATTGATCGCAGGCACATGATTCGTAATTAAGAAATGTTTTAATACTAAACTAAGTTTAATAGTAGACTGTGTGATACTAAATAGATCATATGGCTATTTCTTGCAGAATGAATGCGAAATATATCTTTTTGATCAGGCCCTTTAGAAAGTATATATTAGATTAGTCACATGAAAATGTTACATTCTCATGCGATCAATATTACATGAGTTATCATTAATAAAAAATAGCGATGGATAATTGGTTTGATATGCTTTGCATGTAAGTTTTCAAATAGAAATTTTTCTAACAGAATGTAATTTTTGCATTGTACCTAAAATCTATATTTTTATCGTGTCGTTTGATGGAGAAAAAAGATTGAAGTGTCATAACTACGGAAATATTTTTGTGTCCAATTTAGAATATAGGAGTGTTCTATTTCAAAAGATCGTTAAATCAGCAAGCAACAATTTGCTAATTGGAACTTATTTTGTAAAGGCCCCGTCGACAAAGTTACATCTGCGTATTTTGTAAAATGTTTCGCGTGATCAAAACTATAGAAATCCGAAGGCTATATATATCATTTGATAAAAATTTTAAACATATAGGATATATCATTTGTTGCAATAATGAATTGGAATCACGGTTCTGCAACCAATCCTTCCAGGGGCATTTAGTTAGAATATCAGTTGAAACAGCTTGCATAATTCAAATTTGAATTTTCACAATAATGTATTTTGATTTTTTCGGAAATTTAAAAATGCAAAATTGTAAATTGTAAGGAAAGGCGGGATAATAGTTTTACTTCCTCTGTTTTTTCGGAGTGAATACTCATTTCATGTATAAAAAACTCTTGTTTGATCGAAACATATCCTACTTTCTGTCCCAAGAATTATGATGCGACAGACTGAGACAACAGAGTTTTTATCCAATATAGTAACTCCTTTTAAAAATAATAATTGTAAGCTGCACTTCGTCGTTTATACGATTAGAATGCGATATATATTACAATTATATTCTACATTATTATATACACTACCAGACGCAGAAAAGTTAACACCATGAAAGGGCGAGTAGAATGGGTTAATAAAGGACACCCAGACAGAGATAGATCCTATAAGGTTTCATTTTTTGATGAAAACTTTTCCAAATCTTCAGTGAAATTGGCATTCAAATAAACTTGTTCATTATCCAAATTACCTTGATTTTACACTGAAATTTGCTTAGAACAATATTTAGGAACTTTACCTTTATTCTTTAACGACTTTTGAACTATAATGCGTTATCTAAACTTAAAACTTTATTTAACAACTTTATCTAAATCTAAACAATTTGTTGAATAATTAATATATAATATTGTAAAATCTAATGAATTGAACATCTTGGTCCGACTATATGCATAACGTGAACACAATGTGTTTGTCACATTTAAAAAATGTATATAACTTTGTCAGCATTGTGACTAACATCATATGGTAACTTACATTTGCAGTTTTAGAGGTCATTACTTTAACCAGGACCCTCTGCATTATATGTCGAATTTTACTGGTTATTGTAATTGGATTTAACTGCATTACAGGAGACATCATTATCTTATGATATTTCCTTTAGTTCTTGCAAAATATTTTCAAACTTATATTTGCGACGGTTTTTCTCGTGGTTGAATGACTTACAAATGATTTGTTAGTATCGATTACAATTTATTTTCTCACTGACCGCTCTTGTTGATAAAACTTACAATATTTAGTAATGTGCGCCGCTAAAGAGAGAAAAGTTTTTGATTTTGAGTTTCTAAAGATAATTTTAAAAAGAATGAAACTATATTCTTTTTTGCATATCTGGAAACGTTTATAATGTTAAGGAATTGGTATAATTCTAGACCATTCATAATTTAAATAGAGATCGGCGTTGGGTACACCTGTTTGTTTAGTATAAAAGAATGTCATGTACAAGTTCATATGAATTTAAATATTTTAAAATTGAATAAAAGTCTAGTAATTATACCATATTTACCCAAATTAATTTAAGATATGTTTCTGTTTATAAAAACATTTTATTGAAACAATTTGCAAGATATAATAAATTTATTGTTCATATAAAATCTATCATATACTGATATATATAAATTTAAATCAATACATAGTATTTTGTCTATAAAATACTAAAAGAATTTTTTAAATACATAAACATGCGGAATTATTTATTCAACAATAATTTGCAAATTTTTGCAATTTAAAGAAATTAGGAACAAAATTTCTGTTTTATCTAAACATGTTTGATATTTTTAATAATAATTCCAAATTTGTATAAAGAAATGTATATTTCTATGCTTGCACTTAGGTTAATTACATCAGACATCATCTGAAGTATTTAGGATGAAAACGTATCAAATTTCCAAGCGTTTAACACAGATAATTATTCGATTTTTACATAAATTGCAGCATTTAAGAAACAAATGTAAGAATGTGTATAGGGACAACAATCCGATCACGACTTGCCGCTGGACTGTATTTTCAAAATCCAAGTTTGCTCTGTCTATTAATCTTATATTCCTCACATCAATACAAATATTTTGTTATTTAAGCTACTTTTCTTACCGAAGTTTAAATTTTGAGCATTGTAAGCACCTCTTGGAATTCAATATTTGTTCGCCAATTTTGATTCAATTTTTTTCAATTGTTAGATTTATTAGAACTTTGTTGCGTTTCTTTACTCTAGACTTGCTTATGTTCATTGGTGGATTTCTTTGAAAACTTGTGCGATCCATGCTTTGTGGAATAAACTTTCTGTTTTGCTATCCAACGCAAGTTGTGTTTGTTTCAATCTGAGAATCCTTTAATGGATTTAAAACCATATCATTTGTTTCAAACTGAGATTGTATAAATCCAGAAGAACATTTATTTAAATAATCTCTACCACTATACACATTACTCCTATTCATGGCTTAATTTTGAACACAAGGATATTCAGAACTTTTACTACAGCTAAGCATGTTTAAGAGATACATGTGGTTTGGTAATGGTTTACTATTTTGTAAAAAACATTTCCAAATCTTCACTGAACTCGTCATTCAAATAAACTTGTTCATTATCCACATTTACTTGATTTTACACTGAAGTTCGTGTAGAACAACATCTAAAATCTTTACCTTTACTTTTTGCCGGCTTTGAACTATAATACTTTATTTAATCTTAAAACTTTAACACCTTTTTAAACTTTCTAACAACTTTATCTTAAAACTTTATCTTACAACTTTATCTAAATTTAAACAATTTGTTGATTCATTGTTCATAGAATTATATGCACTGCGCTAAAATCGATCTTCGAAACTTTTAAATGTCTCAAAAATACTCTGTTCAGCTATATTTCCACTATCTTCCGATACACTATTTCCACCATATGTGCTCTCATTATTCTCTTCTATATAATCTTCATAAAATTACTCGATTCAGCAATATTTCCACTAACTTTCGACACACTATTTCTACTATGTTTCGATACACTATTTCCATTATATGTCCATACACTATTTCCGCTATCTTTTGATAAACAATTTCTAACATATGTATTTTCTTTGTTCCCTATTGTATTTTGAGAAGGATTTTCAAGATCTTCATCTGAATGTTGGGTATTTTGCGATTTCATGTCTTTTGAATCTTGTACAATAGGTACACATTGCTCGGAATATGTATTGGTTGCTTTGAAATAGTCTGGCATAATTAGAGTTAGTTTGCAAATCAATTGACTTTCCCAAGGATATATATTACTTGCATTTCGAAATGAACATTGAGATTTATTTTTAAGATCTGCATCTGATGCCAAGGTATTTGAATATTTCAATTTCATTGAATCGTGTTCCATTGATGCATATCGTTCAGCAATGATGTTTAATGCATCCCATCCACTTTTAGACATATCTTCTTTTAAGATATTGGAAATTTGATCTTCGGCGATTATAAGGACTTCTGCGACTCCACGCATGTTGAAAAGTGTTGCAAAAGATGTCACAACTACGCAGAAGTGTAGGAAAACTCCGACATCAAATCCCTCAGAGAAAAAACTCTTACGAATATCATTAATGAAGTTTTTGAAATATTGAAGATTCACATTATCTTTTCTAATAGAATAGGGCACTTCTGTCATTGGACATTTTAGACATTGCTTCATCCTTCTATCCAAGAATCGAAAGGCACTGCTAAAAGTTTCGTTAAAAGTTTTTGAAATATATTTGCGATATCGGCAAGGAACTTCATACCAATTCATCATAAATTTCATGCAATCTCTGGCGAATGAATATTCCTCATTATATGTTAACTGTTCCTTCTTTCCAGCCATCTAAATATATATAATCACTTTGCAGAAATGCCGTCCTCCACATACAGATGGCTGAACAGTAAGAGCTTTGCAACTAGCAGATTCTAAATCTGGATCCTTGTATTACTTCTAAAATTTTTTTAAATATTATGAACAGTTACATCTATAAGAATTTACCACCGGCTATAAAATACATTTGTATTTGATGAATGGCAAAATAACGAAATTGAAATGGTAGATTTGTAGTATTAGCATAAAATGGTGAGCAGTATCTCATACAGTTAATACCTAAATATTCACTGATTTCGATTATCTATGTTCAGAACTGCTGACTGGTTGAATTGAGCATTTGGATTGGTTGCAAGGAAAAACATTGCAGGCAAAATCAAATACTTTGAATTCTTCAGTATTTTAAATGCAGGGGGTGTTTGTCCCGGGTATGACTGATTTTATTATTTTTACTTGCCTTTGAGTATATAACGACATGCCGGTTGAGAACGCGCTCATTTCTTGTCGGGGTCTCAAGAGGAAGAGAACTTGTTAAATTCGATTGTTATCTTACTCCACAGGACGTCACTAAATGTCTTTGGACGTCACTGGATCCTGTGTATACAGCAGAATTAGAAAATTTAACGGAAGATGCTTACGTCCGTATATTGTGACTTCAAAATTCATGCTCAATTCTTAACTCTGATACTGATTATTTTTTAAACTGTAATGCAATTTTTAACTGTAATAACTTTTTGCGTTTGTGCAACTTTTCTTAAAGTTCATCCTGGACATTATATATCCAGGACTATATATATATATATATATATATATATATATATATATATATATATATATATATATATATATATACATACAGGGGGTCCTAAAAACATTGATCTCAACTTTTGTTTCTTAAATATTGATGTATAATAAATTACAAAGTTGCAGATTACAAAGTAAAAATGGTACAGAATTTTATGAAATTGATAAAAGTTTTCAGGGTATTAAATTCGAAGAAATACAATGTTTAAATTTTTATACTGTCCCAGTACAAAATAGTTCCAACTAGAAAAATGTACCCTATACTCTAGTAAGATATTGTACAAAGTTTCTGCATTTTATCATAAGAAGGCCAAAATATATTTTTAAAGAAAGTTGGTGGGGGATTAAACACAAATTAAAATGTAAGTGTGTACAGCTGGAGTTCAAGATGACGCAACACAGAAATGTTTCAAAGGCAAATGATATCTGCTCTTTTAGATTTTTTTACAAACTTTCAAATATATGCTTTCTGAAAAATACCTTAAAATTTTACGTAGTTAATTACAGAGTAAAACTTGGAAATGGCACAATACAAATGAACATTACAACATCTTAGAAATGTATGCATATGCAAATATCTGCTTCTGATCGGTGCGTCACACAATCTCAACAGAGGCATCATCACATGAGAAAGTTCTTTTTGCTATGCCATTGATCAATCGCCTCGCTTACGCAAGCTTAGGAGGCGCAGCCTGGCAGTCTTAGCGACCTTTAAGTATTTCACATTTATGCTACATTTAAAGAGTGTAGGTAGCCTGTACAAGCAGTATGTCGCAATATAGCAAAGAAGAACTTTGAAATGCTTATGCTGTATTGAAATGCTTATTTGAAATGCTTATGCTGTAGAGTTTATGCAGTCGCAATGCTGACTAAACTGTACGGGAATATCAACCTACTTTTCCCAATTCGCGACATACTTTTGGGAGATTTATTTCCCGATTTGTGCAACAAGTGCTTGAAAGAGGAAGCGTACATCGTGTAGGTGGACTAGGTAAGCAGACTTCTCTCAACTAATGTAGAAATTAATATTTTGGCTTACTTTTGCAGTCATCCACATTGTAGTGTTCTTGCGGCTGCTTCAAAAATGAACGCACTACCTGCAATAGTGTGGAGAATACTGAGACGGTATAAATGGCAAATATTTAACACTCATGCTGTGCAAGGACAGGAGCTAACAGGTTATCAACGTCGTCTAGATTTTTGTAATTGGGCTCCAAATAAGGAAAATGTAAATCCCTCTTTCCTGAAAAACGTAATTTGGACTCATGAATTCAGTTTTAAGCAATATGGATGCAGAAATCCTCAAAATGATCACTGCTGGTCTGACTCAAATACATTTTTGTTCGATATTCATCATCATAAGCGATTTTTTATGAATGTATGGTGTAATATTTTCAGAAATCGTTTGCTTGGATCCATACTGTATTATTGTATGTTGACAGGTGACAGATTTGTTAATGAGATTCTGTATGCGGTTTTTCCTGATTTTATGGATGACTACCACTAGCAGTATTTCCACATATATGGTTTCAAAAGGACGGATTTCGAGCTCACTATACTCCAGTTATGAAACTCTGGTAAAATAACGAATTTCCAGACAAGTGGATTGGCTTGCATAGGCCTGTCGAATTTCCCCCTAGATCGCATGGTTTAACGCTTATGGATTTTTATTTGTGAGGTAGTTTATTTACAACTATTTACCTGTCACTTCCCTTAAATAAAGCAGAGTTGCTACAACGCATTCAAGATGGCTGTGGTGACATCACCCAACAAGAACTTGATGGAGTGCAAAGAACTGTTATCAGCCCATTGCAGGTCTGTATTGGCATGGATGGAAAATATTTTGAACAGGCTTTGCAACCTTAAATTAATTATTTCTACACAGTGTAGATACTTTTGTATCAATAAATAGCAAAATTTTTATTTATTTAGTCGATCATTGTCTTCTTTTGTAATTTGCACATGACCCCTGAAACGCGATATGCCGACATGATTTTTTCCTTCTGAGAATCCATGTCGATGCATCCTAAAGTGGTTTATGTCAGCTTTTTGTATTTACCTGGACTTTTTATGATAAAATGCTGAAAATTTGAACATAACCTATTAGTGTATGGGGCACATAGTACCCATTTATTCGGAATATTTTTGTACGTAATGTGTTTGTACGTATTGGAAATGTTTTTGTTATAAACATTTAAATTTTATGTTTCCTAAAATTTAATTCCCTGGAAAATTTAAATCGATTTCATAAAATTCTGTGCCTTCTTTTAAGCAATGTTGTAGTTTACTATATATGTCTAAGATCAATATTTAACGAATAAAATCCGAGATCAATGTTTTTGGGACACCCTGTATATATATATATAACACCAGCAATCTTGTTGGTTGAGGTGGAGTTTCTTCAGTACTCCTAAAGAAGCGAGTACTCACGATTACACAACGTCTCAATGGGAGAGACGCACCCAAAAACATTAGAACAAGCAGCTGAAGCATGTTTGTGTTGTAACAGAAAAGGTTGGAGGTCCCAATCCAATATGAGGGACACTTCATCTAGCATAAATATCGTAGATTTAAGACATCCACGCAGTTGAAGTTGCAGAATAACAAAGTTCAATAGCAGTGTTCGATACCTGTCAGCATTGACCGAACTTTCTGTACATCCTATGCCTATTTTACTCCATAAATCGCCCTTACCGCGCCAATTTGGCCCTCGGTGGCAGAAACCTGAACTATTTTGTTTCTTTTAAAAATTAAAACCGCAACGTCTAAATAGTATTTACTAAATAGTACTACTTGATATCTAAATAGTATTAATAGTATTAAAACCGCAACGTCTAAACAGTAATTTGGTTGAGTTTGCCCCAACGCATATTTTCCTCACTATCGGACTCTAAACTCCTTGACCTTAATACTGGCCACCCTGTATATAAAATTAAAAATAAGTCTATCCGTTTGTATATACGTTTGTCTCATAATCACGTAAGAACGGCTGAACGGAATTTATTGAACTTTTGTGGGTAGCTTTGAATTTGATTCACTTAAAATTTAATATATTTTTCGAGTTTCTAGATATATTAATGAACAACAAAACATTTCATAGAAGTTCTTCCCTCTACCTCCTTGGTTCCTCCAAATGAAAAAGTTTGGAAATCGCTGGTTTATAACGTTAAATAGAATTAAAACTCTATCTCTGAGTCTGGATGGAGTTTATTGCACAAATCAGCCAGTTTTGAAAATCGCTGGTTTGAAACATGAATATACATAAATAGAAACCCTATCAACATGGTGTATTTTCTCATGCTCCTACTTAATAATAAAAGTGATAAGAAATCAATATGGTTAATTACCAACATTTTATGAGGAATATTCTTTCTTATATCATGTTGCTCAGCAAAGTCATTAAATAAAAAGTGTTTGTTTATTTTTTTTATTTCGATTTGAATAATAAATAAATGGATATAAAATATATCTTATACATGAACGGTTTGATTTTTTTACTTAATATTACATGTACTAATAATTACATGCTCCGTACATCACTTTCATTTATTTTGGCAAAAAGTTTTGAAAGTTAAATATCTTGTTTAGCCAGCAACCTCATATATTATGTTTAGCCAATAACTTCATATAATATATTTAGTCAATAATCTCATATATTGTGTTTAGCGTTAACAAGATGGAAAAAGATATCGCCATATCGACAACTTTCCTGTTGAGAACTTGATGGATGGTGTCAATGGGCCCTTTATAAAAAGCGCCTTCAATATAAAAAAGCAATTTCCTTAGAATTCAAGTTACTTTCGAAAATGAAGGAGAATATAGGACAGTATCCGTGGATATGTCCAATAGATAGACATGTGGGAGTTAGAAAGCGACTGTGCAGCTCTTCCCAAATATACATGTCTATAAGTATTTCAATCGTCTTTAAGAGGAAAGATGCAAGTTCAGACGCCGACAATAAATGTCTTATCTACGAAACTCTGCGAGCTCCTAGAATAGATAAACGTTTTAAATCGAAAACGTTATTTGTTCTGAATGAGTTCCTTCGCGTTTTACCGAAGTTTTTTAAAACTTGTAAAATAAATTATCAAAAATTCGGCTTCTATTAGCCCTTTGAAAAGCTAGTAACTCTTGTCAGTAAAAAAACAACAACAGAAAAGAGACTTTAGTTTCAACTTTTTAATGAGAATATAGATTTTTCGTACACTTTTTTTTCCAATCCCCGAAAAATGAGAGATTCTACAAATGTTTTAATATCTATCAAGCTTTTCTAATTATTGAACGTATTGTAAGTCTATTTGGTTGCATACGGCGTTTGAAAAGGACGCGTCTTTCTAGGCCGAGTAGGAGCTTTGAAAAGGTGTTTACATACGTATATAAACAATCGGCTTTTAATATATTATAGGTTCTGTTACTGTGAAAACCGTATTCAATGCATACATTATGACGACATTGACTAAATATCAACTCATAATTTCCAGTGTTTATTCAAGTTTTTTTATAGTTTTATCGTACGATGACTAGAGTATTGCCATAGTTATGCATTTACCAATCAATGAAAGGAAAAAATGGATGATGACAATAGCAAAATATGCTATTAAGAACAATTGAATACTTTTCAATTGTCTTTAAATAAGGGCGAAATATTTCGTGAACGGTTTATCCTATAGTCATGGGGTCAGTCTTATTCGCTTAGTTGTTAAAATTTACCTGAAAACCAAGTGCTTAATTAATACATTTTAATAACATTAGTCATTTATACTAGATTTCCACTAATTTTGCACAAAATAAGAGTAGGATATAATTTTATGAATCATAGCAAAATCTAATCAGCATCAGAATAACCATCAAGGGACAAGAAAGAGATCCAAGAAATTAAATTAAATAGTTTTTTAACTACAGTGAAAAACGTCTACATTTTTCAAAGTTAAACATTTGAATATCTCGATAATGGTCAAATCTGAGAGCAATGGATTTCATCTTATGCCTTTTATCATCAAAAATTACGAATAAAACATGCATTTAATCGGTACATTTGAGCATATATATTATTTTATTTTAGATCTGATATTGTACATTTGCTGCCTATTTCGTAGGAACAGGTGTGATTTTCGATATGATTCCAGTAATTTCCTTATACATTATCATGTAATGCAATGAATGTAAAACGGAAGATTTATTTTATGCACTTCTAATATACTTCGAATTATTTTATGCACTTCTAAAATACTTCGAATAATTACTTGAAATTGCACTGAATTTGAAGTTTTGATTCACTTTCCGTGCTTATTAGGCGACTGGGTGTATTTTTAAAGGCAACGTGTCATGAATACAAAAGAAAACATTAATTATCTCGAGAGGATGTGCTACAATCCTCTTTTGAAGTACAAAGCCCCTATTGTATGTGCAAAAAATATATTGAATTATGTACTTACAAATCTTTGTTCATTGCTTTGCTAAAAAGAGAGTAATGTTTTAGATTTTCAATTTCAATAAAGATGATTTTAAAGGGAACAGCGCTTTTCCTTTTTTCATTATCCATGAAACGTTTGCATTGCCAAAAATTGGAGATGGTACTAGAATTTCATATATTAAATCGCTATTGGCGACAGTTACACCTGCTTGTATAGTACGAAAGAAAGTGAATTACAAATTCATATAAATTCAAATATTTTGATACTGCATAAAAGTCTAGTATAAGTAATATTTTAACCCAAAAAATTTTATTAAGATTATATTTACAATAGTATTTTATTGAAAAAAATTTTCAAAACAATTTTTATTTTTATACAAACATTTTATTGGAACAATTTCAAGATGTAATGAGTTTGTTATTCATAAGAAAACTAATGCACTACTTTCATAAGTTCAAATCAATACATAGCAGTTTTTCTCTAAAATATTTAAGACTTTTTGAAATGCTTAAACTTGCAAAATGATTTAAGCAACATTAAGTTTCACTTTATGCATTTGAAAGAAATTGTGAATAAAATTTCAATTGTATCCAAACCTGTTCGTATATGTCAATAAAACTTTTAAATTCGCAAAATGAAATTCAAATTTTTGTGCTTTCACGGAGACTAATTACATCCGACAGTATCTGCTGTATTTAGATGAAAACGTGTAAGAACATTTAAGAATTTTTCACAAATTGCTAAAATTATGGAACGAAAGAATGTTTTTGAGGATAACAAATCCGATCACGACTTGACTATTGACAGCATTTTCAAACTCCAAGTTTTTTATGCCTATGATGCTTATATTCTTCTTCAGCATCTATAAAATTATTTTATTATTTAAGCTAATTTGCTCACCAAGGTTTAACTTTTGACCATTGGAAGTACTTTATGGAATGTAATATTCTTTTTCACAATCCCAATTCAATTTTTGAACTGGCAAAACATTTAGAACTTTCTTTATTACAGTTCTTTGTCTCAGACCTGCTTATTGTCGATGGAGCATTTTCTGGATAACTTGAGCGATCCAAGAAAACCATAATTACTATTTTGCTCTCCAACACAAACTTTGTCCGTTTCAGTTTGAGAATGCCTTAATGGATTTGAAACATTTTCATCTGTTCTTAAATCACGTTCTATAACGCTAACATAATCTTTGTTTAAATAACTTTGACAACTATACACATTACTCTGATTCATGCCTAAATTTTGAGCGCAAGGACATTCAGAATCTTTATTACAGGTAAAACATTTCAGAGATTCTAGTGGTTTTTCAACGGTTTCATTTCTTGCAAAAAACCTTTCCCAATATTCTGTGAAACAGTCATTCGAATAAACTTGCACATTATCATTCCAAAGGGCTCAATGTATTTCATTTTTTTAACCCGGGTTCAATCCAAAACTAATTGGGTGATATTATTCATTAATATTCCCATAGGTCCTACAGACCGTCTGAACGACTTACTAAAATTGCATTTTGATTAAGTCATTTTTACGGTAGTTATCGTTAAGGTCTCAATGTATTTCACTTTTTTAACCCGGGTTCAATCCCAAAACTAATTCGGTGATATTATACATTTATATTCCCAAAGGTCCTACAGACCGTCTGAACGACTTACTAAAATTGCATTTTGATTAAGTCATTTTTACGCTAGTTATCGTGCTAACGGACAGACAGATAGACGGACAGACAGACAGAAGGAACACAGTCATAAACACTTTTCAACTTTGTTGTAAAGTGTTAAAAATTCGTTAAATGTGTTACTAAGTAGGGTGGGTGGACTGACAGACAAATGCGACAGAAATTTCATTTCAGTACTCTAATCTAAAAAAACAAATTTAATTTCATTGATTTGCGTCATTTTTATCAATTTGGAGACATTTCCGCTAATTTGGTAAAGTTTAAGAAAATTTACCAAGTTATCGATACTCAGCCGAATTCGTAGCTCTAAATTTGCAGATCTGAGAAATAAAATATCCTGATCCCGTTTGTATATACTAAATGAAAACACTAAAATTGTATAAGATACAGCCGTTATACTCTTTTTCTGTTTCAACAATTGGCTAAATGAATTTATTGGGTAAACACAGTATATGAGTTTATTAGCTAAACACAATATATGAGGTTGAAACCTCTTTGCTAAAATAAGTGAAACTATTGTACGCAGTCCGCAAATTATATTATTAAAAGAACAATCAAATCGTTCATTTATAAAATATATTTTTACATCCATTTATTTATTATTCAAATAGAAAAAATAATAAATATTAACAACACATTTAATTTCATTCCGTTGCAGAGCAACATGATATGAGATAGAATCTTCCTCATAAAATGCGAAATTAAATAGCCCTTTTGATTTCTTTATACTTTTCATCGTTGAGTAAAAGCTTGTGAAAGATAAGCATGGAGGTAGATTTTTCCATTTAAATTCATGTTTCAAACAATTCGTGTCTTCCGATAGTGACTAATGAATGCAAAAATCCTGCATCAAACTCGGAAATAAAGTTTATTTCATTTCGACGTTTTAAACAAACGATTTTCATCCTTTCCGTTTGAATAAACCACGGAGTTGGAGAGTATAACTCGTAGGAAAAAGTTACGTTTTCCATTAATATCTCGACAACTCCTGGTCTTAGAACCTTGAAACTTGGACTAAATTTATGGGAGGCTATTTCAAGGCTCTCCACAAAATTTCATTAAATTCGGTTCAACCGTTTTTCCGTGATGAGACAAACGATAATTTAGTTTTTTACTAATATCTCGAGAACCAACCACTGGCCGTAGAAACTCAAGTCATGGACTAAATTTTAAGTGGGGTATTTCTAGGCTACCCACCAAATTTCATCAAATTCGGTTCAGCCGTTCTCCCGTGATGATGGGACAGACAGACTGACTGATTTTCAATTATATATATATATATATATATATATATATATATATATATATATATATATATATATATATATTTATATATTTATATATATTTATATTTGCTATGTGTCATTCTGCCAATTTCCGATTAGATAGACAAAGTCTTGAAATCTGGTACACGGGTCGAAAAAACTCTCTGGGAAAGTCGAATTTTTTTAAAATGTTCTTTAGAGGGTGTAACTACATCAAAACGTTCGAAATGTGGACTAATAGGAAACCGTGCTTTAGATAGACAGACCTCAAATGAGATTTCATACATGAGATAAAGACCTTATATTTGGTATGTAAATAATTTGTATGAATAGAAGTATGTGTACAATTTCATGTTTCCAATATTTGCTATTTTAGATAGTATCTTACACCAAAATTCCCGATTTGCCAAATAAATGAAGAACATATTACTCAAAATTCGACGGAGACTTGATATTTGGTATATGGGCTAACCATTTGATGAAAAACCCCTCAATAATCCCAAGAATATTAGTGTTTTTTAAATATGTTCATTTATGAGTGTGCTCTACAGAAAAATGCTGGAATGTTGAAAGGCTAGAAGAAAGTTCTTCACGAAGAGATAGAGATTATAAATTTGATGTAATGGTAGATAGTTGTAAAAGAAGACGTAGAATTTAAAGTTTCCCTAATTAAATAATTCAATAGTGCTAAACATGTAGATGTTCGATGTTTCAAATAAATGAGGACTTCCTGTTTTGAGTGAGGTAGAGTCTTGAAATTTGAAATTTTCACTAATGTGCAGTAGACCGTATGCTCTACTTGATGTAGAGCACACCCTCTAATCCTCGAAATGTGAAACGATAAAAAAGCATATGTCGTAATGATAGACACTTCATATCTGATTAATCGGTATATCGAAAAAAAGGAAATGTACAATATTAGTTTTTCAAAATTTTCTGTTTTGGGGTTTTCCACACACCAAACTGTTCAATTCGACGAATACATAATAAATGCTTTCTAAAGTGCGATGGGCGTAATTTTACACAGGTCAGTAAATTATTCAATAGAATCCTCGAAAAAAAATCTGAGAGTGCTCCACAGCAAAACTTTCAAATTGTAAAATTATAAAATAACATATTTCACGATTATAGTTAGATTAGATTTGGGTGTGAGCTTAGATACTTTGAAAGGAAGAAATTGCACAATTTCAGTTTTCTAATACTTATTTCTTTCGGGGACCGCACAAGAAAATGTTCAGTTTACTGAACCTGCTTCAAGTTATTTACTTCATTTATTTTACACCATTCATAACAAAAAAAAATGCTGCATTAAACCAATGTTTTAATTCTATTTGTTCGATACTTATATATAACTAGCAGCATACCCGTTCTTCGAAGTATATAATATCAAGAAATTTAAAATTTATAATCAAGTGTAAATTTCTATAGTATTCGAAATGACTTGTTAAACAAAAGATACTGTTAAAATATTCAATTTAATGCTCTGAAAACGAAGTGTAGGAATCTTTGTTCTCGCCGTATAAAATTATATTCACTGGCAGATTTGAAGAATAAAACATACTGGCTCCGTTTGTATGCAAATTAACAAAAAATATGAAGTTGAATATATATATGCAAAATAAAAGAGTTAAAATTACATGGGACCCATATTACCTATATACACGAATATTAGAGGATATATCCTTATTAGTAGATTACAGGCATAAATCCAAATTATCAATAAACCCGAAATCTTGAAATCTGAAAGTAGTAACTCACTAGATAGGTGAAGATTCTTTGCCAAAGTAAATGCAAGTGATGTACACAGTCAGTAGTTAATAATAAAATTAAAAGCAAATTTGAACCGTTCTTTTATAAGATATATTTTAAAATCCATTTATTTATTATTCAAATCGAAAAAATAATAGTAAAAATTACAAACTCATTTCATTTAATTGCGTTACTGAGTAATATGATATAAGAAAGATTCTTTCTCATAAAAATCTGATAATTAAATAACCATTTCGATTTCTTTTTATTGCTGACTAAGAGCTTATGAAAAATAAACCATGGTGATGGAGTTTTTATCTTAATTCCTGTTATAAACCTGCTATTTAAAAAAAATATTGATTAGAGCAATAAACTCCCACCATACTTCGAGATAGAATTTCAATTCATTTTCATATTTTAAATCTGCGATTTCCAACCTTTTTAGAGAGTAGGACTCCTAGGAAAAATTTTCGTTTTTTATAAATATCTCGCAACCCCTGGTGTTAAGAACTCAAAACATGGACTATATTTTAAATGGAACTATTTCAAATCTACCTACAAAATTTCAGTAAATTCGTTCTGCCGTGATGATGAGATAAACCGAGAGATTTTAAGTTTTATTTATATGAATTAAAATTTATAGCAATACGGAAATGGTCGTCATATCAATTCTAATAATTTTTGGAAAAAAAATAGGCATCACTACAAAAATAGTCAAAACGTGTTCGGGATGTCCTAGAACATATGACGTCAAAATCTCGAATTCGACAATTCTTGTCTAAACAAAAATTCTCTATACTATATTACATATTATGAGAAAGTAAAAATACCATTTTATCCTGATTTATGGATTTCGATTTGAGGGATCAGGTTTATCGATCTTAGATTGATATTTATCTATCTAAGAAACCAAATGAGATCCTTTTGTTATCGACAAAAATATTTATTGAATACACAGTATTTACAGAATCAGGACTTCATTTGATATGTCTGCTTTTTATATTAATTTCCATTGCTTTTTTAGACGAGTTTCAGTCATACATGTAGAGCCGTACGGTGTTCAGTGTAATACGGTGTTCAGTGGCGATGCCTCGTGCAATACAATGCTCAGTGACGAAGATAAAAATTTAAATCTTAAAAATATTTGCATGTTTAAAAAGTTAGTAATTAAAATTTTAAGAAATATAAGAATGCCTATCAAGAGCCGATCAAAAATAAGTGATGATAAGGTGAAGATTAACCGATTTCGATTATTTATGTTCAGAACTGCTGACCGGTTGAATTGAGTATAAGGATTGGTTGCAAGAAAAAAAACTCACTTGGAGCCTTTTGTAGGAAAAATTAATTTTTTGTATTCTTTAATAGTTTACGCGCAGGGCGTGCTTCTCCTGGGCATGACTGACTTTATGATTTTTACAAGCTTCTGCGCATATGACGACATGCGGATTAAAAACTCGTGCATTTCTTTTCGGGCTCTCAAGAGGAACCGAACTTATTAAATGCGACTGCCATCTTACCCCTCACGACGTTAATAAATGTCCTTGAACGTCACCGGATCCTGTGTGCACAGCAAAATTAAAAAATCTTTGAGCAATATGTTTACGTCTGGGAATTGCCGTTTCAATATTAATAAATAAATTTTAATTTTAATAATGTGAAAATAGATCGTGCTTTGGCAACTCTTCTTAAAGTTTACTCTGAACTGCAACATCACACATGGCGAAACTGAGTCCCCATAATATCATGCAGGAACTTTTTGATTCCTTGCCCGGCTGAGTTCTCGACAGTATATTAAAGAACCTTGTTTATACATTTCTTTTGGAAACATCTGATTGGTCAGTAGCTTGCCAGACAGACTTAAATAAGACTAAATTATGCATATATCATTTTCAAATGTATTTTCTAATGTGCATTACCTATCTCGCATAATACGAGATTCATATACATAAACAATAATTGTGACAAAGCTAACGTGTATGAAGTGGTAATATGTTAATGTATCTTTGCATTTTATCGGCGAAAGCAAGTTTCACAATTTTCGCGTTATAAAAAGTAAGTATTCTATTAAAAGTAAAAGTGCTTTAAAATAGTAACTCGAGGTGCTGAATACCCGAATATTTTTAGTTTTGATTTAAAAATTTGAAAAATAATGTTACATTACTGCTTATTACCAGGGTTCGCATCGTTCAATAAATCCACATTTATATATAGATAAGCTTATAATATGTTCGTCATCAATTTAGTAAATCAATTTATAAATATATACTTTACTCCGAAACTTATGAAATTTGAAACAATACAGAAATGGTTCTTACACCGATTATAATAAATTTTGGAAAAAATTAACTTAAGTTTGGCTGACCTCGAATTTCTTATATCAGAATCCATTTTTATTTTCAAATTAAAAAAAAATTCTATAAATCGGTATGAGAGTCCAAATTTTTACAAATATAGAATGCAATCAATCAATTTTGAGGGCATGAAAAAAATATTACGATTTATACCAAACTTAACAATGTAACCTTCCTCGGAGGGCAGGGGGTACCTGTGCCCCTTAGGGAGGTCTAATGGCATCGCGCACAAAAAATATTTCATCGTGGCTATTTTTCGCAGCAATGAAACAAATAAGTTATGTGATTATTAAACTATAAATATACATTTATATGTATGATTACGTCAAATGTCGTCCTATGCTGCAATATTAAATAAAATATAATATTTCGAAAAAATTCCGAAGTTGTTGCTCAAGAAAGAATTCAGTACAGTTCTAGACTATTTATAACAAAGGCAGATATAAAGTTTCGTGAAAATTCATTAATATTTGTGGCTGCAAAAGTGTACACAAGAATTCGACAAGAGATATACAGACACACACCACTCCAAAAATACTCAAAACGTGTTCAGGTCCCAAAACACATATTGGTATCCAAATCTCGAATTCGAAAATTTGGTGAAAACAATAATTTCTCTATAATACATATTAGGACCTCTAGGGTGGTCTAATGACACCGTGAACAAAGACATTTCATCGTGTCTATTTTTCGTAACAATGAAACTATTAATGTTCTTCTCGAAAAAAAATTCTGTACAGTTTTAGACTTTTTATAACAAAGCCAGATATACAGATTCGTGAAAATTGATTAATATTTGTGACTGCAAAAGTGTACACAAGAATTCGACAACAGACATATAAACACACACCGCCCCAAAAATACTCAAAACGTGTTCAGGTCCTAAAACACATATTGGCATCCAAATCTCGAAATCGCAAAGTTTTCTATAATATATTACAGAGCATGAAAAAGTAAATAATATAATTCCTGTTTTAAGAATTTTGTTTTACGGGATCATATTCATGAATCTTCCTTCTGTTACCGACAAAAGTGCTGGTTTATTATACAATACTTATTACATCATTTGATCTATATTTACAGTAATTTCCACTGCTCTTAAGACAAACATCCTATTTCATATTTTTTCAGCTGCGTTCAGTGGCGAATATAAAAATTTACATTTTATCAATTTTTCAAACATACAAATATTTTTACTTAAAATTTCAAGAAATATAGGCGTACAAATACACCGTTGAGCAAAAATAGTATTAAAAAAAACCCAACAGAGATAGTGGTACGAAATGAAATGAGTAATGTTAAAAAAAACTGTAATATCGCCAGCAGTCATTTCAAAATTAAATTTTATGGTTAATAAATTTGAACTTGTTTAGAATATCTATTGAATATTTTCAGCAGGTGTACTATAGAACGTTTTATTTGGAGCACTGTATTTGAAAGTACCAAAAAGTGTGATGAGTATATTGCAACAGCTACATCGGTGTATATATTATTTTACGATGTGCCGACATACTTATATAATATTCTTATTGAGTAACGATATAATAAGCTTCAATATACATGATGTTTCAAAATGATTGCAGGACAAAATATTTTCTGAACTATTCATCGCAGACCCATGATTCGTAATTAAGAAATGTTTTAATACTAAACTGTAGTAACTAGTTTAATACTAAACTATAGTAATACTAAACTGTAACTTTTAATAGTAGACTGTGATTTTGAATAGATCATATGGCTGTTTCTTGCAGAATGAATACGAAATATATATTTTTGAGCAGGCCTTTTAGAAAATATATATTAGATTAGTCACATGAAAATGTTACATTCTCATGTGATCAATATTACATGAGTTATCATTAATAAAATATAGAGATGGATAATTAGTGACTGCATAAAATTTTGATAACGTTTTGCATGTAAGTTTTCAAATAGAAATTTTTCTAACAGAATGTAATTTTTGCATTGTCCCTGAAATCTATATTTTTGTCGTGTCGTTTGATCGAGAAAAAGAGATTGAAGTGCCATAACTTCGGAAATACTTTTGTGTCCAATTTAGAATATAGGAGAGTTCTGTTTCAAAAGATCGTTAAATCAAGAAGGAACAATTTGCTAATTGAAACTTATTTTGTAAAGGCCCCGTCGACAAACTTACATCTGCGTATTTTGTAAAATGTTTCGCGTCACCAAAACTATAGAAATCCGAAGGCTATATATATCATTTGATGAAATTTTAAACATATAGGATATATCATTTGATGCAATTTTAAATTATAACCACGGTTCTGCAATCAATTCTTCCAGGTGCATATAGTCAGGATATCTTTTGAAATACCTTGCATAATTCAGATTTTCACAGTAATGTATTTCGATTTTTTCTGAAATTTAAAAATGCAAAATTGTAAATTGTAAGGAAAGGCGGGATAATAGTTTTACCTCCTCTGATTTTTCGGAATGAATACTCATTTCATGTATAAAAAATACTTGTTTGATCTTACAGCTTTATCTTAATTTAAACAATTTGTTGAATAATTAGTATATAATACTGTAAAATCCAATGAAGTGAACACCTTGGTCCGACTATATGAATATCGTGAACACAATGTGTTTGTCACATTTAAAAAAAATGTATATAACTTTGTCAGCATTGTGACTAACATCATATGGTAACTTACATTCAATTTTAGAGGTCATTACTTTAACCAGGACCCTCTGCATTATATGTGGAATTTTACTGGTTATTGTAATTGGATTTAGCTGCATTACAGGAGACATTATTATCTTATATTTTCTTTAGTTCTTGCAAAATATTTTCAAACATATATTTGCGACGGTTTTTGTCGTGGTTGAACGACTTACAAATAATGTGTTAATATCGATTACAATTTATTTTCAAGCTGACCACTCTTGATGATAAAACTTACCATATTTAGTAATTTGCGTCGCTAAAGAGAGAAAAATTTTAGATTTTCAGTTTCTAAAGGTAATTTTAAGAAGAACACAACTATTTTCTTTTTTGCATATCTGGAAACTTTTATAATGTTCAGGAATTGGGATAATTCTAGACCATTCATAATTTAAATGGAGATCGACGTTGGGTGCACCTGCTAGTTTAGTATAAAATAATGTCATGTACAAGTTCATATGAATTTAAATATTTTGAAATTGAATAAAAGTCTAGTAATTATACCATATTTACACAAATTAATTTTATTAAGATAAGTTTCTGTTTATAAAAACATTTTATTGAAAAATTTTGAAGATATAATAATTTATTATTCATAAAAATCTATAATATACTGATATATATAAATTTAAATCAATACATAGTATTTAGTCTATAAAAATTTTTTTAAATACATAAACATGCGGAATTATTTATTCAACAATAATTTGCAAATTTTTGCAATTTAAAGAAATTACGAACAAAATTTCTGTTTTATCTAAACATGTTTGATATTTTTAATAATAATTCCAAATTTGTAAAAATGAATTTATATTTCTATGCTTGCACTTAGACTAATTGCATCAGATATCATCTGAAGTATTTAGGATGAAAACGCATCAAAATTCCAAGCGTTTGACACAGATACATGTTCGATTTTTACATAAATTGCAGTAACTAAGAAACGAATGTAAGAATGTGTATAGGGACAACAATCCGATCACGACTTGCCGCTTGACTGTATTTTCAAAATCCAAGTTTGCTCTGTCTATTAATCTTATATTCCTCACATCCATACATATATTTTGTTATTTAAGCTACTTTTCTTACCGAGGTTTAAATATTGAGCATTGTAAGCACCTCTTGGAATTCAATATTTGTTCGCCAATTTTGATTCAATTTTTTTCAATTGGGAGATTTATTAGAACTTTGTTGCGTTTCTTTACTCTAGACTTGCTTATGCTCATTGGTGGATTTCTTTGAAAATTTGTGCGATCCATGTTTTGTGGAATAAACTTTGTTTTGCTATCCAACGCAAGTTGTGTTTGTTTCAATCTGAGAATCCTTTAATGGATTTAAATCCTTATCATTTGTTTCAAACTGAGATTGTATAAATCCAGAAGAACATTTATTTAAATAAACTCTACCACTATACACATTACTCCTATTCATGGCTTAATTTTGAGCACAAGGATATTCAGATCTCTTACTACAGCTAAACATGTTTAAGATATACATGTGGTTTGGTATAATGGTTTACTATTTTGCAAAAACATTTCCAAATTTTCACTGAAATTTTCATTCAAATAAACTTCTTTATTATCCACATTTCCTTGATTTTACACTGAAGTTCGTGTAGAACAATATTTAGAATCTTTATCTCTACTCTTTACCGACTTTTGAACCATAATACATTATTTAATCTTAAAACTTTATTGAAAGACTTTATCTTAAAACTTTATCTTAAAACTTTATTTTACAACTTTATCTGAATTTAAACAATTTGTTGATTCAATGTTTATAGAGTTATGTGCACTGCACTAAAATCGATCTTCGAAACTTTTAAACCTCATAAAAATACTCGGTTCAGCAATATTTTCACTAACTTTCGTTACACTATTTCCACTATGTTTCGATACACTATTTGCATTATATGCCGATGCACTATTTCCGCTATCTTTCGATAAACAATTTCTAACATATGTATTTTCTTTGTTCAATATTGTACTTTGAGAAAGATTTTCAAGATCTTCATCTGAATGTTGGGTTTTTGGCGATTTCATGTCTTTTGAATCTTGTACAATTGGTACACATTGCTGGGAATATGTATTGGTTGCTTCGAAATAGTTTGGCATAAGAAGAGTTAGTTTGCAAATCAATTGACTTTCCCAAGGATATACATTACTTTGATTTCGAAATGAACATTGAGATTTATTTTTAAGATCTGCGTCTGATGGCAAGGTATTTGCAAATTTCAATTTCTTTGAATCTTGTTCCATTGATGCATATCGTTCAGCAATGGTGTTTAATGCATCCCATCCACCTTTAGACATATCATCTTTTACGATTTGGTAAATTAGATCTTCAACGAATTCAAGGACGCATGAGACTCCACGCATGTAGAAAAGTGTTGCAAAAGATGCCACAATTACGCAGAAGTGTAGGAAAACTCCGACATCAAATCCCTCACAGAAAAAACTCTTACCAATATCATTAACGAAGTTTTTGAAAGATTCAAGATTCGCATTATCTGTTCTAATAGAATAGGGCATTTCAGTCATTGGACATGTTAGACATTTCTTCATCCTTCTATCCAAGAATCGAAAAGCACTGCAAAAAGTTTCGTTAAAAGTTTTTGAAATATAATTGCGATATGGGCAATGCGTTTCATGTCTATTCATCATGAATGTTATGCAATCTTTGGCGAATGAAGAACTCTCATAATTTGTTAACTGTTCCTTCTTTTCAGCCATCTAAATATATATAATCAGTTTGCAGAAATGCCGTCCTCCACAATACAGGTGGCTGAACAGTAAGAGCTTTGCAACTTGCAGATTCTAAATTTGGATCCTTTTATTATTTCTAAAAATTTTTTAAATATGATGAACATTTACACCTATAAGCATTTACTATCGGCAATAAAATATATTTGTAGTCTATGAATAGCAAAATACAGAAACTGAAATGGTAGATTTGGAGTATTAGTACAAAATGGTGAGCAATATCTTATACAGTTCTTCTTCTTCTTCTTCTTCAAGGTTTCTATTGAAACCGACTTTTTACGGCAGCACTGCTCACAGTAGGCATATGGCCGCCTTTATCTACTTCTTGAGTTCCTAGTCAAGTGGCAGGTGTCCTGTCATAATTTAGTTAGCCATTATCTGTTAGTTGTTATGTTGGGAAGTTACCTAGTAGTAATCAGTGCTAAATCTCTGACTCATGCATTTTAAATTTTTTAACCGAGAAAATTTTTTGATCACCTCTGCTATTTCGATGCAGAATGCAAAGTAGTTTGGCTATAAAATGCTCACGTTTTCTGACAGCGATCACCTTATACAGTTAATACGTTATGATTCACTGATTTCGATTATCTATGTTCAGAACTGCTGACCGGTTGAATTGAGCATTTGGATTGGTTGCAAGGAAAAACTTTGCAGGCTAAATCAAATTGTTTGAATTCTTCAGTATTTTATAAGCAGGGGGTGTTTTTCCCGGGCATGACTGATTTTATTATATTTACTTGCCGCTGAGTATATGACGACATGAGGGTTGAGAACGCTCTCATTTCTTGTCGGGGTCTCAAGAGGAAGAGAACTTGTTAAATGCGACTGTTTTCTTACCCCACACTACGTCACTAAATGTATTTGGACGTCACTGGATCCTGTGTGAACAGCGGAAATAAAAAATTTTGCGCAAATATATTTACGGCCGTATATTGTCACTTCAAAATTTATACACAATTTTTAACTCTTAGACTGATTATTTTTTAAACTGTAATGCAATTTTTAACTGTAATAACATTTTGTGTTTGGGCAACTTTTCTTAAAGTATATCCTGGACTTATATATATATATATATATATATACAAATGGAAAGCATAGAACGGGGGTGACCATATGTCTTTCAAAAAATGGTAGGGGTGGATTGCGACACCCCTTTCCTGTTTAAAGCAGCTTTTACCGCCCGGGCAACGCTCACGGAACCTATGTAATGCAATGATCAGTCCTCCATATGTGTAAAGACAAAAGCACTTCAACAGTAACAAGAACAAAAAGGCGACTTGGATTGGACAAAAGACGCCATAGATTACTGTTCCCAGATTCCACAGTATTAGTAAGTCAATTCGCGCATGCGTGTTGAGATATCTTTATAGCAGTATCGCAGATACGTTTAACTACGCTCAAAATCTCATATGAATAAATCAATGTCTTTGTCTTCTTTGAAAAAGGAATTATAATAATTTTTTAAGAAGTATACTGGATGTTTTTTTATGGCTTCCCTTACTATTTTTTGGCTGTTATTTATGCAGTCCTTCCTGAATGTGTTATACATAAGGTTTCTTTTGAAATGTCCGATAATGATATTTCTAAAACCATTCTTTGTGAGATTAGAATTCCAATCAATTATAGGGTTGATCTTGATCTTGTATGAATCTCGTTTGTCATGTAGTGTCGTGTATATCCCATATTGCCGATGTTTCCTGATTGACAAATCCAAAAAATCCACCGTTCCGTCTTCTTTTACTTGATTTTCGATTAATTCTAATTCGCTTGGATAAAACTTGAAATCAAAGTTTGGGGTGTGCCCAAAATACCCCAAAAGCACATCGTCAACATAACGGAAGTAAGGCATTTCTGATAAAATATGGGTTTCCTTTTCGTATTTTGATAAATATATATCCGCGAGCATAGACGAACAGCATCCTCCCATGGGTATATCTCTAATTTGTCTGTAAAAATTCTCCCCGTCATGTAAAATATTTTCTTTTAAAACCAATTCCACAAGGTCCAAATATCTTCGATAGGTAATGAATTGTTTCAAGTCGTATTCTTCATGTAATTCTTTTAAAATCAAATGCAACTGTGTTATGTCTATATTATTAAATAAATCACGAAAATCATAGCTTTTAAAGCATATATCCTTGTGACAAAATTTAAGTCTGTTTATTACATCTTGTATGTTTTTTATCATAATGTTACTTTGTTATTTTATATCTATCATAACATGTTTAGGTATATCCAAGAGTTTCAGATTTGCATGTGCTAAGTATGATCCACATCCTATCGTAACTGTTCGGAATTTCACAGGATCCTTGTGTAATTTGGGAATAGGAACGAGGTATGGAAATTTAACAGTTTTTAAATCCACGCCCATACATTTGTAAAGTACCTTTATTCTCTTAGTCAAAACCATTTCGTTACTTGCCAGAGATGCATACATTGTGCAATCTTGATAACATTGACTTAATGTGTCTACATAGAATCCATGTGTCTACATAGAACATGTGTCTTTATAGAACATTATCCAGTATACTTCTTAAAAAATTATTATAATTCCTTTTTCAAAGAAGACAAAGACATTGATTTATTCATATGAGATTTTGAGCGTAGTTAAACGTATCTGCGATACTGCTATAAAGATATCTCAACACGCATGCGCGAATTGACTTACTAATACTGTGGAATCTGGGAACAGTAATCTATGGCGTCTTTTATCCAATCCAGGTCTCCTTTTTGATTTTGTTACTGTTGAAGTGCTTTTGTCTTTGCACATATGGAGGACTGACCATTGTATTACATAGGTTCCCTGAGCGTTGCCCGGGAGGTAAAAGCTGCTTTAAACGGGAAAGGGATGTCGCAATCCACACCTACCATTTTATGAAAGACATATGGTCACCCCCGTTCTATACCCCCGTCGTCACCCCCGTTCCATTTGTATATCTCTGTATTCTACTTCGAAAATAGAGCAGCATTGCGCCTGTTCCTTGGTAGCAAAATGGTTTTTGGTATAACTCAGCATATGTGGAACCTTTCCTATTGAAATCCATTTATCGTTATATATATATATACACAAATATATACATATTTTGCATATATATATATATATATATATATATATATATATATACACAAATATATACATATTTTGCATATATATATATATATATACACACAAATATATACATATTTTGCATATATAAATATATATATATATATATATATATATATATATATATATACAGGGTGTTCTAGAAACATCGACCTCAACTTTTATTTCTTAAATATTGATATATAATAAATTACAAAGTTGCGTAAGAAATGGTACAGAATTTTCTGAAATAGCTAAAATCTTTCAGGGGATTAGGTTTGAAGAAATAAAAAATTTAAATTTTTATACTGTCCCCGTACCAAAAACAGTTACAATGAGATAAATGTACCCTATACTCTAGTAAGATGTTGTACAAAGTTTCTGCATTTTATCATAATAAGGCCAAAATATATGTTTAAAGAAAGTTGGTGGGATATTAAACACAAATTGAAATGTAAATATTTACGGCAAGAGTTCAGATGACGCAACTCAGAAATATTTCATAAGCAAATAATATCTACCTCATTAGATTTATTTATAATTTTTCAAAGATATGCTTTCTGAAAAATACCTTAAAATTTTACATGGTTAATTACAGAGTAAAACTTGGAAATGGCACAATCAAAATGAACATTACAACATCTTAGAAATGTATGCATATGCAAATATCTGCCTCTGATCGGTGCGTCACACAATCTCGACAGACGCATCAGCACATGAGAAAGTTCTTTTTGCTATGCCATTGATCAATCGCCTCGCTTACGCAAGCTTAGCAGGCGCATCCCGGCAGTTTGAGCGACCTTTAAGTATTTCACATTTATGCTACATTTAAAGAGTGTAGTTAGCCTGTACCGGCAGTATGTCGCAATATAGCAACGAAGAACTTTGAAATGCTTATGCTGTATTGAAATGCCTATGCTTATTTGAAATGTTTATGCGGTAGAGTTTATGCAGTCGCAATGCTGACGAAACTGTACGGGAATATCAACGTACTTTTCCCAATTCTCGACATCCTTTTGGGAGATTTATTTCCCGATTACTGCAACGAGTGCTTGAAAGAGGAAGCGTACATCATGCAGGTGGACTCCGTAGGTACAGACTTCACTCAACTGATGTAGAAATTGATATTTTGGCTTACTTTTGCAGTCATCCACATAGTTGGGTTCTTGCGGCTGCTGCAGAAATGAACGCACCACCTGCAACAGTCTGGAGAATACTGAGACGGTATAAATGGCAAATGTTTAACACTCATGCTGTGCAAGGACAGGAGTCAACAGGTTATCAACGTCGTCTAGATTTTTGTAATTGGGCTCCAAATAAGAAAAATGCAAACCCCTATTTCCTGAAAAACATAATTTGGACTGATGAATGCTGTTTTACACAATATTAATGCATAAATCCTCAAAATGAGCACTGCTGGTGTGACACAAATACATTCGTGGTGCACGATATTCAGCATCATAAGCAATTTTTTTTTAATGTATGGTGTAGTATTTTCAGAAATAATTTGCATGGACACATACCGTATGATGGTAAGTTGACGGGTGACAGATTTGCTAATGATATTCTGAATGGGGTTATTCTTGATTCTATGGATGCCTGTCGAATCTCCCCCTAGATTGCCTGATTTAGCGCCTATTACCCACAAGTGTATATCTGTCACCTCCCATATATAAAGCAGAGTTGCAACAACGCATTCAAGATGGCTGTCGTGACATCACCGAATAAGAACTTGATCGAGTGCAAAGAAGTGTTATCAAGCGAATGCAGCTCTGTATTGGCATAGATGGAAAACATTTTGCAAAAACATCATGCAAGCTTTGCAATCTTTAAAGCATTTGTTTCTACACAGTGTAGATACTCTTGTGTCAATAAATAGCAAAATTATTATTTATTTATGCAATAATTTTTTTCTTTTTAATTTGTGCATGACCCCTGAAACGCAATATGCAGACATGATTTTTCCAATCTGAGAACCCATGTCGATGCATCGAAAAGTGATTTAAGTCATCTTTTTGTATTTTCATGGACTTTTTATGATAAAATGCTGAAACTTTGCACATCACCTTATTGGTGTATGGGCCACATTTTACTTACTTATTGGAAATGTTTTTGTACGGGGGTCGTATAAAAATTTAAATTTCGTATTTCTTGAAATTTAATTCCCTGGAAAATTTTAATCGATTTCATAAAATTCTGTACCTACTTTACGCAACGTTGTAGTTTATTATATAGATCTAAGATCAATATTTAATGAATAAAAGTCGAGATCAATGTTTTTGGGACACCCTGTATATATATATATATATATATATAAACCAGCAACCTTGTTGTTGGTTGAGGTGGAGTTGCTAGCAGTTGCGAATAGCACTCTGAAAGAAGTGAGTACTCACGAAGACACAACGGCACAATAAGGCGCACCCAAAAACATCAGGACAAGCAGCTGAAGAATGTTGGCGTTGTAACAGAAAAGGTTGGAGGTCCCAATCCAATATGAGGGATACTTCATCTAGTATAAATATCGTACATTTAAGACATCCACGCTGTTGAAGTTGCGTAATAACAAAGTTCAGCAGCAGTATTCGATACCTCCCAGCACTGACGGAACTTTCGGTACTTCCTATATTTATTTTACTCCAAAAATCGTCCTTACAGCGCCAATTTGGCCCTGGGTGGCAAAAATCCGATCTATTTTGTTTCTTTTAAAAATCAAAACCCCAATGTCTAAATAATAGTTACTGCAAATTTAGTTGAGTTTGGCGCAACAGACAGTTTTCTCACTATCGGACTCTAAATACCTCTACTTTAATTACGGCCATCTTGTATATAAAATTAAAAATATGTCTGTCTGTCTGTCTGTATATATGTACGATTGTCTCATCATCACGGAAGAACGGCTTAACTGAATTTAATGAAATTTTGTGGTTAGCCTTGAATTAGATCCACTTAAAATTCAATATATTTTTCGAGATTCTATGAACATGGAGTTGTCGATATATTAATGAAAAACGAAACTTTTCATAGGAATTCGCCTCTCTACCTCATTAGTTCCTCTAAATGAAAAAAGGTTGGAAATCGCTGGTTTATAACGTTAACGAGAATTAAAAATCTGTCTCTGAGTCTGGATGGAGTTTATTGCACAAATCATTCACTTCTGAAAATCGCAGGTTTGAAACATGAATACAAATAGAAACCCTATCAACATGGTATATTTTTCTCATGCTTTTACTCAGCAATAAAAGTAATAAGAAATCAATGTGATTAAATATCAGCATTTTATGAGGAAGATTTTTTCTTATATCATGTTGCTCAGCAAAGCCATTAAATCAAAAGTGTTTTTTAATTTTATTATTTCGATTTGAATAAATAAATGGATATAAAAGTATAATCTTATAAATGAACGTTTTGATTTTTTTTCAATTATATTAATTACGTACTCCGTACATCACTTTCATTTATTTTGACAAAGAGTTTTCAAATTTATATATCTTGTTTAGCTAGCAACCTCATATATTGTGTTTAGCCAATAACCTCAATCTCATATATTGTGTTTAGCCAGTAACCTCATTTATTGTGTTTAGCCAATAAACAAGTATATTGTGTTTAGACAATAAACTAATTTTGCAGATTGTTGAAAGAGAACAAGAGTATAACAGGTGTACCTTCTGATACAATTTTAGTGTTTTCATTTAGTATATGCAAACGGAATAAGGATGTTTGATTCTTCAAATATGTAAAATAAGACCTACGAATTTGGCGGGATATCGCTGACTTGGTAACTTTTCTTATACGTTACCAAATTGGCAGATATGTCGTCAAATTGATAAAAACAACGCTAAATCAATGACGTTTTGTTTTTTTAAAAGAGAGTATTTTAATGATGTTTCGGTAGAATTTGTCTGTCAGTCCAACCGTACTACTTATAACACATTTAACGAATTCTAAAAATACCATCAAATTGACAAAAATGTTTGTAAATCCATAAAAATATCTTTAACAGCCTTCTGGTATAAAGGTCACGGGGATTATTGATATTTTCACTTTATTACCACACCTTTTTATTGCGGCAAATATTTTTGAGATCTCATATTGAAATACGGGTAATCTTCTACTAACACACTGACATATCTTGTAATCTACGACAGTATAAGTTGTACTGGTATAGCGTCATATAATTTTAGCACTTTCATCTTGGCATATATTGGAATCAAATATTGACTTTAGGTTTAAATATTGCGATTTATTGATATTTTCGATTTGTGCGTGTAATCTACTAATTCAGGTTATGTCTTCTAATATTCGCGTATATAAGTAGTAGGGTCCCATGCAATTATGAAGTTTCTATTTTGCACATATTGATAGAATTTCATATTTTTTGTAAATCTGCTTACAAACAGAGCCAGGCTGTTTTATTATTCAGATCTGTCTGTGAAGATAATTTTATATAGCGTGAACAGGGTTTTTTAATCATTTTTAGGAGCATTAGATTAAATTTTTTAAGAAATTAGTTTGATTAACAATGCCATTTAGAATATTATTGGAATGTGAACATGATTGTGTATTTTAAGATTCTTTATATTATATACTCCGTACGAAGAACGGATATACTGGTCTTAGTTAATGTATTTAACATCATCAATGGTAAACACAAAATTTTGCTGCATTAAAACAAGGTCTTCAGTCAGTTAAATCGATTATCATATTTTAATTTGTAAAATATATTCATTACATTTCAGGGATGGTATTTAAAACAAACTAGCTCACGTTGACAAAATTTGAAGACCCTATCTCCGAGAGCTATTATTGACAGATATTCAGTTTAAAGTATTACTTCGCTTTAAAATTAAATTTATGAAAGAGTTAATTGCATTTTAAAAATTAACAAATAAAGTTGGAAACAAAGAGAATAGAAGTTCTACACAGGAAATATTTGAGACTGCACGATGAAAAATGTTGAAGACCGTACCTAAAAAATGCACATATAATTTTTAATTTTAATTTTGGACAATACTTCAGAGCAGGATAAATCACGATGTTTTCGTCGAAACACCGTGATTGTATTTAAAAGAATGCTTATAATAACGTTAGACTCTTTCGAATTCCTATCTGTAAAACTGAAGATTTTAGAAATTTTAATTTTAATCTCCTAGCTCTGATGGTAACACATATCTGACCATCCTAAATCTACGAGCTCCTAGAATCCATAAAGAAGACGGAAAAATATATCGCCATATTGACAACTGTCCTGTCGAGAGCGTGGAAGATGGTGTCAATGGACCCTTTATAAAACCCGCGCCTTCAATATTAAAAAAAAATCTAAAGTGATTTCCTTGGTATTCCAGTTACTTTCCGGAATGAAGGAGAGTAAAGGGCAGTATTCGTGGATTTAACCATTTGTTAGGCATATGGGAGAATATATATGGGAGAGAGCGACATTCCAGCTCTTTCTTATTATACATGTCAATAAATATTTCAATCGTCTGTAAGGGGAAAAATGCAAGTTCAGCCATCGATAATAAATGTCTGATCTTCGACACTCTGCGAGCTCCTGGAATAGATGAACGTTTTAAATCGAAATCGTTATTTCTTCTGATAGAGTTCTTTCGCGTTTTACGGGATTTTTAAAACTTGTAAAAGAAATTATCAAAAATCCGGCTGCTAGTAGCCCTTTGAAATATATCTGATTATCGGTTAGAAAAAAAAACGAGACTCTAATGTCAACTTTGAATGAAAAGATAGATTTTCCGTACACTTTCTTTTTAATCCCCGAAAAATGTGAGATTTTACAAATATTTTAATATCAATCGAGGTTTTCGAATTCTTGAACGTCTTGTAACCTTATTTGGTTGAATACCTACGTTTAAAAAGGACGCTTCTTTCTAGGCCGAGTAGGAGCTTTGAAAAGGTGTTTACATACATACATAAGCGATCAGCTTTTAAGATATTATAGGCTCTGTTACTGTGAAAACCGTATAATCCATGCACACCTTATGACGACATTGACTAAATAGCAACTCATAACATCCAGTGTTTATTCAAGTTTTTCTATACTTTTATCTATTCATTGGCAAAATAATGTGTACGATGACTAGACTTTTCTATTGCAATACATTTACTAATCAATAAAAGGAAAAAATGGATGCTAACAATAGCAAAATATGTATACTATTAAGATTGCATACGTTTCAAATGTCTTTAAATAAGGGCAAAGTATATCGTGAAAGGTTTATCCTACAGGCGTGGGGTCTGACTTATTCGTTTAGTTGTTAAAATTTACCGGAAGAGAACAAGTACTTAATACATTTCAATAACATTAGTCACTTATTCTAGATTTCCACTATTTTAGCACAAAAAAAAGTAGGTTATAATTTTCTGAATCATATCAAAATCTAATCAGCATCAAAATAATCATCAATGTACAAGAAAGAGATCTAAGAAAATTCATTAAATAGTTTTTAGCTATAGTGAAAGACGTCTTCATTTCTTAAAGTTAAACATTTGAATATCTCGAGAATGGTCAAATCTGAGAGCATGGATTTCATATTATTCCTTTTATCATCAAAATTTACGAATGAAACATGCATTTAATCGGTACATTTGAGCATATGTATTATTTTGTTTTAGATCTGATATTTTAAATTTAGGGCCCATTTTGCAAACAGGCAGATATATTTTTTTGAAAAGTGTCAAAATCTAACCAGCACCAAGGGCACCCACAAGTGACTTCTCTATAAGATGTTAAGAAATTCGATTCAATAATGTATGTATCTACTCTTATTCAAAAACTAAACACATAGACACAGAAACACACACAGTTACACACACAGACGTGACGATAAAAATATATTTTTTGTATTCAAGAGATACCAAAACGTGTAGATCCGTCGTAACTCGACTTGTGATTTTCGATATGATTCCAATACTTTTTTTACATTACCATGTAATGCACTGAAAGTAAAAAGGCAAATTTATTTCATTCTCGTCTTTTATTTTAGTTTAATATCATAAAAAACATGAAAAATTACTTGAAATTACACTGAATTTGAAGTTTTAATTCAATTTTCGTTCTCATAAGGCGACTGGACGTATTTTCAAAGGCGACGTGTAAGAAACACAAAATAAAACATTAATTATCTCGAGAGGATGTGCTACAATCCTCTTTTGAAGTACAAAGCCCCTATGGTATGTACAAAAAATATATTGAATAGTGTACTTACAAATTTTTGTACATTGATTAGCTGAAAAAAAGTAATGTTTTAGATTTTCAAAAACTATAAAGATGACTTTAAAGAGAACAGCGATATTCCTTTTTTTTATAATTCAGGAAATGTTTGCAATGCGAAGAATTGGAGATGGTACTAGAATATTCATATATTAAATCGCTGTCGACGACAATTAAACCAGCTAGTATAGTACGAGAGAAGGTTAAGTACAAATTCATATGCATTCAAATATTTTGATACTGCATAAAAGTCTAGTATAAATAGCATTCTAACCCAAAACAATTTTATTAAAATAAGTTTATTTTATAAAAACATCTTATTGGAACAATTTCAAGATATAATAAATTTGTTATTCATTAGAAAACTATAATACACTACATATAAATTTATATCTATACATAGCAGTTTTTCTTTAAAATATTTTAGACGTTTTAAATGCTTAAATATACAAAATGATTTATGCAACATTAATTTTCACTGTATGCATTTGAATGTAATTGTGAGTAAAATTTCAATTGTATCCAAACCTGTTCGTATATGTTAATGAAACTTTCAAATTTGTAAAATGAAATTTAAATTTCTGTGCTTTCACGGAGATTAATTACATCAGACAATACGTGCTCTATTTAGATGAAAACGTATCAAAGCCTTTATGATTTTTCACAAATTGCTGCAATTAAAGAACGAATGTAAGAAAGCTTTGAAGGATAACAAATCCGATCACGACTTGATTGTTAGCTGCATTTTCAAACTCCAAGTGTTTTATGCCTATGATGCTTCTGCTCTTCTGCAGCATCTATAAAATTATTTTGTTGTTTAAGCTAATTTTCTCACCAATGCTTAAGTTTTAAGCATTTGAAGTATTTGTCTGAATGTAATATTCGTTTTCACAATTCCAGTGCAATTTTTTAACTGGGATAACTTTTAGAACTTGGTTTATTACAGTTCTTTGTTTCAGACCTGCTTATTGTCGATAAAGAATTTTCTGGATAACTTGAGCGATCCAAGCTTTGTAAAATATATTTACTATTTTGCTCTCCAACGCAAGTTGTGACCGTTTCAGTTTGAGAATACTTTAATGGATTTGAAACATTTTCATTTGTGTTTAAATCACGTTGTATAACTCCAGCTGAACTTTTGTTTAAATAACTTTGACAACTATACACATTGCTCCTATTCATGTTTAAATTTTGAGCGCAAGAAAGAATTAGAATCGCAAGTAAAATTGATCAGAGATTCAAGCGGTTTTGCAACGGTTTTATTTGTTGCAAAAAACCTTTCCAAATATTCAGTGAAACAATCATTCGAATAAACTTGTCCGTTATCCATGATTACCTAGAGTATTCACTGAAGTTTGAGGAGGATAATATTCAGGAACTTTTCCTTGATTATTTACCGACATTACAGCTAAAGTATTTTCAAAACATTTATCTACATTTAGACACATTGTTGATTAAGTGTTGATCGAATAATGTGCACTGGGCGAATATAGTGTTTCGAAACTGTCAAATATTTTAAAGACATAAGGAACAGCTACATTTCCACTATCTTTCAAAATACTATTTCCACCATCTTTCAACACACTATTTCCATTATCTTAAACGACGCTATTTCCACTAACTTTCTTGATACTATTTCCACTATCTTTCAATACAGTATTTCCATTACATGTATTCTCTTTATTTTCTTGTGCATTTTGAGGAGGATTTTCAAGGACTTCATCTGAATATTGGGTCTTTGGCGATTTTCTTTTCTTTGATTCGTGCTGAATGGGTGCACATTGTTCGGGAAATGTATTTGTAATCTCAAAATAATTTTGCATAAGTAGATTTAGTTTGCACAACAATGCACTTTCCCAGATATTTAGATTATTTTGATGTCCATCAGAACTCTGAGAGTCATTTTTAAGAGCTTCATCTAATGTCAAGTTATTTGCAGATTTCATGTTCGTTGAATCCTGTTCCAGTGATGCATATTGTTCAGCCATGTTGTCCAATGCAGCCCATCCACCTTTAGACATATCTTGTTTACTTAGGATATGGTAAATCTGATTTACGGCTGCGGAAAGGATGTCTGTTATTCCAAGTTTGTCGAACATTATCGCAAAAGATGTCACAACTACACAGAAGTTTAGAAATATACCGATATAAAATCCCTGGGAAAAATACATAGCAGCAAGGTCATTAGCAAAGTTTATGAAAGATTGACGATTTGCATGATCTGTTCTAATAGAAAAGGATATTTTAGAGTGATTCATCTTCAACTTTCTATCCAAGAATCGAAAGGCCCTTCTAAAAGATTCGTTAAAATTTTTTGTCACATCTTTCAGATATCCTTTATCCCGTCTTTGGACTATATAATTAGAGATCTTCACCATGCATTTTACGCAATCTTCGGCGAATACATATTTTACAAGATTTTGGTTACGCTCAATATTTCCTGCCATTTTAATATATGGGGTCAGATGGTAGAAATTTCGTCCGCTGCAATACAAATGACTCAAAGGATTGATCTTTGATACATGCAGATTCTGAGAATAGCTCCTTGGGTTTTTAAACTCTTACGTATTATTTCTAAAAAAATAATTAAATATGACGAACACTTACACTTCTGAAGCATTTACTATCAACGACAACAAAATATATTTCTCGTTTATAAATGGAAAAATAGAGAATCTGAAATGATGGACTCATCACTTTAGCAAAAACTGGTGAGCAATATCCCATACGTAAAGTAGGTAATAAAAATTAGCCGATTCCGATTATTTATGCTTAGAATTACTGACCGGTTGAATTTATATTGGTCGCAGGGAAAGAGCTCATTCGGGGCGTTTTGTCAGCAAAATCAAATTTTACGAATTCTGTAGTATTTTACACGTTTTTTCGAAACATACACTCTGTTACAAAAACACGTATATGGACCCAAAACAGAATTGAGATTTAGCGGCAAAACTCCGTATGCAAATATCTTTTTAAGAGTTATGCAAATTATGAAACGGACAGCGCCAATGTTGTTATAGTAACACGCAAGTGAACGACATATCCTGAAGTTTTTCAAGCGACCGTTGTTGCCACTCACGAGCAATTATAACTGTATTTCTTGTGTGATAGTGCAAGTTATGTATCGTAATTTTAACTGAAAATGGTAAAGAATACCACATACAGCTGACACGTAAGATTTAAACTATTTCCATAATCCATGTTCAGAATTGGTGACCGGTTGAATTCAGGATTTGGATTGGTTGCAGGGAAAAACCTCATTCGGTGCATTTTGCCTGCAAAATCAAATTTTGCGAATTCCTTACAAGTAAACGTTCCCAAGCTAAACTCATAGAATTTGGCGAAAATTTGACAGCTGTTAGAAGTTATAGAAAATCCACTTTCAGAAAATTAGCTGCTGAATTGCATTAGGAGAGGAGTAAAATAATGTTGAAAATTGGGTCTGGGTTGCGAGAATCGTGCAGTTAGCATCAAATGGCGACATTGCATTCTTGTAAATTGACGAACACATGTAAAGTGTTTATACAATCGAAACGCTTTTTTTCTGTAACACTTGAAAAATAGCTTCTTAATATCTACCACTTGAGAAACAGAAAATGCAGATTACATGCATCAGTAATATTGAATATAGTTTATAAGAGATATAATTGATGGCAAATGATAGAGGTCAAATGAAAAGGTAAAATCCTTTATAAATTGAAAGTGTTATAAGTATGAGGCTCATTGAAGAAATGCATAAAACAGAAACATATTTTACACCAGCTACACCGAGCGAATATTTTGGATGCACAGTTTTGTCGCTCGTAATGAAGTACGTTGCATGCAGTAAATATGAACTCAACAGGATTTTCGAAATACCCGGGTTGGTTTTCTGTATATGAGCATGCATGTCATGAATATTTCCACATGTTAACGTAGCGTGGTGAAGATAACTGGTTGTGTGCAATGGATTGTAGTTTAAAGATATTGTCTCTATGAAACAAGTCGATTTGTATATTTGTGCAGAAATAACTAAATCTTAAAATTTTCGAAGGACATTTTTCCAAACCCGAAAACCGTGCCTATCAAGAGGTTGTATTAGATGAGTGGATTTAGGTGGTATGACAAACACATGAACGATTTTACACGGTGACGTAACCCTATCAATCAAATCGTCGTTTTTGAAGGGTGACCAGGAATTCATTAAAAGTAGGGCTTCATCTGGTGAGTTTGTAAAATACACTTCCGATAAATATTCGCGCAGTTCTTTTGATCCCATTTTCCCCGATTTTGAAACGACGGTATAAATATTGTCAGCTTAAAACATTTTCTGCCTCACTTGGATTCCAAATTGTCCTTTAAGTTCAGAATACGCAATAAATAAAGGCGATAGCAGCATTCCATCTTTGCTGATTGTTGGCATTACAGTATATAAATGGGTCGTAGCATGGATAGATTGGGCAGCACATTCAATCTGTTTTGATTCCTATAAATCAAGCGTTCTCCCCGAAAGAATTTATTTATTATATCCCGATTGATCAGTATTGAACATATGTTTATCGTCCAACTGCGAATCTTTAAAAAAAATTACACCATTTAAAAATGCTTGCGATGCATTTGCAATATGATCGTCTTCATAAATCTGCTTTTGAGAGACAATTTTAGTAATTTTCTTGGTAACGATTGTATATTTCTTTTGAAAATTCAGGAACTGTTTATTAGAAGCTTTGAATGACATTTTTACGGAGAGAGCTTTATCACAAGCCCAGCTTTTCAAGTCATGCAGGTGTACACGCCTGCGTTTGGTATCTTGACACTTTTTAAAAACACATTTTTCAATTTCGCATACATTGTGCCTCTTATCACCGAATTTGTTGATTTGATTTTCCAACAAATACATTTGGGACATACTTTTTATAAATCTAAACACGCTTTGAACAGATTGTAGTGTGCGATTTTTCATTTTTTTACTGCTACGAGAGTATTCAACAAGTGTTCGTTTAGTTTCAAATGGGATACTGTGAACTTTCTCAATTTCTACCCATACAAACATTTCATTATTTTCATCTATAATGTTAAAATTAGAATCCTCAAAATCACTTTCGGCAACCGATGACTCGATATCCAAAGTGTTTTCCACTTCATCAATAACAAACATTTCGCAAATTGATTTAGGATCTTGCAAAATTGCCATTATTTTATTTTTTACATTTATTTAGGCTTCTGTAAAATTAGTCAGCTCCATTTCTGGAACAGAGAATTCGTGGTACAGCATCCCCACCACGTTGAACACATTAATATGTGGTGGCATTTTCTATTTGAAAGCTACTGTTGGTTTAAAATAATAAATTCAAAAACATCGAGGTATTATATCTAATTAGTTTCACTTACATAAAATAATAAAACTGTGAGAAAAGCACGATTAGACTAAAAATATATAGTCAAACTCAATTTCAAATACTTTTGAGTGCAAACTATAAAAAAATAACTTTACAACAGTTTTCAAGTCATACAGAGAAAAACATGGACAGTTCATGTCAAAATTCGCCGTATTTCTATGCATGCTCGCCAAGTAGGGTTGAATTTGGCATTGAAGATATTGACTTTTATTAATTTTTTACAGTTTTTCCGTTGCACTTCAGTAGCTAATTTTTATTGTCTATAATGTGAGCCAACTACTAATGCCTGTCACATTTTCGTCAAATGCTATGAGTTTTGCTTGGGAACGTTTCCTTGTTTGTATTTGTATATCATGCGATAAATTTGGTGACAGCATTCTCATGGATCTAGCTCGTTCCATTCATGAGAAAAGATACTGTGAGTAATAATTTTGTATTTGAACGCCAATAGTTAATTACCTGCTATAAGAATAACATATTTCTTCGTCCATAACGCTTGGCGAGATTTTGGTGACGAATTCGGTGGAATGTCGCCAACTTGGCGACTTTTTTAAATGTTGCCCAATTAACAAAAATCTCGCCAAAAGGATAAAAATGACACTAAATCAAAGAAAATGACGACTAATTGAGGAAAATTCAATATCTTGGAAAGAATATAAATATCTACTGTAAGAAAATCCTATTTTTTTATTGTAAATGTAGTAAATTCATCGCATTATATAAGAAAAGTCATGTGTTGCCCACATGAGATTTTTTGACATTTATTGTGGTTTCTCTAAGATAAGTCAGCTCCATTTCTGGAATAGAGAATTCGTGGTACAGCATCCACACCACGTCGAACAGATTATTTTTGTGTGGTGACATTTTCTGTTTGAAAGCCACTGTTGGTTTAAAGAAAGAAATTCAAACACATCGAGGTACAATTGATAATTAGTTTTACTTACATAAATAATAAAACTGTGCCCGATTACACTAAAAATATATATTCAAACTCAATTTCAGATACTTTTGAATGCAAGGTATAAAAAAGTAAATTTAGAACAGATTTCAATTCATACAGAGAAAACATGGACAGTTAGTTCATTTCAGAATTTGCCGTTTTCTATGCAGGGCTGCATTTGGCATTAAAGATGTTGAATTTCATTAATTTATTAAAGCTTTTCCGTTGCAATTCAGCAGCTCATTTTTTACTGTCGATAATGTGAGCCAACTACTAATGGCTGTCAAATTTTCGTCGAATTGTATGAGTTTAGTTTGGGAAAGTTTCCTTGTTTGTATTTGACACGCATGGGTGCTTCTCTGGGCATGACAAAATTAACTTGCTGTAATAATGCGAAAACTCTTTTGGTTTTGGCAACACTTCTTAAAGTTTACTCTGGAACGAGACATTAGAAATGATGAAACTCAATTCCTATGATGTCAACCAGACAGCGTTTTGATTCGTTGCCGGGCTGAGTGCCCAACATTATATTAAAGAACCTTATTTACACTTTTTTTTTTGGAAACATATGATTTGTCAGCAGCTTAGCAGACTGATTCGAATAGGACTGAATTATGTATATAATATTTTTAAATGATTTGTTATTGTGCATTAACTACCTAGTATAATAAGGGAATTAAATATATAAACTTCTCGTATACTTGCGAAAAAACTAACGTGAATGCAGTATAATGTGTTTATGAAATATTTGCATTTTTTCGGCGAAAGCAAATTTTATAGAAAATATTTTTATGAGTTTCCAGCTTAATAGACTGACATGAGTAAAAGTAAATGAATATTTATATGCATATATATATATATATATATATATATATATATATATATATATATGCAGGATGTCCCAAGAAGATTGAAAAACTCCTTAATTCTTTAGCTTTTGGAGATAAGTGGGCGATGTAAATTACAAAACTGCTGAAAATAAGGTAGGAAATAAGACTACGTTAGTAAAATAGTCTTCCCATTCAATTTCAAAAAGTTACACTTTTTAAATTTTTATAAGACTCCCTTAGACAAATTTGGTCAATCTATTTTTAATGCAACAAGATCATTAAAAAACCCCGTATATGTGCATCTTTAAAATGAACTGAATTATGTTAAAGGAAAAAATCTGACTTATGTTACGTGTCTGAACCATATGAAAGGCTCTTTCATCAGTGAAAATAGGGATCATAAACAAATTGATGATGGAAATTGTTTAGATCAAAAATACGTTAATATGTGTCAATATTTTAATCACAAATGCAACTAAAGTATTACACAGACATAGATTATACAGTTTATCATCCATTTTTATCATCCATCATTATTATCCAGTTTTATCTTTTTTGTGATATGTCACAAATTTACGTTTCTAATTTGATATATGGTCTCCATTCACAATGTTCAATTTCCAATTAAATATACCTCGCTCAATTTTAAAGATACAGATATGGTTTTTTAAATAATCTTGTTGTATTAAAATTAAAAATTTTCTGATTGACCAAATTTGTTTAAGGGGGTCGTATAAAAATTTAAAAAGTGTAACTCTTTGAAAATTAATAGGAAGACTATTTCGTTAACGTAGTCTTAGTTCGTACCTTACTTTCAACATTTTTTCAATTTACGTTGCCCACTTATCTCCAACAGGTAAAGAATTAAAGCGCGTTTCAATAGTTTTGGGCCACCCTGAACACACACACACACACATATGCAGGGTGTCCAGAAAGTTCCGTAACGGCGCAATATCTCGAGAAATACACCTCGGATAAAAAAATAAAGATAACACGTATTCAAAATTTTTAAAAAACCTATCCAAGGATACCAAAATTGGCCTCTTCCCCTCCTGGGGGGAAGGGGGTAGGGCAACTTTGAAATTTTCAATGGGAACCCCCATTTTTTTATTTTTATTGCAGATTTGGATTCTCCAGAAAAAATTACATACATTTGACCTACGATGTTTGATTTTTACTCCCAGAAACTGCGTGTAATCGAGAAAAACGGAAGTGGGGCACAAACATTTAAAAATGGGAATGTCTCGGGAAATACACTTCGGATAGGAAAATAAAAAATGACGTTTTCAATATTTTAAAAGAAACTATCCAATGATACTAAAATTAACCCCCTCCTCCCCGCTAACCGTTCACTTCAGAGACGACTTCAGTTTAAAATACGGTGCAAAACTACTTTTAGCACTACCCAGGAACAACCGATGTAGTAGTTTTCTGTTCCCTTGGGGGTGCTTGATTAACATGAGTTCTCTTGCCTCTCATGATCAGGGTGCTTTTTTCTGTAACTTTTAAACGTTAGTGCTCCACTTCCGTTTTTTTCGATTATAGCGTCGTTTGTGGGAGCAAAAATCAAAAATCGTAGGTCAAATATGTGAAATTTTTTCTAGAGAATCCAAATCTGCAATAAAAAATGGGGGTTCCCATTAAAAATTTCAAAGTTGCCCTCCCTCCTCCCCTTTGGAGGCGGAGGGGAGCCAGTTTTGGTATCATTGGATAGCTTTTCTAAACATATTGAATACGTGTTTTTTTATTTTTTGATCGGAAGTTTATTTCTCGAGATATTGCGGCGTTCAGGAACTTTCTGGACACCCTATATATATATATATATATATATATGGTACTTACGTATTATCGCAACCATGACAAAACGTAATTGATGTAACGTCCAATAAAGGTCCCGATCGATTCCAAGGACAACATGCAACAAAGTGATCTGTATGAGGACCCACGTTCGAGCGGGCTCGAACTGGTTGGGGGACGTACGCACCGCTGGGACTGTGTCGTCAGACAGGCCGGCTTCGCCGGACCAAGTCACAGAGCATACTAGACTCGCTTCTGGGACCGTCGCACGACGCAAGGACCGTGACAACATGCAGCCAAGTGATCTGTATGAGGACCCACGTTCGAGCGGGCTCGAACTGGTTGAGAAAAACCCAGAAGCGAGTCCCAGAAGCGAGTCTAGTATGCTCTGTGACTTGGTCCGGCGAAGCCGGCCTGTCTGACGACACAGTGCCAGCGGTGCGTACGTCCCCCAACCAGTTCGAGCCCGCTCGAACGTGGGTCCTCATACAGATCACTTTGTTGCATGTTGTCCTTGGAATCGATCGGGACCTTTATTGGACGATACATCAATTACGTTTTGTCATGGTTGCGATAATACGTAAGTACCATATATATATATATATATATATATATATATATATATATATATATATATATATATATATATATATATATATATATATATATATATATATAAGATAATGAAGAAAGAACAACATTGTATCAAAATTTCGCCGGGGGGATTGTGACCCCTACTTCCCGGTTAATCCAGCTTAATGTCATGACGACACTCCCGGAAGCGGATACAATGTCGCAAACCAAGTTCATATACTCAAACTTTAAATGTATAAAAGTTGAAAGACCTATACAGACTATACACCAAAACTGTATCATCAAGATTCACTACATCCAAACAGAAACACAAAAGACATTTTAAATATCAATTATCTAACACCAATATATAACAAGACAAACAAACCTCGCATACACCTCACCATTCAATCCTCCAAAAAATAATTGTCTCATACTGTATATAAATAGAACTCCTTTGAACTGTTAAACTGTGACATCCGTATTAGCATCGTATCTGCTGTTCAGACTGTAATTGTTACTCTATATAAATATAATGGGAAATTCGAACTTTTCGAAAATGTTCTGTAGAGGTTGTTTATTCTCTACATCAAAACGTTCGAAAAGTAGACTAATAGAAAACCATGCTTTAGATAGAGAGACCTCAAATTTGGTATGTAAATAATTCGTTCGAAAGGAAGTATGTGTACATTTTTCTATTTCCAATATTTGCTATTTTAGGGAGTGTGGCACACAAGAATTCGCGATTTGCCGAATAAATGAGGAACATATTCTTCAAAATACAATAAAGGCTTGAAATTTGGTATATGGGCTAACCATTTTATAAAAAACTCCAAGAATAATAGTGTTTTTTAAAAATGTTCATTTAAGGGTGTGCTCTACAGAAAAATGCTGGACAGTCGAATGCTTGGGAAAACGTTCTTCGAGATGAGATAGAGATTGTAAATTTGATGTAATGGTAGATATTTGGAACAGAAGACATTCAATTTCAATTTTCCCTAATTAAATACTTCAATAGTGCTAAAAGTTAAGATGTTCGATTTTCCAAATAAATAAGGAACTCTTGTTTTAAGTGAGGTAGAGTCTTGAAATTCGAAATTTTTAGTAATGTTCAGTAGACCGTGTGCTCTACTTGATGTAGAGCACACCCTCTAATCTTCGAAATGTGAAACGATAAAAAAGCATATTTCGTAATGCTAGACTCATCACATTTGATTAATTGGTATATCGAAAGAAAGAAAATGTACAATATTAGTTTTTCAATATTTTCTATTTTGGGGTTTGCCACACACCAAATTGTTCGATTCGACGAATACATAATTAAGAGCCCTTTTTAAAGTCAGATGGAGACTTGACAATTTTACACAAGTCAGTAAATTATTCAATAAAATCCTCGAAGGAAATCGATTTTTTTAAAAAATATTTATCAAATGAGAGTCCTCCACAGCAAAATTTTAAAAATGTAAAATGATAGAATAATATATTTCACGATTATAATATACAGATTAGAAATTGGGTGTGAGCTTAGATAGTTTGAAAGGAAGAAAAGTGTACAATTTCAGTTTTCTAATACTTATTTCGTACAGAGTGCCGCACAAGAATATGTTCTGCTTACTGAATCTCCTTCATGTTATTTACTTCATATATTTTACCCCATTCATGACATTCCCTGGCCTTCCAAACGGTTACCTTACACCTTTCTGGTAGGTTGGACGGTCTGGGTCTCAACAACACCACCATTCATAACAAAAAAAAATTGCTGCATTAATCAAATATTTTAATTCCATTTGTTCGACTCTTGTATATAACTAGCAGCATACCCGTCTTTCGAAGTATATAATATAAAGAAATTTAAAATTTACAAACAAGGTCAAAGTTATATTGTATACTAAATGAATTGTTAAACAAAATATACTGTTAAAATATTCAATTTAATGCTCCGAAAACTATGTTTAAAAATCTTTGTTCTCTCCGTATAAAATTATTTTCACTGGCAGATTTTAAGAATAAAACATTCTGGCCCCGTTTGTATGCAAATTAACAAAAAATATGAAGTTGAATATATATATGCAAAATAAAAAGAGTTAAAATTATATGGGACCCATATTACCTATATACACGAATATTAGAAGATATAATCTTATTAGTAGATTACATGCATAAATTAAAAATATCAATAAACCCGTGATCTTGAAAGCTAAAAGTAGTAACTCACTAGATAGGTGAAGACTCTTTGCTAAAATAAATGCAAGTGATGTACACAAACCGTAATTAACATAATTTAAAGAAAAATTCGAAATTTATAAGATATATTTTTCAATCTATTTATTTATTATTCAAATCGAAAAAATAACAGTGAAAATTACAAACTCATTTCATTTAATTGCGTTGCTGAGCAATATGATATAAGAAAGAATCTTCATCATAAAAATCTGATAATTCAATAACGATTTTGATTTCTTAATACTTTTCATTGTTTTGTAAGAGCCTATGCAAAATCTAGAGACAGCGGAGGCCAAAAAATCACCTGGATAACTTGCAAGGCTTGTCTGCTGATGGTTAAAATGTACGGTCCCGAATATCTTTCTCGAATACAGTTTCGACAGTTGAAGGTAAGCCATTGCAATCGACCGCTACACCTCATTCACATATCCCAGTGCTGTCATTGTGCTTCTAATACGAACCATAGGTAACTGGCTGTCGAATCAGATGGTACCCTAAACCATGACGTCGAGCAGTATGGCGTTTAACATTCACAAAAAATTTAATCTGATTTCACTTCGTCACCAGACTCCCACGGGGTGAATATCATTCCACAAACGCAATTAAGACTCTTCGCTAAACACTACCGTGTCAAATTGGCCGCTCTACGCAAGTTATCTACTTACATTTCAGATCATTTACAAAAATCGGCTACCTGTGTTTATTTCTCAATGTGCATAATTATGCGGCCCAGAGCTTCATGCGATATATTTCACAAGTATATATTACATTTAAAGTATGAAACATTGTTCTATACCTATAAAATTTGAAATGCTGATAAAATTGAAACTATTCAGCATAGAAATCCAAGTTTTCGTTGAATTGTTCAAAATTTAGTCTGTGATTAATCTATACGTAAACCGCGTTTCACCGCAATCAACTAAAGTATTTAGCGCGGGGAATTGTTTTACATTTCTAGAATCAGGTTTGATATAAATATTAAATTAGAATTTTGAGATTATTCAGTAGAAATAAATTTTAAACTATGAAGGAAGCAGAATAAAATACAATAGATTTCTTCGTACTTTTATATTGACCAATGTGAAATTTGTTAGAAATTTATAACTGAGGATTTTTGCGTAATTTTATTTAAACGAAATTGATGAATGATTCATTTAATTTAATATATAATTCGGTAAAATCTATTGAAGTGACCAACTTGGGCTGACTATATGAATAACATGACCACATAATGTTTGTCACGTTTAAAAAAAAATGTATTTGACTTTGTCAGCATTGTGAATAACTTCATATAGTAACTTACTTTTGCTGTTTCGAGAGGTCAATATTTTAACCAGGAGCCTCTGCATTATATGTCGGACTTTACTGGTTATTGTAACTGGATTTAACTGCATTACTGGATACATTATGATCGTATGATATTTGCTTTAGTTCTTGCAAAATATTTTCAAACTTACATTTGCGATGGTTCTTGACATGGTTGAACGAGTTATAATTGATTTGTTAGTATCGATTGCAATTTATTTTCCCGCTCATCATTCTTGATAAAAACGTTTTAGATTTAGTGCTTCTATAAAGATAATTTTAAAGAGAACACAAATATTTTCTTTTTCGCATATCAGGAAACGTTTACAATGTTAAGGAGTTTGTATAATGCTAGACCATTCATAATTTAAATGGAGATTGGTGTCGGGAACAGCTGGTAGTTTAGTATAAAAGAATGTCATGTACAAGTTCATATGAATTCAAATATTTTGAAACTGAATAAAAGTCTAGCATTTATATTATTTTTACACAAGTCAATTTTATTAAAATAAGTTTCTGTTTATAAAAATAATTCATTGAAACAATTTCCAAGATATAATAAATGTGTTATTCATAAAAATACTATAATATACTAATATATATAAATTTAAATCAATACATAGTATTTATTCTATAAAAATATTTAAATAATTTTTAAAATACATAAACATGCAGAATTATATATACAACATTAATTTGTAACATTATGCAACTTAAAAAAATTGTTTTCAAAATTTCTAGTTTATCTAAACATGTTTGATATTTTTCATAATAATTTCAAATTTGTAAAAATAACTTTTTATTTCGATGGTTTACTTAGAATAATTGCATGAGACAATATCTACAGTATTTAGGATGAAAAAGAATTAAAATTCCAAGCGTTTAACACAGATAATTGTTCGATTTTTACACACAAATTGCCGCAAGTAAACGAATGTAACAATGTGTATAGGGACAACATTCCGATCACGACTTGGCGGTTGACTGCATTTCCAAAATCCAAGTTTTTTCTGTCTATAAAACTTATATTCCTTACATCAACAGAATTATTTTGTTATGTATGCTACTTTGCTTATCGAGTTTTAAATTTTGAGCATTATAAGCACTTAATTGAATTCAATATTTGTTTTGCCAATTTTGATTCAATATTTTCAATTGGGAGATTTTTTAGAACTCTGTTACAGTTCTTTGCTCTAGACTTGTTTAAGGTCATTGGTGGATTTTTTGAAAACTTTTGCGATACAAGCTTTGTGGAATATACTTTCTGTTTTGCTGTCCAACACATGTTGTGTCCGTTTCAGACCGAGAATGCTTAAATGGATTAAAAACTTTTCATTTGTTTTTAACTGAGATTGTATAAATCCAGAAGAACATTTATTTAAATAACCTCTACAGTACACATTACTCCGATTCATGGCTGAAATTGAGTACAAGGATATTCAGATCTCTTACTACAGCTAAACATGTTTAAGATATACATGTAGTTTGGTAATGGCTTACTATTTTGCAAAAACAATTCCAAATCTTCACTGAAATTTTCATTCAAATAAACTTCTTTATTATCCACATTTCTTTGATTTTACACTGAAGTTCATGTAGAACAATATTTAGAATTTTTATCTCTACTCTTTACCGACTTTTGAACCATAATACTTTAAATCTTAAAACTTAATTTAAAGACTATCTTAAAACTTTATTTTACAACTTTATCTGAATTTAAACAATTTGCTGATTCAATGTTAATGGAGTTATGTGCACTGCACTAAAATCGTTCTAAGATATTTTGAAATCTCTCAAAAATACTCGCTATGCTTTCACTATCTTCCGATTCACTGTTTCCAATATCTTTCGATACGCTATTTTCACCATCATTTGATACACTATTTTCACCATCATTTGATACTCTATTTTCACCATCATTTGATACACTATTTTCACCATCATTTGATACACTATTTTCACCATCATTTGATACTCTATTTTCACCATCATTTGATACACTATTTTCACCATCATTTGATACACTATTTTCACCATCATTTGATACTCTATTTTCACCATCATTTGATACACTATTTTCACCATCATTTGATACACTATTTTCACCATCATTTGATACACTATTTTCACCATCATTTGATACTCTATTTTCACCATCATTTGATACACTATTTTCACCATCATTTGATACACTATTTTCACCATCATTTGATACACTATTTTCACCATCATTTGATACTCTATTTTCACCATCATTTGATACACTATTTTCACCATCATTTGATACACTATTTTCACCATCATTTGATACACTATTTTCACCATCATTTGATACACTATTTTCACCATATGTTCTATCATTATTCTCTATAGTATTTTGAGAAGGATTTTCAAGAAATTCATCTGAATGTTGGGTATTTGGCGATTTCATGTCTTTTGAATCTTGTACAATGGGTACATATTGCTTGGGATATGTATTGGTCGCCTCGAAATAGTTTCGCATTTCCAGAGATAGTTTGAATATCAATTTACTTTCCCAAGGATGTACATTACTTTGATTTCGAAATGTAAATTGAGTCTTATTTTTAAGAGCACCATCTGATACCGGGGCATTTGCAAATTTCAATTTAATTGAATCTTGTTCCATTGATGCATATCGTTTGGCAATGCTGTTTAATGCATCCCATCCACCTGACATATCTTCTTTTTTTAAGGTATTGTAAATTAGATTTTCGGCTGATTTAAGGACGCCTTTGACTCCATGTGCATCGAAAAATTTTGCAAAAGATGTCACAAATACACAAAAGTGTAGAAAAATTCCGAAATCAAATCCCTCCGAGAAAAAACTATTAGCAACATCATTAGCGAAGTTTTTGAATGATTGAAGATTCGCTTTATCTTTTCTAATAGAATAGGACATTTCAGGCTTTGGGCATTTTAGACATTGCTCCTGCATCCTTCTATCAAACTATCGAAAGGCACTGCTAAAAGTTTCGTTAAAAATTTCTGACACATATTTACGATATGGTCTAGGCATTTCATACGTAGTCACCATTGATCTTATGCAATCTTTGGCGAATAAAGTATTTTCATAATTTGCTAACTTTTCCTTCTTTCCAGCCATCTAAATACAAAAATGTTTTCAAAAATGTCGTCCTCCACAATACAAATGGCTGAAAGTAAGAGCGTTGCAACTTGCAGATTCTAAACCTGGATCGTTCTATTATTTCTAAAACTTTTTAAATATGATGAACAGTTACATCTAATAAGCATTTGCTGTCGACAATAAAATATATTTCTCGTTGATGAATGACGAAATAAAGAAACAGAAACGGTAGATTTGTAAATCAAATCAAAAACACTCTCATAGAGTATAGAGGTAGGACTTGGCACTCCGCCTTCTGTCCCAAGGGGAAATAGATTTATAGTATTAGCACAAAACCGTGAGCAAGATTTCATACAGTTAATACCTAAAGTTTCACTGATTTCGATTATCTATGTTCAGAACTGCTGACCGGTTGAATTGGGCATTTGGATTGGTTGCAAGGAAAAACTTTGCAGGCACAATCAAATTCTTCGAATTCTTCAGTATTTTATATGCAGGGGGTGCTTGACCCGGCCATGACCGATTTTATTATTTTAATTGCTTCTGAGTATATGAAGACATGCAGATTGAGAACGCCCCCATTTCTTATCGGATTCTCAAAAGGAGCAGAACTTGTTAAATGCGACTGTTTTCTTACCCCACAGGACGTCACTAAATGTCTTTGGACGTCACTGGATCCTGTGTTAACAGCAGAATTAAAAAAATATTAGCCCAAGATGTTTACGTTCGGATATTGCCATTTCAAAATTAATAAACAATTTTAAACTCTAATAATGATTCTTTTTTAAACTGTAATGCAATTTTTAACTGTAATAACCTTTTGTGTTTTGGCAAGTTTTTTTAAAGATTTCCCTGGACCATGACATCACAAATGACAGAACGTAATTCCCACGATGTCAATTTTTTATTCGTTGCCGGGTTGAGTGTCCAACTTTATATTAAAGAACTTTGTTTACACGTTTGCTTTAGAAACATCTGATTGGTCAGCATCTTAACAGACTAACTTGGATAAGACTAATATATATATTATTTTTAAATGCATTATATAATATGCATATTAAAATATAATTATTACAATACGAAAATCATTACATATGTAAACTGTAATCGCTACAGTTTCGACATGAAATTGTTGAATTTTGTCCTTTGAGTTTTGAATCGTTGAATTTGAAAACACTTTTTGCAAATTATTTAATATTTTACACTCACTCAGAATAATAGACTTACATGAATAAAATATATATATATATATATATATATATATATGCCGACGCGGTGATCGAACGATCAAGGCGAGCGTTTCCAAGGATAGTTCGACCGCCGCGTTGTGGGTTTGAGTCCCACGTAAGATATGGATATTGTGTTGTTAGGCGCAGTGTGTTTCGCCACTGGTGCGCCTGGGGCAACGTCCTTGGACGACTAATATGGTTCACGTTCTGGCCGATGTATAGGCAAATGATGAAAGTCCAGTGAATCATTCGGTAGAAATTGTCTGTTTCGGTAGAAATTGTCTGTCAGTCTAATCGTCCTACTTATAACACATTGAACGAATTTTTAAAATACCACCAAATTGATAGAAATGTTTGTAAATCCATAAAAATATCTTGAACAGCCTCGTGGTATAAAGATGACGGGGATTATTAATATTTTCACTTTACTACGCCTTCTGTTTATTTTGGCAAATAGTTTTGAGACTAATATTGAAATACAGGTAAACTTCTACTAACACATTGACATATCTTGTAATCTACGGCAGTATAAGTAGAACTGGTATATCTTCATATAAATTTTTAGCACTTTCATTTTGGCATATATTAGAATCAAATATTGACTTTAGGTTTAAAGATTAAGATTTATTGATATTTTCAATTATACGTGTAATCGACTAATATAGGTTATATCTTCTAATATTCGCGTATATAAGTAGTACAGGTCAAATGCAATTATGAAGCTTTTATTTTGCATATTTTGATAAAATTTCATATTGTTTGTAAATTTGCTTAAAATCAGGGGTAGGATTTTTTGTTCTTCATATCTACCCGTGAAGATAATTTTGTATAGCGAGAATAGAGTCCCTTAAAATCCTTTTTAGGAGCATTAAATTAAATATTTTAACAGATTATTTTGATTAACAGCGCTTTTTCGAATACTATAGGAATGTGCATATGATTGTGTATTTTAAGTTTCTTTATATTATATACTCCGTATTGTATTTGAAAGAATGCTTATAGAAACGTTAGACTCTTTCGAATTCCTATCTGTAAAACTGAAGATTTTAGAAATTTGAATATTAATCTCCTAGTTCTGATTGTGACATCTATCTGACCATACTGAATACGTGAGCTTCTAGTATCGATATATAAGACGGAAAATATATCACCATATCGAAAAACTTTCGTGTATAGAGCTTGAAGGATGGTGTCAATGGATCCTTTAGCAGTAGTGCCTTCAATATCAAGAAAATCAGCTAAAAAAATTTCCTTAGCATTCAAGTTACTTTCCAAATCTATGGAGGGACCACTAAGGGCTGTACTCGTGGATTTACCCATTTGATAGGCATGTGGGAGTTAAGAGAGCAGCATTGTAGCTAGCTCTTCCCAAATACTTCAATCGTCTTTAAGAGGAAAGATGCAAGTTCAGCCGCCGACAACGAATGTCTGATCTTTGAAACTCTGCGAGCTCCTAGAAGAGATAAGCGTTTTAAATCGAAATCGTTATTTGTTCTGAATGAGTTCTTTCACGTTTTACTGGATTTTTTAAAACTTGTAAAAGAAATTATCAAACATGCGGCTTCTAGCAGTCCTTTGAAATTTACCTGATTATTGGTAAAAAAACAGTGACTCTTAGTTTCAACTTTGAATAAGAAGATAGATTTTTCCTTACACTTTCTTTCTAATCCCCGAAAAATGAGAGATTTTACAAATATTTTAAAATCAATCAAGCTTTTCAAATTCTTGAACGTCTTGTAAGTCTATTAGGTTTAATACCTACGTTTATAAAAGAGGCGGCTTCCTTGGCCGGCCGAGTAGGAGATTTGAAAAGGTGTGTACATGCATACATACATACATAAACGATCAGCTCTTAATATATTGTAGCTTCTGTTACTGTGAAAATTGTATAATCAATGCTCACATTATGACGACATTGACTAAATAGCAACTCATAACTTCCAGCGTTTATTCAAGTTTTTCTATAGATTTATCTATTTATTGGTATATAATGCGTACGATGGCTGGAGTATTGCCATAGTAATACATTTACCAATCAATAAAAGGAAAAATGGATGCTGACAATAGAAAAATATGCTATAAATAATAACTGAATACATTTCAATTTTCTTTAAATAAGGGCAAAATATCTCGTGAACGGTTCATCCTATAGTCATGGGGCCAGTCTTATTCGCTTAATTGTTAATATTTACTTGATTTCTACTATATTTGCACAAAAAAAAGAGTAGGTTATAATTTCCTGAATCATATCAAAATGTAATCATCATCAGGATAACCATCAAGGGACAAGAACGAGATCTAAGAAATTTCATGAAATAGTTTTTAAATTATAGTGGGAAAAGTCTTAATTTCTCAAAGTTAAACATTTGAATATCTCGAGAATGGTCAAATCTGAGAGCAATGGATTTTATCTTATTCCTTTTATCATCAAAAATTACGAATAAAACATGCATTTAATCGGTACAGTTGAGCATATGTATTAATTTATTTTAGATCTGATATTTTACATTTGCGGCCCATTTAGCAAAAACAGGCAGATATATTTTTCTGAAACATGCCAAAATCTAAAAAGTATCAAGGTCATCCACAACTGACTTTTCTATAAGATTTTATGAAATTTGGTTCATTAATATTTGATATGAGCAAGAGTAGATACATACATTAAATAGACACACACACACACAAACGTGACGATAAAATATATTTTTCGTATTCAAGAGATACCAAAACTTGTAGATCCGTCGGACACCAGACTTTCTATTTGATTCCAGTAATTTTCTTATACATTACCATGTATTGCAAGGAAAGTGAAAAGGCAGATTTATTTCATTCCCTTCTTTCATTTTAGTTGAATAGCATGATATAACAAGAATAATTACTTGAAATTACCCTGAGTTTGATGTTTTAATTCAATTTCCTTGCTTATTAGGCGACTGGGCGCATTTTCAAAGGCGACGTGTCAAGAATGCAAAACATTAATTATCTCGAGAGGATGTGCCACAATTCCCTTTTGAAGTACAAACCCCCAATGGCATGTGCATAAATTATATTGAATAATGTACTTAAATATTCTTGTATATTGCTTTGCTAAAAATACAGTAATGTTTTAGCATTTCAATTTCTATAAAGATTATTTTAAAGAGAACAGCGCTATTCCTTTTTCTTTATTCCATGAAACGTTTGCAATGCCAAGAATTGGAGATGGTATTAGAATTTTCATATATTAAATCGTTATCGGCGTCAGTTACACCTACTTGTATAGTACAAAAAAGAAAGTAAATTACAAATTCATATGAATTCAAATATTTTGATACTGCATAAAAGTCTAGTATAAATAACATTTTAACCCAAAACATTGTATTTCATTGAAACAATTTTTCAAAACAATTTTTATTTTTATGAAAACTTTTTATTGGAACAATTTCAAGATATAATGAATTTGTTATTCATTAGAAAACTCTAATGCACTATATTATATATATTCAAATCAATACATAGTAGTTTTTCTGTAAAATATTTTAAGACTTTTTGAAATGATTTATACAACATTAATTTTCACTTTATGCATTTGAAAGAAATTGTGAATAAAATTTCAATTGTATCCAAACCTGTTCGCAAATGTTAATAAAACTTTCAAATTTGTGAAAGGAAATTTAAATTTCTGTGCTTTTAAGGAGATTAATTGCATCAGACAACATCGCAGTATTTGGATGAAAACGTGTCAAAACTTTTATGAATTTTTCACAAATTGCTGAAATTAAGGAACGAATGTAAGAATGTTTTGGAGGATGACAAATATGATCACAACTGGACTGTTGACTGCATTTTTAAACTCCAAGTTTTTTATGCCTATGATGCTTATATTATTCTTCAGCATGTGTAGAATTATTTTCTTATTTAATCTAATTTGCTGGTCAAGGTTTAAATTTTCAGCATCGAAAATTCTTGATTGAATGTAATACTCGTTTTCACAATTCCAATTCAATTTTTTAACTGGGGTAACTTTTAGAACTTGGTTTGTTACAGTTCTTTGTTTCACACATGTTTATTTCCGATGGAGGATTTTCTGGGTAACATGAGCGATCCAAGCTTTGTAGAATATACTAACTATTTTGCTCTGCAACGCAAGGTGTATCAGTTTCAGTTTGTGAATGCTTTAATGGATTCGAAACATTTTCATCTGTTCTTAAATCACGTTGTATAACGCTAACAGAATCTTTGTTTAAGTAACTTTGACAACTATACACATTACTCTGATTCATGACTAAATATTGAGCGCAAGGATATTCAGAATCTTTATCACAGGAAAAACTGTTTAGAGGTTCAAGTGGTTTTGCAACGGTTTCATTTGTTGCAAAACAACTTTCCAAATATTCAGTGAAACAGTCATTCGAATAAACTTGGCCATTATCCACATTACCCAGATTATTCACTAAAGATTGAGGAGAATAATGTTCAGTAACTTTTCCTTGATTATTTACTGACATTTCAGCTAAAGTATTTCCAGAAACTCTATTTAAATTTAAACACTTTTTTGTTTCTGTGTTGATTGAATACTGTGCACTGGTCGCATATCGTATTTCGCGAAATTGCTAAATATATTAAAGGTATAGTGATCATCTGCATTTCGGCTGTCTTTCAATAAACTATTTCCACTCTCTTTTAAAACACTATTTACACCATCTTTCAATACACGTTCTCCACTATCTTTCAACACACTATTTTCACTAACTTTCACGACACTACTTCCACTATCTTTCACGACACTATTTCCACTATCTTTCACGACACTATTTCCACTATCTTTCACGATACAATTTCCACTATCTTTCATGATACAATTTCCACTATATTTCAGTACACTATTCCTACTGCATGTATTCTCTTTATTTTCTTGTACATTTTGAGGAGGATTTCCAAGAACTTCATCCGGATATTGGGTCTTTAGCAATTTTATTTCCATTGATTCTTGTTGAATGGGCACACATTGCTCTGGGAATATATTTGTAATCTCAAAATAGATTTGCATAGCTAAATTTAGTTTGCATAACAATTGACTTTCCCAAAGATATAGATTAGCTTGATGTTCATCAGAACACCGAGGGTTATTTTTAAGAGCTTCATCTGATGTCAAGTTATTTGCAGATCTCATGTTCGTTGAATTCTGTTCCAGTGATGCATATTGTTCAGCCATGCTGTTCAATGCCATCCATCTACCTTTAGACATATCTTGTTTTTTTTTAGAATATTGTAAATCTGAATTTCGGCTGATAAAAGGGCGTTTCTTGCTCCAGGTTTGTCGAACATTATCGCAAAAGATATCACAAATACATAGAAGCGTAGAAATATACCGACATTAAATCCCTGGGAGAAATAAATAGCAGCAAGATCATTAGCGAAGTTTATGAAAGATTCACCATTTGCATGATCTGTTCTTATAGAAAAGGACATTCTAGTGTCATTCATCTTGAACCTTCTATCCAAGAATTGAAAGGTCCTTCGAAAAGATTCGTTAAAATATTTCGACACATCTTTCAGATATCGGCTATGCTTTCTTCCGATTGAATGATGAGAGATATTCACCATGCATTTTACGCAATCTTCGGCGAATGCATATTTTTTAAGGTTTTGGGCATACCCACTATTTTGTGCTATCTAAATATATGCGATCCGACGGCTGAAATTTCGTCCACTGCGATACAAATGATTGAAGAGGTTGATCTTTGATAGATGAAGATTTTAAGAATAGATTCTTGGGTGTTTTATACCCTTAAGTATTATTTCTAAAAAAATAGCACTTACACACTTATTTAGCATTTACTACCGACGTCTGCAAAATATATTTCTCGTTCATAAATGGAAAAATAGGGAATCTGAAATGATGGACTCCTCATTTTAGCTAGAAATGGTGAACAATATCCCATACGTAAAGAAGGTAATAAAGATTAGCCGATTTTGATTATTTATGTTTCGAACCACTGACCGGTTAAATTTATATTGGTCTCAGGGAAAAACTTCATTCGGGGCATTTTGTCTGCAATATCACATTTTGCGAATTCTATAGTATTTTACACTTTTTTTCGAAACATACACTCTGTTGCAAAAAATACGTATATGGACCTAGTACAGAATTGAGATTTAGCGGCGAAATTCGGCATGCAAATATCGTTTTAAGAGTTATGCAAATTATCAAACGGCCAGCGCCATTGTTATATTAACGCGCAATGGAACAACGTATCGTGAAGCGTTTCAAACGACCTGTGTTGTTACTCAAGAGCAATTAGAACTGTATTTCTTGTTTAATACTTTCAAGTTATGCATCGCAATTTTAGCTGAAAATGGTAAAGAATACCACATACAGCAGACAAGAAAGATTTAATCTATTTCCATAATCCATGTTCAGAATTGAAGACCGGTTGAATTCGGGATTTGGATTGGTTGCAGAGAAAAACCTCATACGGGGCGTTTTGTCTGCACAATCAAACTTTTCGAATTCCTTACAAGGAAGCTTTTTGTGTTATGGCAACTCTTCTTAAAGTTTACTCTAGCGTGTGACCTCATAAATGATGAAACTCAATTGCCATGAAGTCAAGCAGACAACATTTTGATTTATTGCTGGACTGAGTGCCCAACATTATATTAAAGAATCTTATTTACACATATCTTTTGGAAACATCTGATTTTTCATGAGCTTAGCAGACTGACTTGAATAGAAACTAAATAATATATTATTTTTAAATGTTTTGTTAGTGTGCATTCGCTATCTGATATAATACGGAATTAAATATATAAATTTCCGAAAAAGCTAACGTGAATGCAACATAATGTGTCAATGAAATAGTTGCATTTTGTCGGCGAAAGCAAATTTTTAAGAAAATATTTTACGAGTTACTGACTGATATGAACAAAACTTAACTGACTGATATGAACAAAAGTAATCAAATATTTATATGTATATATATATAATATATATACAGGGTGTCCCAAGAAGATTGAAACGCGCTTCAATTCTTTAGCTGTTGGGGATAAGTGGGCAATGTAAATTGCAAAACTGTTAAAAGTAAGTTAGGAAATAAGACTACGTTAGTGAAATAATCGTCCCATTCATTTTTAAAAAGTTAAACTTTTTTAATTTTTATTCGACCCCCATAGACAAATATTTGGTCAATCAGAAAATTTTTACTTTTAATGCAATAAGATCATTAAAAAAACTCGCACGTCTGCATCTTTAAAATCAACTGAGTTATGATAAAGGAAAAAAAATCTGACTCATTTCACGTGTCCGGTACTGCTGTGTAAAGGCTGTTTCATCAGTGAAAATAAGGATCATAAACAAATTGATGATGGATGATTGTTTCGATTAAAAATACGTTAATATGTGTCAAAATAAAGCATTACACAGACAGAGAACATATAGTTTATCATCCATCATTATTATCCAGTTTTATCTCTTTTGCGATATGTCACACATTTGCATTTCCAATTTGATATAGAGTCGCCAATCACAATATTCAATTTCCAATTAAATATACCCAGCTCAATGTTAAAGATACATATACGCGGTTTTTTTTAATGATCTTGTATTAAAAATTAAAATTTTCTGATTAACTAAATTTATCTAAGGGTTTCGCATAAAAGCATATTATGAAAGACTTGACATGAATAAAAATAATTATTCATGTGTGTATGTATATGTATATACATATATATACATACGCACACACACACACACACATATATATATATATATATATATGTATTAGAAAGATATTATAATTATCAATTCCAAGTAATTACGGAATATTAAAATAATAAATTCGCGAAAGCAGTTAAACCATGGGAACCATGCCGATAAAAGAAATAAGTAGCTTTGGCTTTATTTAGGGGTTAATTAAACTAGATGCTTCATCAGGTCTGAGCATCTAACCCTAATTAACCCAAACACATGCTTGTTTGATATGTAATGCAGGAGGTAATTAAAGCAAGAGTATTGGTTCCATTCCTCTTTTGGACTTCGTGTTTGTTGGTTCCTTTGTACTGACGAAGGGGGGTACAGCGTATACTCAAAACAGCTGTATGCTGCATTATTGTGCTTATTTGCCTTGTTCTAATTTTATTTATCCTTCTCATAAAGTGTATTTTACTCATCGACGTCACTATTGATTCAAGCCTATATTCAATGTCATTTCAATAGAGAGCCTCGAGAAAAGAAATATAAATATAAAAAGGTTTTGGGAGAGAGAGTGCCTATCAAAACTCCCTGCTACCAAGTAACTTTCTTTTCAATCATCCTCCATTTTAAGCGCATAATATATATCGAATAATATGATTGATATGAGTGGGCTATTTCATTAGAAATTCTCTGCAATTCCCTCCACGCTTCGTCTCTGTCGGGAAGTTAGCAGCAAGAGTTCGCTCGTCGTCTGCAGTAACTTTGACCTAGAGTCGCGATTAATTGCTGTATACATCCTTTGACGGGTTCGATTTTACTTTCCCTGCAATACATGGTAATGTATAGGAAAATATTGGAATCATACCGAAAACCACAACTCGAGTTTTCGACGGATCTCCGCGTTTCGAAACCTCTAAGATACGGAAAAACTATTTTCAACGCGACGTGTGTGTGTGTGTGTCTGTCTGTTTGTGTGTCTGTCTGTGCAATGTATGCATCCACACTAACTCAAAAACTAATGGATCGAATTTCATAAAATTTGGTAGGCAAGTCACTTGGATGTGACCCTAGTGCTGATTAGTTTTTAGTACGACTCCGGATAAGAGGACCCGCCTCTTTTTGCGAAATGGAACGCAAAAATTGCCTGTATCCACTCTAGCTGAAAAACAAATGGACCGAATTTCACAAAATTCAGTAGACAAGTCACTTGTGGGTTAACCTGCTGCTGATTATATTTTGGTACGATTCGGAAAAAAATAACCCGACTTTTTTTGCGAAATGGCCCTCAAAAATTGTCAAAATATAAGATAAAAAACTACGTATGCTCATATATATATCCATTAACTGCTTATTTTATACGTAAATTTTAACTATGAAATGAATAAGATCAACCCAATTACATTAGGGCTAGCCGTTCTCGAGATATTTTAGTGTTTTCGTATTTTCTCTACGCGATTTTTGAAAATAAGTCCAGTTAACAAATGAGAAAGAAAATTAAAATAAAGGTGAATTAGATTTAATTGAAATAAAGAGAATGTGAATATGAGACTGCAGGGACAGTCATGTTCTGTCCACATCAGATTTTTGTATACTCTAGTCGGCATAGAATATTCAATACTATGAATAGAAGCAAGAAAATATGCTATGCTCAAACAAATTTTTAAATCACTATGACAACTGATAAATACTATCTTATCACGCAACTTGCTTTAAACTTCCAAAAATTCTAGCTCGGAAAGTACGAGATTCTTCATAGAGGCTCGAAAAATTAAGGTGTATCACATATAAATATTTTGAGGTTATTCCATTATTATTCGTTGAAGATCGCATTAAAGGCAAGAAACGGGTCCCTGAATGCTAACTGCTGTGGAAGTGGTGTTTTAGCTTTCGGAAAGTCTCCCCCCATACACACACATTGGGCGTTCTGTTAAAATGTTTGAATGTTATAAGGTCCAGAATAATCTAAAGTTCAATAGGCATCTGTCGTTTGTGAGTTGAGATAATCCTACCAAATTTCTTGTGATTTATCCGACGCATGACCTTCAGAGATGTCGACAGTGAAAATTGATAGATTCCTATTTAAGGATTATCAAAACATGTAAATACCATTAATTTCAGAGTGGGGCTTTTGTCCTGATCAAAATAATGTCTCTTTATATATAGTATGTATTCTAAGAAAAGTGAAAATATTTTAAAGTATTGACTCGAGGTACAGAAGATTCTAAATATTGAGGACTGTGTAAAACTTTTGCTGACGTTACAGATGTAAGTTTTCGAAAGGACATTTTATCAAACAAAATTTACATTTTGCATGCCCCCTCCCTTCCTCAAATCAATGTATTTGTCGTTTCGTTTGATCGATTAAAAGTAATTTATATCGCATAAATTGGACAATTTTTACGACCAATTTTGCATATAAGAGACCTGCTTCTTTTCAAAAGATCACTTAATGAATAAGGAACAATTTGCTAATGGGGGATTTCTTTGTGAAGGGCCGTTTAGAAAGCCACATTTGTATATTTCCTCTAAAACATTTCGCGTGACCAAAATTGTTGTATTCTGAAAGCTATTTCACAATTGATGCAATTATTAATTGGAATCACAGCTCTGCGTGCAATCAATTGCTCCAAAGGCATTTGGTAATGTAAACTTTTGAAACACTTTGCATAATTCAAATTTAAATTTTCACAATCAAATATTGTAATAATGTTTGAAATATACGAATTGAGAGAGTGTCAATGTCAAGTAAAGGTGAAAACATAATTTTGCCTTCTTGGGTGATTCGATGCGATAAATTATTCGACGCCCCATCGAATGCTTGAATAAAATATATCATATTTTCTGTCTTAAGCAAAATGATGGTACAGATTGGTACAAGGATATTTTAGCCAAACTAGCGATGTATTACGATGTATATAAAGATATATTTCACAAGTGTATATTGCATTTAAATTATACTTTATGTATGAAACATGACTGTATACAGATAAAATTAACTAATACAATTGTTCAACATAGAAATCCAAGTTATCGCCGAGTTGTTTAAAGTTTAGTTTACATATGTAACTTGGCTGATGGAACACGCGTTAAAGTATTGACTGCGGAAAATCGTTTCAAGTCTCTAGAATCAGTTCAATTACAAATCTAAAACTATAAAATCATTCAGTAGAAATAAGATTTAAAGTGTGCTTTTATTAAACAATATAAAATATAATAGATTGACTTAGTTTCCCTGATAAATATTAAGGAACAATCTGTTGGATGTTTATAGCAGACTATTTTTGTACATGTTTCATTTAGTAGATAACGAAACCTTAAAACCTTATAAAATTACCACCCTGGTATTTAGACTACTAGAATATAGCGAAGACTTAATGCTTTATAAAAGGATTTCACTTTGTCAGCATAGTGACTACTTCATATAGAAATACATTTTTTCTGTTCTAGAGGTCATCATTTTCCCTATGATCCTCTGCATTTGTCGGACTTTACTGGTTATTGTAACTGGATGTGGCAGCATTAAGGGACATACACATCGTAAGCGCATCTCATTTGCTTTAATTCTTGCAAAATACTTTCAAAATTATTGTTTTCAACGTGGTTCAAAGAGTTAAAAATATTTTGTTAATATTTATTGCAATTTTTTCCCTCGTTGATTACACTCTATGATCAACTTGCATTTTTCTGTAACTCGATTCGGTAAAGCGAAAGAAATTCTTTAGTTTACAGATGCTATAAAGATAATTTTAAAGCGAATACCGCCATTCCTTTATTTATATACCAGGAAAAGTTAACAATGCAAACGGTTGGGATAATGCTAGCATTTTCATATCTTAAATCGCGATAACATTGTGTACACCTGATAGCTCAGTATAAAAGAAAGTCATGTATAAGTCGATATGAATTCCAAGTGTTTTGATTTTGAGTAAAAATATAGTATAAAACCATATTAATCCAATGCAACTTTTATTAAGATAAATTTTTGTTTATAAAAGCATTTCCATAAAGATAAACTGAATTTGTTATTTATTAGAAGAACTGTAATATACTAGTTTATATAAATTTAAATCAATACACATGAGTTATTCAATGAAAATATTTTAAGAGTTTTTAATACATAAACATGCAAAATGCTGAAGTTTTTCAACTAAATTCACAACTTTGAAGATTTGACAGCATTTGTGAACTGATATTTCAGTTCTATCCAATCCCGTCTGTAAATGATAATAAAAGTTTCAAACTTGTGAAATGAAATTTAAATTTTTATGCTTTTACTTAGAATAATTACACCAGGAAACACCTGCAATATTTAAGATGGAAACGTGTCAAAACTTTCAAGCGTTCAAAACGAACATTTATTCAATTTCTACACAAAATGAAGCAATTACGGACCGAATGTAAGAATGTTTATAAGGATATCAACAGCAATAACCACCTAACATTTGACCATATTTTCAAAGTGCAAGTTTGTTCTGCCTTCAAAGCTTATATTCCTTAGCATCAGTAGATTTTTTTTTAAAATACTTTGCTCACCAAGATTTAAATTTTATACATTGGAAGTACTTGATTGAGTTGAATATTTGATATTCACAAATCTGAATTACTTTTTTTGATGTGGAGATTTTTAGAACTTGTTTTTATACAGTCATCTGCTTTAAATCTGCTTAATATCGATGGAAGATATGTGGAATATACCTTCTGTTTTGCTCTCCAGCACGAGTTCTGTCAGTTTAAATTTGAGAGTGCTTTAATGGATTTAGACCTTTTTTAATTGTTCCTAAATCACTTTGCATAACTTTAGAACCATTATTATTATACGAAACTTTGATTCATGCCTACGTTTTGAGCAGAAGGATATTCAGCACCTCTATCACATTTTAGAGATCCAAGCGAATTTTCATCGGTTTTATTTGTTGCAAGAAAACTTTCCAAATATTTAATAATGTTTTTATTCAAACAAGCATTTCCATTATCCATATTATCCTGATTCTTCATTGAAGCTTGAGGAGAATAATTTTGGGGGAATTTTCCTTGATTATTCACTGACTTTTGAGCTAAAGTATTTTCTGAAACTTAGTTGTACTCTGGTTATTCACTGTTTTATTGGTTGTATATCGTTCTTTGAAATTATCAAACATATTAAAAACATCTGCATTTATGTTATCTTTCAATACATTACTTCCACTACATGTGTTCTCTTCATTTTGTACCTCATTTTGAGAAAGATTTTCAAGAACTTCATCTGAATGCTGTTGTTCTGGCGATTTTGTGTTCTTTAAATCTTGTACAGTGGGTACACATTGCTCGTGAGATTTTTCGATAAGCACGAAATGTTTTTGAATAACTCCAATTAGTTTGTCCTTCAATTCGCTTTCCCAAAGACACACATTACCTTGGTTTCTCACTGAACTTTGAGAGTCATTTTTAGAAGCTTCATCTGATGTTGAAATTGTTTCAGATTCCAGATTCATTAAATCTTGTTCCATTGATGCATATTTGGCCGCAATGCTATTCAATGTAGCCCATCCACCTCTATACATGAATTGATGTAAGTTAATGTAAATAATATCTTCAGCCGATTTAAGGACGCCTCTCACTTCAATTTCGTCGAAAGATATCGCAAGAGATGTCACATATACACAGAAGTGTAAGAAAACATCGATGTCAAATCCCTCTGAGAAAAAACTCTCAGCAAGTTCATTAACAAAGTTTATGAAAGTTTCACGATTCACATTAACATTCCTAAAGCCGTAGGATATTTGTGACATATGCAGCTTCATCTGGCTATCCAAGAATCGAAAGGAACTTTTTAAAGATTCGCTAAAAGAATCGGACACATGATTGCAACGTTTGCCACACAGGCCAGGAGGTTTAAGCTCATTAACCATGAAATTCATACAATCTTTGGAGAACATACGCTTTTCACTATATTCTGCAAATTCTGTGTTTCTTGCCATCTAAATATTTATGCTTCAGATGGCAAAAAAATCACCCTCTCCAATACAAATGACCGAAAAGTAAGAGCTTTTATATGATACTTACAAAGATTGTTTCATATTCTAAACATGGATTCTAGGTGGTTGCAAACAAATTTTTATTTCTAAAAAAATTTTAAATATGGTAAACAAAAATTCGACATAACAAGCATGTACTTTTGACAATAATGGAACCTTTCTCGCTTGTAAAAGAGATGCACAAAGAAGCTTAAATGATAAACTAGTAATTTGAGCACAAAATGGTAAGCAATTTCCCATATAAGTTAATACTTAAAAATTTACCGATTTCGATTATCTATGTTCAAAACTGCTGACCGTTTAAATTTTGCGTTTGACGTCGTTGCTGAGAGAAACATAATTTAGGGCATTATGTTGGCAAATTCAAATTTTGCGAATTCTGTAGTATTTTATACGATTGTTGAAAAACATACACTCTGTTGCAAAAAATATATGTACTCATAAAACAGTGAGCTACAACCGCGAATCTGTGCATGCCGAGTTAAGAGTTCGTTTTAAAAGTTATGCAAATTATCAAACTGTCAGCGCCAATGATGTTGTAGGATTCGTGAAACGCGCATGAGAGCAACGCATCGTGCAGAGTTTCAAACGACTGATTTTCTCACTCATGGGCAGTTAGATCTAGATTTTTTGCATTGATACTGCAAGTTCTGTATCGTAATTTTAGCAGAAAATTGCAAGGGATATAACATATAGCTGATACACGAAATTTTAACGATTTTGATTACACACGTTCAGAACTGCTAACCGGTTGTGCGTTTGGCTTGGTTGCAGGGAGAAACGATATTTGGTTCATCTTGCCGGCAAATTCAAATTTTGCGAATTCTTTAGTATTTTACACTCAGGGGGTGCTCGTCTCTGACATCACATAATTGTGAATTTTAAGTTTCTTGATAATTAACATTGCACGAGGAATAGGTGATAGATAAGACTATATGACCCTGTGGAGGCTTACAGTTCTTTTTTTTGTGAGGCTTACAGTCCGTTTTTCTGTAAGTATACATATAGAGTTAAAGATTTGTCTCTTTGTATTACAGATATAGGTGCCTCTGCTGCCGCTAACGAAATCCTTTTAAAATAGAGATATTTTCTGTTAAGGTTAGCGTCAGACCTATTGTATCAAATGATTTGAAATTTGGCATGATGATTCAAAATGCAACGCCAAATGATTTAGAATGCATTTTTTGACTACTGCTAACTTCTCTTTTCTACACTTATACGCGTAATTAATAGATTTCTGTATATACCTCTGTATTTAAAAAGAAACTAGGTGCTGCAGCTGACCAAATCCTTTTTATATAGATGGATTTTCTGTCAAGTCCAGCGCTGGACCTGACATCGAATGGTTCACAAATTAGCATGATGATTTAAAATACATGGCCACGCGTGGCCTCTTTCTTTGGCTACGATCAAATATAAATTTCTAAGTTTTATACAACTTTGAAGTAGAAATACTTTTACACTACTTTTATATGACAATTTTAGATCTTTCGTTGCATTTCCAAAATCTAATCTTTCATTGCTGAAAACACTGTTGTTATCTCAAAATATGTAATACTTAGATGACTGAAATTTCATTGTTGAAAAAGTTGCTGCCATTTAAATTATTGAATAGCGCAATTCAAAACACATTTGTTATTCAGAGCATCATTCACATATTATTTTTCTTGAAATGACAACTGTATTTTCAGCAATGAATTGCAATTGCTCATGGCAATAATGTTTATAAAACGCTTTGTTTGTTTGTAAGGCTGCTACGCAGGTTGAAGGAAAAAGTCTGCGAAGCGAGCTTTGGCGATAAATAAATGTTTATAAACAGGGGGAGGAGCCTGTGAATCCCGGAGCTTGGCCAGCAATAGGCCCGATTATGTCCTGTTCACCGGCTGGGATAAAATAACTTCCGAAGCGATATCTGGAGATTGGTGAGTGTTAGCGAACAAGGGTTCTCAACGAACAGATTATCTTTCGAACGATCCTGTGAAGCCATCCGACACGCGAACCAAGTTGCGGGGGTTGACCAGCTTCAACGAGCAGAGCGTGGTTCCCCCTAGAATATATAAAATGAGGCTAGGGGTATTTAAAAAAATTGTGCAGTTGCTATAACGGTTTTCTTGCAAATTACAGCATTTCAAATGCTGGAGCGCGATGGCTCAGTGGTTAGCGCGCGTGAATTGCCCGCTGACGGCCTGGGTTCAATTCCTGCCACTGTCAAAACTGCCGCCGTGTTCACGCGGAGTACGATCACTTTAAACATGTGGGTCCGTAAGTCCTTCCGAGTTGTTGGTGGTAGGGGAAGGAGAGTATGGACCCTATGGATGTCTCCCTCACTGTTTTCTGGTCTAAATTGGGTGGCCCTTCCCGGCCGTCCGCACATAACTTATACCTTTCTGGTAGGTCGGGCGGTCTGGGTCGAAGAAGAAGCATTTTAAAGGAAACCAATATTATTTTTTAAAGGCCGACGTGGTTGTAGAGTGGTCAAGGCAAGCATTTCCGTAGAAATCGCTCGACCGCCACGTTGTGGGTTCGAGCCCCACATAAGGCATGGATGTTTGTGTTGTGGGCGCAATGTGATCCGCCCCCCTCTGGTGCGCCTGGGGCAACGTCAATGGGCGGCTAAATGGTTCACACTGTGGCCGCTGTAATAAAGGCGAATGACGAAGGTCAAAGTGCCTGGCCATTTGAAAAAAAAAAGTAAAGTGTTGTTATATGAAATAAGGAATTATGAAGCAAATGGATCTAATTAATGGAAAATATGAATGTATCATAAAGTCATACGACGAATTACATTTTAGATGTTTGTTTATATGCCATAGTAATCCGCGTTGAAATCGTCGGAATCCTAATAGTACATTTATATCTACTTCCAAGTTTCAATTTATTGAGTTTTAACGTTGTTCAATTTGGTTGGACTTTACCTTGTTAAAAATTCTTCATTGGTAATCGCACAAAACCGGTTAATTGTATTTACTGGTTTCAATGACAAAAAACAAAAAAAAAACTTTCTTTGTCAAAATTACTGAATCACTCCAAACAGAAAGGGCTTCAATCATGAAAACATTTTTTTAATAAATCCATAAGAAATATTCAGTGCCTTTCTTGTAAACATAAAATATCTGAAAAATATTATGGTTTTTGTGGATAATTATAATTTTTATGTACAGAGTTTGGGCAATATAAAAGTGTTACATCCGTGGAATGAAAACCTTTCTGCATGGAACTATAAATTGCAATCACAATGTATATAACTACTCATAGGTGACTACATTTGTTTCAAGGCAAGTGTAATGTATAGGGAACGAAAGAAAAATACAATACAAGTATTTGATATTTCAAGCAAATATAACTTTTACCAACCCAGGACTGAAATCTTTACTTCATGAAATAAGAATTTTTCTTCTCCATACGCCCTGCCAAGTTTTTGAAATGAAACTATTCATGCATCAATAGGTGAAACTTAACCATATTAAAATCACTGTTATTTCCATTTCGCAAAAGTGGTCTAAAGGCTTTCTGTATGGTACGATTCATTAAGAATAAAGGCGATATTTCATTATTTTATTTAAACACAATCTTTTTATCCCTGATATGAACTCGAGATTCAAATTTGGGGTTTAGAGATCACCCCTTCCCTGTAATTTTAATTTTTAATTTGGGTTTCATTTTGTCATTTTTACTTACAGTTTCCGCTGCTTTCCTCTATCAAGAGATATTTCTATTTCATTTGTTAGATATTCGGCTATTTGTCTTTTAAATTTATTGTTGTTATCAATGGATTCTTTGCTTGCTGTTTCAAAATCTTATCTGAGTTGTGATAATCTGTTTATACATATGCTGCCACTTTAACAATCAAGCCGCTATTGGAATGTATCCAGGCGTACAGTAATACAGAAGGCGATACCATTTCGGAAAACAGTGTTCTATTATAATGGTTATGTTTAGAGGTAAAACCCAGTCGCCCCGGTCGGACAGTGGTGTCAGAATTAGATAAATGAATTCGCGGAAATTATCCATTTTGTGACGTTTCAATCGGCCGATCGTCTGAGTCTTCAATTCCGAACACGGCCACTGACGCTAAACAAAATTGAACCTAAGAGAACTAAATCTAAGAGAAACTAAATCTAAGAGAGGTATGCCTTGCGCTAAACAATCTGTTTCAAAGAACTTCTGTGCATCTTATGTACTTCAGAGACTTGTAATTGGATATCATGGTCTACTCAGCGAAAATAGTCTAAGCACTTTTGGGCTGCTATTCTGTCTATCTACTGGCATCTTAGGGTGAATTGGTCACGCCTTCTATATTAATAAAAGCCTTGACTATAGAGCTTATATGCAATAATTTATTTCAACAGTGACTATCGAAAGAAAACATTAAAATAACATATCGTTCATCATTCGATGTGAAAATGAACTAAAATCGCTACCTATTGCAGTAAACATCCTTCATTTTTTATGAATTCGTCAGCATTGAGATACTTGCAATGGCACCAATAAACATGATAGTTTCCATAATTTTTCAAATAAATATGACTACAGGTAAATTTTATCTTACAATGCAGCTTGTTTCAAGATTTAGCACGGAAAGCACGAGACTGAAATGATCAAATTCTCCATAGAGTTTGCAGAAATGAAAATTGCAGCACACAGTAAATTTCCTTGCTGCCATTCCAGGAATTAAATTTTTATCGGCTTAAAAGAGCATAAAAGGCAAGACAAGGGTCCTTGAATGTTACCTGTAATAAGTGTGGGATAATAACTTTAGAATGCCCCACCCCCCTGCTTCAGACATTCGATGAAAATGTTCGAATGTTTGAGGTTGTTCGTTCTAAATGCCTTGATGTTTGAGGGTCATCCCCTGTTTTGTCCTCTTATAAAACCAACAAGCTTCTGCCATTTATCAGTTGAAATAATTCTACCAAAACTCCAGCGACTTCCACAATGTCTCCAGACATGGCGCCTGTTTAAAATAATCGACTAGTATTTAAAGATTATCGTAAGTGCAAATTCACCAACGTCAGAGTAGGTTTTTTGAACTCATCGCACTATTTCCCTTTTATATATATTATGTATTCCAAGAAATGTAAAAATAATTTAAACAGAAACGGAAGGTACCGAATTTTGAATTGTGAATCTAAAAATTAATATTACAACGGTACGAATCGATCAATAAATTTGTATGTATATAGCTTAGCGCGTGTGTTTGTGTACGGCCCATGGAGGTAAAAGTAAGGAGTTAAAACTTCATATTAAGAAAACGCCAATATCGTTTGAGACAATAATTCAGGTGGCGCTGGGATAAGATAAGTAGTCCTGTATTGTATGCATTTCTATGGCGAAAGACTTAAAATATTTATTTAAACTGTCAATTTTGTAAAAATAAATAAATTATTAGTACAATGAAAAGTAGAACTGAAGCAATAAAGAATATTCCCACATATTCAAAAGAATTTTACCTTTTAATTAATTTTTATCTCCCTATGTTCTGTACTCTTTCCTACAACTATGCAAAAATACTGGTTAATTATACTCATAATAAAGCAGCCTTTAATTTAAAAATAATCAAATGTACATATACTAAATACTACGCCTTTCAATAGTGGCAACTAACAATAGAAACTATTTTACTAACACTAGCGACACCTAGATATAATTCTCAAAGCATTATGGTATTTTCAAGCGTTTCATCCATAGGAGTTTTATCTCCTCCTTTCTAACTCCATGGAACGGCCATTTATGAAATACATACTTAACACAAACATTCGAAACATTCAGGTGTTACATTATTCTTTGCTGAAGAGCGCATAGTAATCGAAACGGGTCCCTGGATGCTACATGCAATGGAAATGATATTATAGCTTTCAAAACGACCTCCCCCCCTTTAGGCGCTCTATTAAAATATTCCAGTGTTTAAGGGTTTTCTACCGGCCCGATTTCCACAAAGTTCAATAGGCCTCTGTCGTTTGTGAGTTGAAGTAATCCTATCAAATTTCCTGTGATTTATTCCATGTATTCTCCCCAGACATGTAGGTTGTGTAAAATGATAAATTCGTATTTAAAAATTATCAAAAGGTGTAAATTCATCAATTTCGGAGTGGACATTTTCTCCTAAACACGATACTTCCTCATTATAATTAGTAATTATTCTACGAAATATAAAAGTGCTTTAAAATAGTGACTCGAGGTGCTGCATATCCGAATACTTTTAGTTTTGAATTAGAAAATTTGAAAAAGAATGTTGCAGTGCTGCTTATTAATATGGTTCACATCGTTTAAGGAGTCTACATTTATACTTAGATAAGCTTAAAATATGTGCGTGTATTTGTGTAAGGCAATTTATGAAATATATATTTTACTCCGAAACTTATAAAATTCGAAACAGTACAGAAATTGTTCCTTTACCGATTCTGATAAATTTTGGAAAAAACTGACTTAAGTTTGGCTCGCCTCGATTTTCTGATATCAGAATCAATTTTACTTTTTAAATTTCTCAAATTTTTCTTATAAATCGGTATGAGAGTCAAATATAGAATGTTATCAATCAGTTTTAAGGGAATGAAAATAATTTCGATTGGTACCAAACTGAACAATGTAACCCTTCCAAGGGGTGTTTGCTTTTGCCCCTTCGGGAGGTGTAATAACACCGCGAACAAAAACACTGCATCGTGGCTATTTTGGCTATTTTTCGCAACAATGAAATAATTAAATTGTGATTATGTGATTATTAAACCATAAATATTCATTTATATGCATGATTATGTCAAATGTCGTCCTATGTTGCAATGTTAAATAAAACATTTCGAACAATTTCCGCTGTTTTTGCCCGAAAAAACATTCTGTCCAGTTCTAGACTATTTATAACAAAGCCAGATATAAAGTGTCGTGAAAAATCATTAATATTTGAGGCTGCAAATATGTGCACAAGAATTTGACTACAGACATGAAGCCACACACACCACTCCAAAGATAGTCAAAAGGTGTTCATGTCTTAAAACACATATTGGTATCCAAACCTCGAATTCGAAAATTTTTGGTGAAAACAATAATTCCTCTATAATATACTACATAGCATAAAAAAGTACAAAAAAGTTCTGTTTTAAGAATTTTGATATACGGGATTATATTCATGAATCTTCCTTCTGTTACCGACAAAAGTGCTGGTACATGAGACAATACTTATTACTTCATTTGACTCATGTTTAGAGTATTTTCCACTGCTCTTTTTGAGACAGAGATCCTTTATTTCATATTTTTGTATCTGTATAATACTCTGTTCAGTGGCGAAGATGAAAATTTATATTTTATTAAATTTTCAAACATGCAAATATTTTTACTTAAAATTTTAAGAAATATACGAGTACAAATCAACCTTCGCTCATAAATAGTATTAAGGAAACAGCAGGGAGAGAGAGATAGTGGCACTAAAATGAGATAGCTTATGAGTAAAGTTAAAAATACAACCGTAATATCGCAGCTGTCATTTCAAATTAAAATTTTATGGTTAATAAATTTGAATTTGTTTACATTATCTATTGAACATTTTCTGCAGGTATACTATAATATGTTTAATTTGGAACACAGTATTTGAAAGCACCAAAAGTGTGATGGATGTATTGTAACAGCTGTATCGGTGTATATAGTACTGTCAGACAGCTAAGTGGAGACCTGTTCTGTCGCACGGCTTCCAGGTTTGACTCTCCACCGCTGAGAGTCGCCCGCAGACGACCCGGCTTAGGTCCAGAAGAGGATGAATGGTCAAAAGCTGGACCGAGGAACCAAGGCTAGACAAACGCCAAAACTGGAAACCTTCTTATGGACCCTTGACCACGCACACCACACCTAGAGAGCAGCCAAGTGATGTGAACATAGCCCAGGACGCCCCCGCCAGGGATTTCCCAGCAGTGGCATCCCAGGCAAGCTCCCTACTCCAGCTGGAGAAAGTGAGGCTCTTCGAGAGGTGCGTGAACGATAAAATTACAACTGCAGTGACCGCCCAAAAGTTCCAAAAAGAGCCAATCTTGTGGCAACCTAAAGATTAAGTCGTGTTTTGCAGAGGATTCCAACTTTCTACCCCTCGGTAGTTATGCAGAGGCAGTATGCAACTTAAAGAGGCGCTGTCGTAACCCGGACTTATACCCGTACTGCCGGGTTAGCTTAACCTACAGAAAAAAGGAGGGAATAGGATAGAAAAGGAAGAGGCTAAAGCCAACGCCGGGAAGGGCCCAAGTGAGGGCAAAACAAAGGAGAAAAATCGGAAAAAGGAGGAAGATAATTATGATCGGAGAACCAAGCGGAGAAGACTAAAGTAACTATAACTTAACACTAAAGGCTGAAAGTACAGAAAACATTAGAATACTACTAAACTGACGTAAATCTAAAAATAAACAAGTTGCAAACTAAGAGAATAGAGCCTACAATAAAAGGGAGCTAAACTAGTCTAGCCTAGATAAGAGAAAGGGGGAGAAGAAGAAGGAAGAGACCCCAGAGTCACGGGAAGACACCAGGAGGAACCCTAAAGGAGGGAAAATGAGACCAGGGAGGAGAGTGGTGAACCATGGATGAGAAATCGACGCTAAAATCTAAGCTAAAGCTAAAACAACGGACAAAAACTTACCACCTACCCGGGAGCAAGACCGCCAGCTACTGGATCTGAAAGGGAAAGGTTAGAGACTGGAGACCCCCAGGGGGGCCTCAGCAGCCACCCGACCTACCAAATACCACCTGAGGCAAGTTGGTTGACCCGTGCCTGGGAAGCGGCTGACTTCTTCCTAGAGGGGAGGGGGGAGGACCTTGTAGCCTGAGGGGGAGGACGTCCAAAAGAGGGAAGCTGAAAAAACAAGACATTAATGCTGAAAGGAAAGAGCGATTAGAGCTTAAAGGGAAACGTGGGATTATTACGTACATAGAAGCGTACTTCCTGGACAAACCAAACCACAATAGGTTGACACCATAGGATAGAGGTGCCGGACAATACCCCGACTATACGCGAAAAGACCTCGTTGGCATATGCCAAAGGCCACTGCTACGAGTGGGAAAGAAAAACGGGAGCGCCAGCCACAGCTAAGGTGGAGAAACTATGCTAATACGAGATTCCATAGCTATGTGGGACGCCCAACACCCTGCTGGACCCGGGGGCGAAGCCCCCCGCTGACCAGGGGTGAAAAACCAAAGAATGCGATCCTGATAGTGCGCTAGCATCTACTAGGGAGGCGCAGCACCCGAGGAGAGCCTGAAGCTGAAAGAAAAAACGGGTCCGACAGTGGTGACCTAACACCAAAACTACGGCTGGGACAGTCCCCCAGGGCGGAAACAAAGGACCAAAAACCTGAAAGAGAAAAGGGAGAAGATCTCACAGGCAAGGAAGGATGGGAAAGACAGGGTTACCTGCGTGAAGGACGGAAGAAGGAGGAAAGAAGAAGAGAAAGGATCCTACAAGAGTAGGAAACACTGGAGGAATGACCTTCCAGTGTCGGAGTGCCATACAGGAGTAGAGGTCCTCTCCGAAAAATCAGGTGGGAACTTCCTTCCACCGATTCCCAACCACATCCTCCCCTGTGCATATAGTACTTTACGATATGTCGATATACTTATATAATATACTTATTGCATAACGATGCAAATACTTCAATATACATGGTGTTTCAAAATGATTGCAGGGCAAAATATTTTATTAACTATTGATGGTGGATGATTCGTAATTAAGTAATGTTTTAATAAGAAACAATGTTTAATAGTCGACTAAGTAATACTAGGTAGATCGTGTGGCAGTTTTTTTGCAGAAAGAATACGAAATATATCTTTTTTAGCAGGCCCTTTAGATAATATCTATTAGATTAGACATATGAAAAAGTCACATTCTCATGAGCTCAGTGTTATATGAGTTATCATTAATCAAAAATAGCAATGGATAATTGGTGACTGCATCAATCTTTTGATAACGATTTGCATGCAAGTTTTCAAATAGAAATTTTTTTCAAACAGAATGTAATTTTTGCATCGTTTCTGAAATCTATATTTTCGTCCTATCTTTTCATCGAGAAAAAGAGGTTTATAACTTATGAAAAACTTCTAAGTCCAATTTAGAATATAAGAGTGTTCTATTTCAAGAGATCGTTAAATCAATAAGAAATAATTTGCTAATTGGAACTTATTTTGTAAAGGTCCAGTCTACAAGTTACATCTGTGCATTTTGTAAAACGTTTCACGTGATCAAAACCATAGAAATCCGAAGTCTATATATCATTTGATGCAATTTTAAATTGGAATCTCGGGTCTGTAACCAATCCTTCCAGGGGCATTTAGTCAGGATATTTTTTGAAACACCTTGCATAATTCAAATTTTTACAATAATGCATTGTGATTTTGTCGGTAATTTAAAAATTGCAAAATTGTAAAGCTTAAGGAAAGGCGGGATAATAGTTTTACTTCCTCTGATTTCTCGGAGTGAATACTCATTTCATGTATAAAAAATACTTGTTTGATCAAAATATATCCTATTTTCTGTCCCAAGAATTATGATCGGACAAACAGAGAAGGGAACTTTTAACCAATATAGTACATTTCTTTAAAAATAATAATTGCAAGCTGGATTATACAAACAGAATGAGATATATATTACAATTATATTATGCGTTACGATATACACTACCAGATACCATGAAAGAGCGAATGGAATGGGATAATAAGGAACACTCAGACAGAGGTAGATGCTATATGGTTTCATTTTTTGAAAAAAAAACTTTTCCAAATCTTCCGTGAAATTGTCATTCAAATAAACTTGTTCATTATCCACATTACCTTAATTTTACACCGATGTTTGTGTAGAACCATATTTAGGAACTTTACCGGAATTTGAACTATAATAATTTATCTAAACATAAAACTTCATTTAATAACTTTACCTCTTAAAACTTTATCTGAATTTAAACAATTTGTTGACAAATTAATATATAATATGGTAAAATCTGACCAGCTTGATCTGACTACATGAATAACGTGAACCCAATGTGCTTGTCACATTTAAAAAATAATGTATCTAACTTTGTTAGCATTGTTGAGACCCAGACCGTCCGACCTACCAGAAAGGTGTAAGGTAACTTTGTCAGCTTTGTGACTAAGTTGATATAGTAACTTACTTTTTCTGTTCTAGATGTCATTATTTAAACCAGGACCCTCTGCGTTATATGTCGGACTTTACTGGTTATTGAACCTGGATTTAACTGCATTACAGGATACACAATGATCTTATGATATTTGCTTTAGTTCATGCAAAATATTTTCAAACTTCTATTTGTGACTGTTCTTGACGTGGTTGAACGATATACGAATAATTTGTTAGTATCGATTACAATTTATTTTCTCGCTGGTCACTCTTGATGATAAAAATTACAATATTTTGTAATTTGCGTCGCTGAAAAGACAAAAGTTTTAGTTTTACAGTTTCTATAATGACAATTTTAAATAGAACACAAATATTTTCTTTTTCGCATACCAGGAAACGTTTACAATACAAAGTATTTGGGATAATGCAAGACCATTCATAATTTAAATCGATATCGGCGTCGGGTACACCTGGTACTTTAGTATAAAAGAATGCCATGTCCAAGTTCATATGCATTCAGATATTTTGAAATTGAATAAAAGTATTTATATCATTTTTACACAAATCCAGTTTATTAAAATAAGTTTCTGTTTATAACAATATTTTATTGTAACAATTTGAAAGAGAGAGATAGATATAATAAATTATCAGAAAACACTATAATATACTAATATATATAAGCTGAAATCAATACATAGTATTTAGTCTATAAAATATGTAAAGAATTTTTTAAATACATAAACATGCGGAATAATTTATGCAACATTTAATTATTTATGTAATATTTTATGAAACTTTGTGCAACTTAAAATAGAAATTTTATTCACAATTTTTTTTATCTAAAGATGTTTGATATTTTTAATAATAATTTCGAATTTGTGAAAAGAAATTGATATTTCTATGCTTGCATTTAGACAAATTACATCAGACAATATCTGCAGAATTTAGGATGAAAAAGAATTAAAATCTCAAGCGTTTAACACAGATAATTGTTTGATTTTTACATACAAATTGCCGCAAGTCAGAAACGAATGCAAGAATGTGTACAGGAATGACTGTCCGATCACGACTTGGCGGTTGACTGTAATTCAATAATCTGAGTTTGTTCTGTCTATAAAACTTATATACCTCACATCAACAGAATTTTTTTTGTGGTTTAAGCTACTCTGCTTACAGAGTTTTAAATTTTGAGCACTGTAAGCACTTAGTGGAATTCCATATTTGTGTTGCCAATTTTGATTCAATTTCTTCAATTGGGAGATTTTTTAGAACTTTGTTTGTTGCATTTCTTTGCTCTAGGCTTGCTTAAGGTCATTGCTGGATTTTTTTGAAAACTTGTGCGATCCAAGCTTTGTGGAATATACTTTCTGTTTTGCTGTCCAACTCAAGTTGTGTCCGTTTTAGTCTGAGAATGATTTAATGGATTTAAAACGTTTTTATTTGTTCCTAACTGAGATTGTATAAATCCAGAAGAACTTTTATTTAAATAACCTCTACCACTATACTCATTACTCCGATTCATGGCTGAATTTTGACCACAAGGATATTCAGAACTTTTACTACAGCTAAACATGTTTAAAAGCTACATGTGGTTAGGCAACGGTTTCATATTTTGCAAAAAACTTTTTCAAACCTTCAGTGAAATTGTCGTTCAAGCAAACTTGTTTATTATCCACATTAGCTTGATTTTACCTTGGAGTTTCTATACAACAATATACAGGAACTTTATTATTTAATGTCTTTTGAACTATAATACTTTGAGCAACTTTATCTATATTTAAAAAAATTGTTGCTCAATGTTCATTGAATTACGTGCACAGTGCTAAAATTGTTCTCCGAAACTGTTAAACATCTCAAAAATACTCGGTTCAGCGATATTTCCACTATCTGTCGATATACTACTTCCGCTATCTTTCGATACACTATTTTCCCCATATTTATTCTTTTTATTCTATATTGTATTTTGAGAAGGATTTTCGAGAACTTCATCTGAATGTTTGGTATTTGGCAATTTCATGTCTTTTGAATCTTGTACAATGGGTACACATTTTTCGGGATATGTATTGGTCGCCTGGAAATAGTTTTGCATAACTAGATATAGTTTGGATATCAATTCACTTTCCCAAGGATATACATTACTTTGATTTTGAAATGAACATTGAGAGTTATTTTTAAGAGCTTCTTCATCTGATGGTAAGGTATTTGCAAATTCCAATGTCATTGAATCTTGTTCCATTGCTGCATATCGTTCAGCAATGTTGTTTAATGTAACCCATCCACCTCTAGACATACCTTCGTTTATTGAGATAGTGTAAATTAGATCTTCGGCATATTTAAAGACGCCTTTTTTTTCTCTATTCATGTCGAAAAATGCTGCAAAATATGTCACAAATACACAGAAGTGTAGGAAAATTCCGACATCAAATCCCTCAGAGAAAAAACTATTACTAAGTTCATTAGCAAAGTTTATGAAAGATTGAAGTTTCGCATTACCTCTTCTAAAAGAATAGGGCCTTTCAGACATTGGACATTTTAGACATTGCTCCTTTATCCTTCTATCCAAGAATCGAAAGGCACTGTTAAAAGTTTCTTAAGTATGTTTGCGGTATGGGCCATGCATTTCATACCTATCCACAATGGATCCTATGCAAGCTTTGGCGAATGAAGAATTCTCATAATTTTCTAAATGTTCCTTCTTTTCAGCCATCTAAATATATATAATCAGTTTGCAGAAATGTCGTTCTCCTCAATACAAATGTCTGAACAGTAAGACTTTTGGTAATTGCAGATTCTAAACCTAGATCCTTGTATTATTTCTAAAATTTTTTAAATATGATGAACAGTTACACCTAATAAGCATTTACTACCGACAATAAAATATATTTCTAGTTGATGAAAGGCAAAATAAAGAAACTGAAATGGTAAATTTGTACTATTAGCACAAAATGGTGAGCAATATCTTATACAGTTAATATCTAAAGATTTACTGATTTCGATTATCTATGTTCAGAACTGCTAACTAACTAACTAACACACTCTCCTAGAGTGCAGAGGCTGGGGACTTGGCACTTCGCCTTCTGTCCCAAGGGGAACTTCAGAACTGCTGACCGGTTGAATTGAGTATTTGGAGTGGTTACAATTAACATTTTTGCCGGCAAAATCCAATTCTTTGAATTTTTCAATATTTTAAATGCAGGGGTGTTTGTCCCGGGCATGACTGATTTTATTATTTTTACTTGCTTCTGAGTATATGACGACATGCTGATTGAGAACGCGCGAATTTCTTCTCGGGTTCTCAAAGGGAACAGAACTTGTTAAATGCGACTGTTTTCTTACCCCACAAGACGTCACTAAATGTCTTTGGACGTCACTGGATCCTGTGTGAACAGTAGAATTAAAATAATCTTAGCCCAAGATGTTTACGTTCGGATATTGCCACTTCAAAATTAATAAACAATTTTTAAGTCTAATAATGATTATTTTTTAAACAGTAGTGCAGTTTTTAACTGTAATAACTTTTTGTGTTTTGGCAACTTCTCTTAAAATTTACCCTGGACCATGACACCACAAAAGACAGAGCGTAATTTCCAAGATGTAAAGCAAGCAAATTTTTTATTCGTTTATTTGTTGTCGGACTGAGTGATCAACCGCTTATTAAAGAACCTTGTGTACACGTTTCTTTTAGAAACATCTGATTGGCCAGCAGTTTAACAGAATGAATTACTTGAATAAGACTAACTTATGTATATATTATTTTTAAATGCATTTTATAATATGCAGTAGCTATTTCGTATAAAAGTAAAACCATTACATATATAAACTGTAATTGTGACAGATCTAACGTGAATGCAGAAATACGTTATTGAAATCGTTCAATTTTGTTCTTTGAGTTTTGAATCGTTGAATTAGAAAGTACATTTTGCAAATATTTTTGAATATTTCACTCACACAGAATAACAGACTCACATGAATAATAATAATAATAATAACAATATATACATATATATATATACAGGGTGTCCTAAAATATTGACCTCAGCTTTTATTCCTTAAGAGCCATGGAACATAAAATGGGTCAAATTTTCGAATTTTCAATTATAGTCTTAAAAATAGAGCAGACTAAGACGATTCCAGAAATATATAATCTGTATAGATTTGGAATATATAAACACCCAAAATACGGCATTTAACTAGGTAAACAAACAGTGCCACGTCACCCGCATTTAAAGGGACATGTGTTTTCAAGCGCTCTTCCTCACTGAAAAGGGCAACTCCTATTATTTTTAACCCCATGATTTATTTCCAATTCTTTCTCCAGTTTCCAAACTGCATTTTCCCCTTCAGTGTTTTCAGAAGCTGTGTGAACAGGTTTGATCACTGTTTATTTACAACGCGGTTTTTTTTGTTTTGTTTGCGAATTCGCTGATCTCTTGCTATTGTCCATTTGCTTCTATTTTATTCATCAAATTTTGTTTTTTAGCAAAGTTCTGATTAATTTTATTATTTAAAGATATTTTTATCTGCTAAATATTTGGAGAATATGCCTAGAAAAATTTGTTTACATTTAAGTTTACATACACCCGGCAATTTCGTAAGAGTGCAATTAGTATTGACGACAATTCACCAATGAATATTAGTGCTTCTGAAATGAAGATTGATTTATCTGCTGCTAAATATGATGATTTAGAGTCTAAGCAAAGTAAAAATATTATTATTGACTTGGATTTATTATTGTCTTTACTGAAAAGCTTTGCAAAGTTGTTGTTGTTGAGACCCAGATCGTCCGACCTACCAGAAAGGTGTAAGATAACTGTTTGGACGGCCGGAAGGCTTTGCAAAGTGTAAAAACTGTGGGCGAACTGAAACTTTTGATGTCATTGAAGAAGAAAACAGTCGAAAAGGACTTGCTATTAGTTTAAAGTACATATGTACTTCTTGTGGACATTCAACAAGTAAAATGACATCCAGAAAGTCTTATGATGTAAACATTCGTCTCACATATGCAATGAGTTGTATAGGAAAGGGGAAAAAAGCTGCAGACACTTTTTGTGCACTGATGAATTTGCCTCCTCCTCCATTTAAATTTCAAAAAATTAACAAAACATTGCTCCCGAAGTAGCTGATGAATCAATAAAAAGAGCTATTGCTGAAACTATTGCAGATAATGATGGCAACACTGATATATCTGCTGCTTTTGATGGTACATGGCAAAAGCTTGGCCATTCATCACTGAATGGAGTCGTATGTGCTACTTCACTTTACAATAGTAAAGTTATTGACGTTGAATGCCTCACAAAATATTGTACTAAATGTAGGAATAAATCCATAGGACCCCACAACTGCGTCAAGAATTTTGAAGGATATTGTGGAGGTATGGAGGTTGACGGTGTCATGAAAATCTTTGAACACTCCGAATCATTGAGAGGAGTGCGATATGTGAATTATCTTGGAGACGGTGACTCGCGAGGTTTCAATAAGGTTAATAAAGCAAAAGTTTATTGCCATGACGTAGAAATTGAAAAACTAGAATGCATTGCTCATGTACAAAAAATAATGGGAACTCGATTAAAAAACATTCGTAATGAATTGAAGACCACGAAACTTTCTGATGGCAAAAAGTTATCTAGACGTGGTCGCTTGACAGATGCTAAAATCATCCGAATTCAGAACTATTATGGTTTGGCAATAAGTCGCAATATAAGCACATCCATAGATGACATGGTAAAATCCATATGGACAATTTATTTTCACAAACTTTCAACTGATGAAAAACCCCAACATGGTTTATGTCGTGTGGATTTGGAAATTTAGTATGGTTACAATAAAGCTTTAAATAATGGTGAAAATTATAATCACAAACACTCTTTGCCAGAAGCTATACTTTCTGCTGTTAAAAACGTTATCCGTTCTCTTTCTGACAGAAAACTTTTGAGAAAATGCACACATGGTAGAACTCAGAATCCAAATGAGAGTTTCAACCATTGTTTATAGGAACGCTTACCCAAAACTATTTTCGTTTCAATAAGTACTTTGAAATTGGGTTTATTAGTTGCTGTAATTTGTTTTAATGATGGTGATTACCATAACACAAAAGTTCTAAAACAGTTGGGAATTGAACCCGGCCATAATATGAAATATTCTTTGCGAAAAATCGGTGAGGCTCGAGTTCGAGAAACATTACTAAGTTTTCAAAATCTCTCTAAATCAACCAGAGTAAAAAATATAATGATAAAACTGAAAAAAAAATGCTGAAATGGTAAAACAAAATTATTATGGTGATGGGAGGTTTTAAAATAATACATTTTAAGCGTTGCGTGAGTTCATATAGTTTTTCGCCTTTTTCTCAAAATATGTTTTTTAATGCTTTGGTACACTTTTATAAAAATATATTTAAGATAGAGAGTTGAAATTTTCCAAAATTGTATAACAAACTTATTTCTTTAAAAATACCTAACAATGTAAATTTGGGTGGAAAAATTTTGAAAATAATGAGAAATATGTTCTTAAAATTTTTAGACTTTTCAAAGTTCTTAAGTAAAAAAATTTTAATTTAATTTTTTTTTCAACCAAAATTAAAATTGCTTCTTATTATTCTCAAATAGTATATTTTATGCAACCATACCAAATTTTAAGGTGATAAACGCACGCAATAGATTTTTAGAAAAGCGTACCGAATGGACATATTGTTCAAAAACTTTCATATAGATGTATAAAAAGTTAATTAACTCTTGGAAACTAATTTATTCAGCTAATTAATTTCGTTTGCTTTACATATAGGCAATATTATATACGTTAACTGTGGGAAAAAATCTCAGTTCTATCTTTATTTTTAAGTCACATACAAGTCGTTGAATCTTTTGCAAAAATTGCTTCATTTAGCATGTCGGGATGTTCCATCTGCATTTAAATATTGATATATAATAAATTACAAGGTTGCGTAAAAATGGGTACTGAATTTTATGAAATCGATAAAACTTTTCAGGGGATTAAAATTGAAGAAATAACAAAATTTAAATTTTTTTACCGTCCCCGTACAAAAACAGTTTCAATGAGAAAAGTGTGCCCTATCTTTCAGCATTTTATCATAAGAAGGCCAAGAGATATGTTTAAACAAAGTTGGTGGGGGATTAATCACAAATTAAAATGTAAATGTTTATAGCAAGAGTGTAAATGCCGCAACGCAGAAATGTGTCATAGGCAAATAATAGCTGCGTCTTTAGATTTATTTATAAATTTTCAAAAATATGATTTCTGAAAAATACCTTAAAATTTTACATGATTCATTACAGAGTGAAACTTGGAAATGGCACAAACAAAATGAACATTAAAAGAGCTTAGATATGTATGCATATGCCAATAACTGCGTCTTATCGGTGCATCACACAATCTCAACAGAGGCATCATCACATGAGAAATTTGTTTTTGCTCTGCCATTGATCAATCGCCACACTTATAGAAGCGTAGAGCGCGCAACTCGGAAGTCTGAGCGATCCTTAAGTATTTCACATGTCTGCTATATTTTAACAGTGTAGTTAGCTTGTACCGACAGTATGTCGCAATACAGCAACGACGAACTTTATGGAATGCTTATTCTGTACAATTTATGCAATCGCAATACTGACGAAACTATATGGGAATATCAAAGTACTTTTCCCAATTATCGACATCTTTCTGGGAGATTTATTTCCCAATTGGTGCAACGAGTGCTTGAATGAGGAAGCGTATATCGTGTAGGAGGACTAGGTATTCACAGACTTCAGTCAAGTGATGTAGAAATTGATATATTGGCTTACTTTTGCAGTCATCCACATAGAAGTGTTCGCACCGCTGCTTCAGAAATGAACGTGCCACGTGCATTAGTGTGGAGAATACTGAGACGGTATAATTGGCATCCGTTAACGCATGCTGTGCAAGAACAGGAGTCAACAGATTATCAACATCATCTAGATTTTTGTAACTGAGCTCCAAATAAGGAAGATGCAAATCCCTCTTTCCTGAAAAACGTAATTTGGACTGATGAATGCTGTTTTAAACAATATGGTGAATAAATCCTCAAAATGAGCACTGCTGGTCTGACACGACATTCTTCATCGAAAGCAATTTTTTGTGAATGTATGGTGTAAAATTTTCAGAAACCGTTTGCTTGGACCCATACTGTATGATGGTACGATGACGGGTGACAGATTTGTGAATGAGATTCTGAATGCTGTTATTTCTGATTTTATGGGTGAACTACCTCTAACACTATTTCCACTTATACGGTTTCAACAGGACGGATCTCCAGCTCACCATACTCCAGTCACGAAACACTGGTTAAATAACGAGTTTCCATACAAGTGGATTGGCTTGCATCGGCCTGTCAAATTTCCTCATAGATCGCATGATTTACCGCCTATGGATTTTTAATTGTGGGGTAGTTTACCCGCAACAGTTTATCTGTCACCTCCCTTAAATAAAGCAGAGTTGCAACAACGCATCCAAGATGGCTGTCGTGACATCACCGAACAAGAACTTGGTCGAGTGCAAAGAAGTGTTATCAGCCCTCTGTATTGGCATGGATGGAAAACATTTTTAACAAGCTTTGCAATCTTTAAAGTAATTATTTCTACACAGTGTAGATACTTTTGTATCAATAAATAGTAAAATTATTATTTATTTATGTAATCATGGTTTTTTTTTTTTGTAATTTGTGCATGACCCCTGAAACGCGATATGCAGACATGATTTTTCCCATCTGAAAACCCATGTCGATGCATCGTAAAGTGGTTTAAGTCAGCTTTTGTATTTTCATGGACTTTTTATAATAAAATTCTGAAATTTTGCACATCACCTTATTAGTGTATGGGGGCACGTTTTACTTGATGATTGGAAACGTTTTTGTAAGGGGGCCGTATAAAAATTTAAATTTTGTATTTCTTAAAATTTATTCCCTTTAAAATTTTAATCGATTTCATAAAATTCTCTATATTTCTTTACTCAACGTTGTAGTTTATTATATATGTCTAAGATCAATATTTAATGAATAAAAGCCGAGATCCATGTTTTTGGGACAACTTGTGTGTATATATATATATATATATATATATAAACCAGCAACCTTATTTTGTTCGAGGTGGAGTTGTGAGTAGCCCTCTAAAAGAAGTGAGTACTCACGAAGACACAACGGCACAATAGGAGGCGCACCCAAAAACATTAGGGCAAGCAGCTGAAGAATGTTGGTGTTGTAACAGAAAAGGTTGGAGGTCCCAATCCAATATGAGGGATACTCCATCTTGCATAAATATCTTAGATTTAAGAGAACCACGCTGTTGAAGTTGCGGAATAACAAAGTTCAGTAGCAGTAGTGTTCGATACCTCTCAGAATTGACGGAACTTTCTGTACTTCTTATGCCTATTTTACTTGGATATTCGAGACATATGTAGAAAGCCCAAGAATATGTCTAAAATGCCTAAAATTTAACCATTAGAAACATGAATGTGGAAGTGTAATCACAATATGCTATAAATGCGGAGAAAAACATGAAGTTTCAGAGTGCTTAGCGGAACACCCAAAATGTTTTCGGTGCGGAGGAAAGCACACGGCTACAAGTAAACAATGTCTGGAAATAAAAAACAAACGGTAATACAAACAGCTATAAAAGCAAATAACATCTATGGTGAAGCAAAAAAAAAAATAAATCAAAAATTAGAATACGCTACAGTGTGCAGAATACAACAAAAAACGGAGAAAGCAGTGACGGATGAAAGTGAAAATAGACAAAAGCAACCGGAACTCACGGAAATCATCGACAAAATAAATGCAGTAGTGACTGACCTGGAAAATCCTAAGACTGTAGATGTCCGGGATGGGTGGATTCGTGAATACTTTATTGTGCTGGACAAAAACATCCGCGTAATCGCAGAGAAATTTGAAGGCTTGGTTAAAGCTCTAAACAACAACAAATAAAACTGAAAGGGATATGGAAGAAAGCAGTGGAGATGAATCAGCATTAAGTGAAGATGAATCAGCATTAGGAGAAGATGAATCAGCAAAGATTAGCGATGTAAGTGATAAGAATGGTAAACCAATCAGCCAAAGCGCAATTGAAAGTGTCATGGAGGAAAACCACTCGGGTGAAGATGAATCAGCAAACATTAATGAAGTGAGTGATAAGAAGGGGAAAATAACTAACCAAAGCACAATCGACATAAAGACCTGTAAAAAAGAAAAATCGTCCACCTTCCGGTGGGAAGGTGCAGCTGAGAGGGTCAAAATCAATCCTCGTGCCGAGCACAGAAAGAAGAAAGATACACAACCTAAATAATTCCCTGTTCACTTAGCTCCTACTACTGTGTTTAAATGAACTAAAGTACAATAAAAAGCGGATTTAAGTAATTCTACGAAACTTTAATTTTGGTCCTGACGTTCCCCTGCGGGAGGAATGCGACCACCTGTTTAAATACTTTTGTGTTGAAGTTTTGGTCCCTCAAAAGTTAGAGGGAAGCTTATTTGGATGAACTTTCCCCATCCTTAAAATACATTTCAGTAAAGGGGCTGCCATATGCCTTTTTGAGCGGAGCGGCCGTAAAAAACCAGATTCCAATTGGAATCCAGAAGAAGAAACTAAAAATATATATATCTGTCTATCTGCATGTATGTACGTTTGTCTCATCATCACGGCTGAATGGAATTTAATGAAATTTTGTGGGTAGCCTTGAAATAGATCCACTTAAAATTTAATATACTTTTCGAGTTTCTAGATATATTAATGAAGAACATATTGTGTATATTGTGTTTAGCCAATAAAATTATTCTGCCGATTATTGAGAGAATAAGAGTAAAACGGGTGTATCTTCTAATACAATTTTAGTGCATTCATTTAGTATATGCATACGGGATAAGGATGTTTATTCTTCAAATATGTAAATTAAGAGCTACGAATTTGGTGGGATATCGCTGATTTGGCAAATTTTCTTATACGTTCCAAAATTAACAGATATGTCTTCAAATTGATAAAAATGGTGCAAAATCAATGAAGATTTGTTTTTTTAAAAGATAGTATTTTAATGGTGTTTCGGTAGAATTTATCTATCAGTCCAACCGTCCTACTTATAACACATTTAGCAAATTTTAAAAATACTTCCAGATTGATAAAAATGCTTGTAAATCCGTAAAAATATCTTTAACAGCCTTCTGGTATAAAGAACACTGAGATTATTGATATTTTCACTTTATTACGCTATCAGTTTTATTTTGGCAAATATTTTTGAGACTCATGTTGAAATACGGGTAATCTTCTACTAACACAACGGACATCTTGTAATCCACAACAGTATAAGTAGTACTGGTATATCTTCAAATAACTTTAGCACTTTCATTTTGGCATATGTTGGAATCAAATATTGAATTTTGGTTGACTTCAAGTTTAAAGATTACGATTTATTGGTATTTTCAATTTACACGTGTAATCAACTAATACATGGTATATCTTCTAATATTCGCGTATATTAGTGCGGATCCCATGCAATTATGAAGCTTTTATTTTGCATATATTGATACAATTTCATATTTTTTGTGAATTTGCTTACAAACAGGGCCAGGATGTTTTATGTTCAGATCTGTCTGTGAAGATAATTTTGTAGAGAGAACAGAGATTATTCAAATATTTAATTTAAAGCTACTAAAAAATGTTTAACAGATTATTTTGATTAACAATGACATTTAGAATACTATAGTAATATGCACATGATCGTGTATGTTAAGTTTCATTATATTATATACTCCGTATGAAGAGCGGATATACTGAACACAAAATTTTGCTGTATTTAAAACAAGGTCTTCTTTCAGCTTAATCGATTATAATATTTCAATTTGTAAAATGTATTCATTATATTTCAGGGATGGTATTTAAAATAAACTAGCTTACAATGACAAAATTTAAAAACCCCATCTCCAACAGCTATTATTGACAGAATTTCAGTTTAAAGCATTACTTCGCTTTAAAATTAAATTTATGAAAGGGTTAATTGCATTTTAAAAATTAACAAATAAAGTTGGAAACAAAGAGAATAGAAGTTCTATACGAAAAGTTTTGAGACTGCACGATGAAAAATGTTGAAGACCTTACCTAAAAAATGCACATATAATTATTTTTAATTTTGAACAAGACTTCAGAGCAAGATAAAACACGATGTTTTCGTCGGAACACCGTGATTGTATTTAAAAGAATGCTTATAATAACATTAGACTCTTTCGAATTCCTATCTGTAAAACTGAAGATTTTAGAAATTTGAATTTTAATCTCCTAGTTCTGATGGTAACACATGTCTGACCATCCCAAATCCACGAGATCCTAGAATCCATAAAGAAGACTGTAAAAGATATCGCCATATTGACAACTGTCCTGTCGAGAGCTTGAAAGATGGTGTCAATGGACCCTTTATAAAAAGCGCCTTCAATATTAAGAAAAACATCTAAAGTAATTGCCTTGGTATTCAAGTTACTTTCCAAAATGAAGGAGAGTAAAGCGCAGTATCCGTGGATATAACCATTTGTTAGGCATATAAGAGAATATATATGGGAGACAGCGACATTCCAGCTTTTTCTTAATATACATGTTAATAAATATTTCAATCGTCTGTAAGAGGAGAAATGCAAGTTCAGCCATCATGTCTGATCTTCGAAATTCTGCGAGCTCCTGGAATAGATAAACTTTTTAAATTGAAATCGTTATTTCTTCTGATTGAGTTCTTTCGCGTTTTACGGGATTTTAAAACTTGTAAAAGAAATTTTAAAAAATCCGGCTGCTAGTAGCCCTTTGAAATATATATGATTATCGGTTAGAAAAAAAAACGAGACTCTAGTTTCAACTTTGAATGAGAAGATGGATTTAACGTACACTTTCTTTTTAATCCCCGAAAAATGAGAGATTTTATAAATATTTTAATATCAATCGAGCTTTTCGAATTCTTGAACGTCTTGTAACCTTATTTGGTTGAATACCTACGTTTAAAAAAGAAGCTTCTTTCTAGGCCGAGTAGGAGCTTTGAAAAGGTGTTTACATACATACATAAGCGATCAGCTTTTAAGATATTATAGGCTCTGTTACTGTGAAAACCGTATAATCAATGCACACCTTATGACAACATTGAATAAATAGCAACTCATAACTCCCAGTGTTTATTCAAGTTTTTCTATAGTTTTATCTATTCATTGGCACATTATGTGCACGATTACTAGAGTATTTCTATTGCAATACATTTACTAATCAATAAAAGGAAAAAATGGATGCTAACAATAGCAAAATATGTATACTATTAAGATTGCATACGTTTCAACTGTCTTTAAATAAGGGCAAAGTATCTCGTGAAAGGTTTATCCTACAGTCGTTGGGTCAGACTTATTCGCTTAGACGTTAAAATTTACCGGAAGAAAAAGTATTTAATACATTTCAATAACATTAGTCATTTATTCTAGATTTCCACTATTTTTGCACAAAAAAAGAGTAGGTTATACTTTTCTGATTCATATCAAAATCTAATCAGCATCAAAATAATCATCAATGGACAAGAAAGAGATCTAAGAAATTTTATTAAATAGTTTTTAGCTATAGTGAAAGACGTCTTCATTTCTCAAAGTTAAACATTTGAATATCACGAGAATGGCCAAATCCGAGAGCATGGATTTCATATTATTCCTTTTATCATCAAAAATTACGAATGAAACATTCATTTAATCGGTACATTTGAGCATATATATTATTTTATTTTAGATCTGATATTTTAAATTTAGGGCCCATTTTGCAAACACAGGCTGATATATTTTTTTGAAACGTGAACAAAATCTAACCAGCACCAAGGGCACCCACAAGTGACTTCTCTATAAGATGTTAAGAAATTCGGTTCAATAATGTTATGTATCTACTCTTATTCAAAAACTAAACACATAGACACAGACACACACACAGTTACACACACATACGTGACGATAAAAATATATTTTTTGAATTCAAGAGATACCAAAACGTGTAGATTCGTCTTAATACGACTTGTGATTTTCGATATGATTCCAATACTTTCTTTTTACATTACCATGTAATGCACTGAAAGTAAAAAGGCAAATTTATTTCATTCTCGTCTTTTATTTTAGTTTAATATCATAAAAAACATGAAAAATTACTTGAAATTACACTGAATTTGAAGTTTTAATTCAATTTTCGTTCTCATAAGGCGACTGGACGTATTTTCAAAGGCGACGTGTAAGAAACACAAAATAAAACATTAATTATCTCGAGAGGATGTGCTACAATCTTCTTTTGAAGTATAAAGCCCCTATGATATGTACAAAAAATATATTGAATAGTGTACTTACAAATTCTTGTACATTGATTTGCTAAAAAAAGTAATGTTTTAGATTTTCAAAAACTATAAAGATGATTTTAAAGAAAACAGCGTTATTCCTTTTTTTTATAATTCAGGAAATGTTTGCAATGCGAAGAATTGGAGATGGTACTAGAATATTCATATATTAAATCGCTGTCGACGACAGTTAAACCAGCTAGTATAATACGAGAGAAGGTTAAGTACAAATTCATATGCATTCAAATATTTTGATACTGCATAAAAGTCTAGTATAAATAACATTCTAACCCAAAACAATTTTATTAAAATAAGTTTATTTTATAAAAATATCTTATTGGAACAATTTCAAGATATAATGAATTTGTTATTCATTAGAAAACTATAATGCACTACATAAAAATTTATATCAATATATAGTAGTTTTTCATTAAAATATTTTAGACGTTTTAAATGCTTAAATATACAAAATGATTTATGCAACATTAATTTTCACTGTATGCATTTGAATGTAATTGTGAGTAAAATTTCAATTGTATCCAAACCTGTTCGTATATGGTAATGAAAGTTTCAAATTTGTGAAATGAAATTTAAATTTCTGTGCTTTCACGGAGATTAATTACATCAGACAATAAGTGCTGTATTTAGATGAAAACGTATCAAAGCCTTCATGATTTTTTCACAAATTGCTGCAATTAAAGAACGAATGCAAGAAAGTTTTGGAGGATATCACGACTTGATTGTTAACTGCATTTTCGAACTCAAAGTGCTTTATGCCTATGATGCTTATATTCTTCTTCAGCATGTATAAAATTTTTTTGTTGTTTAATCTAATTTTCTAGCCAATGCTTAAGTTTTGAGCATTTGAAGTATTTGTCTGAATGTAATATTCGTTTTCACAATTCCAGTTCAATTTTTTAACTGGGATAACTTTTAGAACTTGGTTTATTACTGTTCTTTGTTTCAGACCTGCTTATTGTCGATGGAGATTTTTCTGGATAACTTGAGCGATCCAATCTTTGTAAAATATATTTACTATTTTGCTCTCCAACGCAAGTTGTGACCGTTTCAGTTTGAGAATACTTTAACGGATTTGAAACATTTTAATTTGTGTTTAAATCACGTTGTATAACTCCAGAAGAACTTTTGTTTAAATAACTTTGACAACAATACACATTGCTCCTATTCATGTTTAAATTTTGAGCGCAAGAAAGAATCAGAATCGCAAGTAAAATTGATCAGAGATTCAAGCGGTTTTGCAACGGCTTTATTTGTTGCAAAAAACCTTTCCAAATATTCAGTGAAACAATCATTCGAATAAACTTGTCCGTTATCCATGATTACCTAGAGTATTCACTGAAGTTTGAGGAGGATAATATTCAGGAACTTTTCCTTGATTATTTACAGACATTACAGCTAAAATATTTTCAAAACATTTATCTACATTTAGACACATTGTTGATTGAGTGTTCATCGAATAATGAGCACTGGCCGAATATCGTGTTTCGAAACTGTAAAATATTTTAAAGACATAGGAAACAGCTACATTTCTACCATCTTTCAAAATACTATTTCCACTATCTTTCAACACACTATTTCCTTTATCTTAGACGACGCTATTTCCACTAACTTTCTTGATACTATTTCCACTATCTTTCAATACAGTATTTCCATTACATGTATTCTCTTTATTTTCTTGTGCATTTTGAGGAGGTTTTCAAAGGACTTTATCTGAAAATTGGGTTTTTGGCGATTAACTTTCCTTTGATTCTTGCTGAATGGGTGCACATTGCTAGGGAAATGTATTTGTAATCTCAAAATAATTTTGCATAACTAGATTTAGTTTGTCCAACAATGCACTTTCCCAGAGATTTCTATTACTTTGATGTCCACCAGAACTCAGAGAGTCATTTTTAAGAGCTTCATCTGATGTCAAGTCATTTGCAGATTTTACGTTCGTTGAGTCCTGTTCCACTGATGCATATTGTTCAGCCATGTTGTTCAATGCAGCCCATCCACCTTTAGACATATCTTGTTTATTTAGGATATGGTAAATCTGATTTACGGCTGAGGAAAGGATGTCTCTTTCTACATATTTGTCGAACATTATCGCAAAATATGGCACAACTACACAGAAGTTGAGAAATATACCGACATGAAACCCCTGGGAGAAATACATAGCAGCAAGATCATTAGCGAAGTTTATGAAAGATTCACGATTTGCATGATCTGTTCTAAGAGAAAAGGACATTTTAGAGTGATTCATCTTCAACTTTCTATACAAGAATCGAAAGGCCCTTCTATAAGATTCGTTAAAATTTTTTGTCATATCGTTTAGATATACGCTACCCTGTCTTTGTTTTTGGATATAATGTTGAGAGGTCTTCACCATGCATTTTACGCAATCTTCGGCGAATACATATTTTTCAAGATTTTGGTTACACTTAATATTTCCTGCCATTTTAATATATGCGATCAGATGGCAGAAATATCGTCTGCTGCAATACAAATAAGGATTGATCTTTGATACAATGCAGATTCTGAGAATAGATCCTTGGGTATTTTAAACTCTTACATATTATTTCTAAAAAAATAATTAAATATGACGAACCCTTACACTTCCTAAGCATTTACTGTCGACGACAACAAAATACATTTCTCGTTTATAAATGGAAAAGTAGAGAATCTGAAATGATGGACTCATCACTTTAGCAAAAAATGGTGAGCAATACCCCATACGTAAAGTAGGTAATAAAAATTAGCCGATTCCGATTATTTATGCTTAGAATCACTGACCGGTTGAATTTATATTGGTCGCAGGGAAAGAGTTCATTCGGGGCGTTTGGTCAGCAAAATCAAATTTTGCGAATTCTGTAGTATTTTACACGTTTTTTCGAAACATACACTCTGTTACAAAAACACGTATATGGACCCAAAACAGAATTGAGATTTAGCGGCAAAACTCCGCATGCAAATATCTTTTTAAGAGTTATGCAAATTATCAAACGGACAGCGCCAATGTTGTTATAGTAACGCGCAAGTGAACGACATATCGTGAAGTTTTTCAAGCGACCGTTGTTGCCACTCACGAGCAATTATAACTGTATTTCTTGTTTGATACTGCAAGTTATGTATCGTAATTTATATGAAAATGGTAAAGAATACCACATACAGCTGACACGTAAGATTTAATCTATTTCCATAATCCATGTTCAGAATTGCAGATCGGTTGAATTCAGGATTTGAATTGGTTGCAGGGAAAAACCTCATTCGGTGCATTTTGCCTGCAAAATCAAATTTTGCGAATTTCTTACAAGTAAACGTTCCCAAGCTAAACTCATAGAATTTGGCGAAAATTTGACAGCTGTTAGAAGTTATAGAAAATCCACTTTCAGAAAATTAGCTGCTGAATTGCATTAGGAGAGGAGTAAAATAATGTTGAAAATTGGGTCTGGGTTGCGAGAATCGTGCAGTTAGCAGCAAATGGCGACATTGCATTCTTTTAAATTGACGAACATAATTGCTATGTGTCATTCTGCCACGTTTAAATACTTTCCGATTAGATAGGCAGAGTCTTGAAATGTGGTACACGGTATCGTTCGAAAAAACTATGTGGGGAAGTCGAACTGTTCGAAAATATTCTGTAGAGGCTGTTTGTTCTCTACATCAAAACGGTCGAAAAGTAAGCTAATAGAAAACCATACTTTAGATAGAGATACCTCAAATGAGACCTCATGCATGAGATAGAGACCTCAAATTTGGTATGTAAATAATTCGTTCGTGTATGTTCATTTTCATATTTCCAATATTTGCTATTTTAGGGAGTGTGGCACACAAGAATTCGCGATTTGCCGAATAAATGAGGAACATATTCTTGAAAATTCAATAAAGGCTTGATATTTGGTATATGGGCTAACCATTTTTGAAAAAACTCCAAGAATAATAGTTTTTTAAAAATGTTCATTTAAGGGTGTGCTTACTGAAAAATGCTGGAAAGTTGAATGGTTGGAAAAACGTTCTTAGAGATGAGATATAGATTATAAATTTGATGTAATGGTAGATTTTTGGAACAGAAGACATTCAATTTCAAATTCCCCCAATTAAATACTTTAATAGTGCTAAAAGTTAAGATGTTCGATTTTCCAAATAAATGAGGAACTCTTGTAAGTGAGGTAAAGTCTTGAAATTCGAAACTTTCAGTAATGTTCAGTAGACCGTGTGCTCTATAGTGTGTTCAGTAGACCGTGTGCGATTTTTTAAAAAAATATTTATCAAATGAGAGTGCTCCACAGCAAAACTATCAAAATGTAAAATGATAGAATAATATATTTCACGATTATAATATATAGATTAGAAATTGGGTGTGAGCTTAGATAGTTTGAAAGGAAGAAAAGTGTACAATTTCAGTTTTCTAATACTTCTTTCTTACAGAGTGCCGCACAAGAATATGTTCTATTTACTGAATCTCCTTCAAGTTATTTACTTCATATATTTTACACCATTCATAACCTTCCCGGCCATCCAAACGGTTACCTTGCACCTTTCTGGTTGGTTGGACGGTCTGGGTCTCAACACCACCACCATTCATAACAAAAAAAAATTGCTGCATTAAACAAATGTTTTAATTCTATTTGTTCGACCCTTGTATATAACTAGCAGCATACCCGTCTTTCGAAGTATATAATATAAAGAAATTTAAAAATTTACAAACAAGTTCAAAGTTATATAGTATACTAAATGAATTGTTAAACAAAAGATACTGTTAAAATATTCAATTTAATGCTCCGAAAACTATGTTTAAACATCTCTGTTCCCGCCGTATAAAATTATTTTCACTGGCAGATTTTAAGAATAAAACATCCTGGCCCCGTTTGTATGCAAATTTACAAAAAATATGAAGTTGAATATATATATGCAAAATAAAAGAGTTAAAATTACATGGGACCCATTTTACCTATATACACGAATATTAGAAGATATACCCTTATTAGTAGATTACATGCATAAACTCAAAATATCAATAAACCCGTAATCTTGAAAGCTGCAAGTAGTAACTGACTAGATAGGTGAAGACTCTTTGCTAAAATAAATGCAAGTGATGTACACAGTCCGTAATTGACATAATTTAAAGAAAAATTCGAAATTTATAAGATATATTTTTGGATCTATTTATTTATTATTCAAATCGAAAAAATAAGAGTGAAAATTACAAACTCATTTAATTGCGTTGCTGAGCAATATGATATAAGAAAGAATTTTCATCATAAAAAGCTGATAATTAAGTAACCATTTTGATTTCTTAATACTTTTCATTGTTGAGTAAGAGCCTATGCAAAATAAACCATGGTGACAGGAATTAGAGTTTTCATTTTAATTCCTGTTATAAACCTGGGACTTTCAAAAAAATTACTGATTAGCGCAATAAACTCCCACCAAACTTCGAGATTGAATTTCAATTCACAATCACATTTTAAACCAGCGATTTCCAACATTTTTAGAGAGTAGAACTCCTAGGAGGAAGTTTCGTTTTTCATTAATATCTTGCAACCCTTGGTGTTAAAAACTCAAAACATGGACTACATTTTATGTGGCACTATTTTAAGTCTACCAACAAAATTTTATTAAATTCGTTCTTCCGTGATGATGAGACAAACAGACAGATTTAACTTTTATTTATAAAAATTAAAAATTACGGAAATGGTATTAATACGGAAATGGTCGTCACATCAATTCTAATTTTTGGGGGCAAAAATAGGCACTACTCCATAGTCAAAACGTGTTCGGGATGTCTTAAAACATATGACATCAAAATCTGAAATTTTCTATGCTACATTACATATTATGAGAAAGTAGAAATACCATTTTATCCTGATATATGAATTTTCATTTACGAGATCAAGTTTATCAATTTAAGAAACCAAATGAGATCCTTTTGTCATCGACAAAACTGTTTATTAAATGCATAGTATTTACAGTATTAGGACTTCATTTGACATGTCTTATTTTTAGATTATTTTCCATTGCTTTTATTGAGACGAGTTTAAGTCATACATGTACAGCCGTACGGTGTTCAGTGTAATACGGTGTTCAGTGACAAAGATATAAATTGAAATCTTAAAAATATCTGCTTGTTTGAAAAGTTAGTAATTAAAATTAAAAAAAAAAATTAAGAATGCCGATCAAGCGTCGAACAAAAATAATATTCAAAAACAAACCAACAGGGATTGTTGACCCGTATTTGAGATATATTATGAGAAAAGTTAGAAAATGCAACTGCAATATCGCCAGCAATCATTCCAAATTTGAACGTTACGTTTACTAGACATGACAAAATATTTTCTATTGACTATTTCCTGTAGATATAAAACATTGTTTTGGAGCATCGTGTTTGAAAAAACTAAAATATTTGATGGGCGTATCGTTACAGATGTATTCATGCAGACATGACTTTACGATACGTCGATACACTTATTGTGAAACGATATACTAATGATAATGATAACATATTACTAATGATACTGGATACAGAATTAACGATATTCGATACTTATTGCGTGACGATGCAATGATCTTCAATATAGAGGATGCTTCAAAATAATTGCACGACAAAACACCACTTCAGCGTTTGGCCGTAGACACATAGTTCTTATTTAAGGAATGATTCAATTAAGGCAGATTATCATCGAATGCAAATTTTGAACATGTGATACATTTTAGTAGAAAAAAATACAAAATATTACTTTCTAATCGTGACTGTCTATGTAAGAAGTTTTAAAATGCTCACACAAAAAATTCTATTTTGATGAGATCGAAATTACCCGAGGTATCATTAATTGAAGATTTCGGCTGATAATTTGGGACTGTATAAAACATTTGCTAATGTGATACGTGTAAGTTTTCGAATAGAAATTTCATTTAACTAAATTTAATTTTTGTTTGGGCCGTGATGTCTATGTTTTCGTCGCTTCGTTTGATCCGGAAATATGGTTTTAGTTTTCCTATATTGAGCAATATTTTTACAACCAACTTTAGATATAACAGATCTGTTTTTCTCAAGAAATCTTTTAAATTATTAAGGAACATTTTGCTACTTTAAAATTCCTTTCTAAAGAGATCATTTACGAAGTTACATTTGTATATTTTTCTAAAATTGTTCATTTGATCTTGTTGCAGTTTGAAGACCATATCATTTGATGCAAGTTTAAACTGGAATCACGTGTCTGCGACCAGTCATTCCAGAGGCATTTAGTCATGTAGTGTTTTAAAACACCTTGCAATATACCAATTTGATGTCTCACTGTAATGTATTGTAATAAAATTGGAAATATAAAAATTCGAAATTGTAAATGGTAAGGAAAGGAGACATCAATCATAATTTACTTCATTTGATTTTTCAATGCGAATCATTATTTGGTGAGAAAAGTCTCCTGTTTAATCAAAGCATATCCTATTGTCTGTCCCATAGATGATGGGACAGACTGGGAAGAAGGAAAATTAACCAATCTAGTACATCCGTTTAAACAATAATTGTAAGTTGGCCGGCGTCAATTATACTACTAGAAAGCGAGATATCTTACATTTATATTATACTTTACGATATACATTTCCTGTCACAGAAAAGGCAATACCATAAAGGATCGAATGGAATGGGATAATAAAGGATACTCAGACAGAGATGGCATACTATATAAATAAGCGATGTTAATTCCAGAAGGATAATGCAATAAAGTAATGGCATAGAGAGGGTGATCGGCAAGCAGTAGGATCGCATTTTGAGGTGATACCACCAGCAACTCTTCGAGGAACAAATGCAGTAAGCCAGCGGATATTTTCTTGAGGAGTGGATTACCATGTACCTTCAATCATTCTCCAAAGGTCGCCCCTCTTTCAGTCGAGGGCAGGCAGTAAAACGACGTCTAGTCGCGTCCCATACATGTTCGATGTGTGAGAGATCTAGAGACAGCAGAGGCCGAAAAATCACCTGGATAACTTCAAAGGCTTGTCTGCTGATGGTTAAAATGTACGATCCCGAATTATCTTGCTTGAATACAGCATTTTCGACAGCTGAAGGTAAGACAGTGCAATCGGCCGCGACACCTCATTCACATAGCCCAGTGCTGTCATTGTGCTTCTAATACAAACCACAGGTAACTGGCTGTCGAATCCGATGGTACCCTAAACCATGACGTCGAGCAGTATGGCGTTTAACATTCACAAAAGAATTGAATCTGATTTCACGTCGCCACCAGACTCCCACGGGGTGATTATCATTCCACAAACAGAATAGAGAATCTTCGCTAAACACTACCGTGTCAGATTGGGTGCCCTACGCAAGTTATATACTTGCATTTCAGATCATTTGCAAAAAATCGGCTACCTGTGTTCATCTGTCAATGTGCATAATTATGCGGCCCAGAGCTTCATGGTGTAGCATTTTCAATTTCGTATAGTTTACATTACGTTATATTTCACAAGTATATATTACAGTTAAAGTATGAAACATTGTTGTATATCTATAAACTTTGACATGTTGATAAAATTGAAACTATTCAGCATAGAAATCCAAGTTTTCGTTGAATGTTTCAAAATTTTGTATATGATTAATCTGTACGCAACGCGTTTCACCGCACTCAACTAAAGTATTTAGTGCGGGGAATTGTTTTACATTTCTAGAATCAGGTTTGATATAAATATTAAATTAGAATTTAGAGATTATTCAGTAGAAATAAATTTTAAACTATGAAGAAAACAGAATAAAATACAATAGATTTTTTCGTACTTTTATATTGATGTGTGTGAAATTTGTTGGAAATTTATAACTGAAGATTTTTGCATAATTTTGTTATTTAAACGAAATTGATGAATGATTTATTTAATTTAATATATAATTCGGTAAAATCTATTGAAGTGATCACCTTGGGCTGACTATATGAATAACATGATCACATAATTTTTTGTCACATTTAAAAAAAAATGTATTTAACTTTGTCAGCATTGTGAATAACTTCATATAGTAACTTACTTTTGCTGTTTCGAGAGGTCAATATTTTAACCAGGAGCCTCTGCATTATATGTCGGACTTTACTGGTTATTGTAAATGGATTTAACTGCATTACTGGATACATTATGATCGTATGATATTTGCTTTAGTTCTTGCAAAATATTTTCAAACTTATATTTACGATGGTTCTTGACATGGTTGAACGAGTTATAATTGATTTGTTAGTATCGATTGCAATTTATTTTCTCGCCCATCACTCTTGATGATAAAACTTACAATATTTTGTAATTTGCATCGCTAAAAAGGCAAACTTTTTAGATTTAGAGTTTCTATAAAGATAATTTTAAAGAGAACACAAATATTTTCTTTTTCGCATACCAGGAAACGTTTTCAATGTTAAGGAGTTGGTATAATGCTAGACCATTCATAATTTAAATGGAGATCTGTGTCGAGTACACCTGGTAGTTTAGTATGAAAGTGTGTCATGTATAAGTTCACCTGGTAGTTAAGTATGAAAGTGTGTCATGTATAAGTTCATATGAATTCAAATATTTTGAAACTGAATAAAAGTCTAGTATTTATATTATTTTTACACAAATCAATTTTATTAAAATAAGTTTCTGTTTATAAAAATAATTCATTGAAACAATTTGCAAGATATAATAAATTTGTTATTCATAAAAGTACTATAATATACATATATATAAATTTAAATCAATACATAGTATTTATTCCATAAAAAATATTTAAATAATTTTTTAAATACATAAACATGCAGAATTGTATATGAAACATTAATTTGTAACATTATGCAACTTAAAAAAAATTGTTTGAAAAATTTCTATTTTATCAAAACAAGTTTGCTATTTTTAATAATAATTTCAAATTTGTAAAAAGAAATTTATATTTCTATGCCTGCACTTAGACTAATTTCATCAGACAGCATCTGCAGTATTTAGGATGAAAAAGTTTTAAAATTCCAAGCGTTTAATACAGATAATTCGATTTTTACACACAAATTGTCGCAAGTAAACGAATGTAAGAATGTGTATAGGGACAACATTCCAATCACGACTTGGCGGTTGACTGTATTTCCAAAATCAGTTTGTTCTATCTATAAAACTTATATTCCTCACATCAACAGAATTATTTTGTTATTTAAGCTACTTTGCTTATCGAGTTTTAAATGGTGAGCATTGTAAGCACTTAATTGAATTCAATATTTGTTTTGCCAATTTTGATTCAATATTTTCAATTGGGAGATTTTTTAGAACATTGTTTATTACATTTATTTGCTCTAGACTTGCTTAAGGCCATTGGAGGATTTTTTGTAAACTTGTGCGATACAAGCTTTGTGGAATATACTTTCTGTTTTGCTGTCTAACACAAGTTGTGTCCGTTTCAGACAGGGAATGCTTTAATGGATTTAAAACCTTTTCATTTGTTTCTAACTGAGATTGTATAAATCCGAAAGAGCATTTATGTAAATAACTTCTACAATACACATTACTCCGATTCATGGCTGAATTTTGAGTACAGGGATATTCAGAACTCTTACTACAGCTAAACATGTTTAAGAGATACAAGTCGTTTGGCAAGGGTTTCATATTTTGCCAAAAACTTTTCCTAAATATTCAGTGAAATTGTCATTGAAATAAATTTGTTCATTATCGACATTACCTTGATTTTACCCGAAAGTTTGTGTAGAACAATTTTCAGGAACTTTATCCTTATTATTTATCGTTTTTTGAACTATAATACTTTGAGCAACTTTATCTAAATTGAAATAATTTGCTGATTCAATGTTCCTTGAATTATGTGCATTGTGCTAAAATCGTTTTTCGAAATTTTTAAATGTCTCAAAAATACTCGGTTCAGCTATGTTTCCACTATCTTCCGATACATTGTTTTCACTATCTTCGGATACACTATTTTCGCTATCTTCCGATACACTAATTTCACTATCTTCCAATACACTATTTTCACTATCTTCCAATACATTATTTTCACTATCTTTCGATACACTATTTCCGCTATCTTTTGATACACTATTTCCACCACATGTTCTACCATTTTTCTCTATTGTATTTTGAAAAGGATTTTCAAGAACTTCATCTGAATGTTGGGTATTCGGCGATTTCATGTCTTTTGAATCTTATACAATGGGTACGTATTGCTTGGGATATGTATTGGTCACCTCGAAAGAGTTTTGCATAACTCGAGTTAGTTTGAATATCAATTCATGTTCCCAAGGATATACATTTCTTTGATTTCGATATGAGCATTGAGACTTATTTTTAAGAGCTTCATCTGACGCCAATGTGTTTGAAAATTTCAATTTCATTGAATCTTGTTCCATTGATGCATATCGTTTAGCAATGCTGTTTAATGCATCCCATCC